>CM073122.1:6987132-7519632 GCA_037039145.1 Fundulus diaphanus | reverse complement strand
GCAAAGCATAAAAAGGTCCTGTTGCAGGTCATTTACTCACCGTAGAGGTATGAAATCCCAGTGAGCTCAAAGATGGCAATGATGACCAAAGAATAGGAGGCTGCGTACGTGTCTACCAACTGGAGCATGTACATCCCGCTCTTTAAAAGTCCACACACACACACACACACAAAAAACATTAGTAAGACAGTTGAGATATCCGTCTACATTAAAACAAATCTCTTTTAAATCTTTTTTATTGTCCTTTCAGGTCAGTGCGTAATACAACCAGGGACATCAAACGTAAGAGCCCCCCATGAGACTGGATGTAGCATCCTGGAATCCTGGGCGCTAAAGGCCGTAACTTAGTCATACATGCAGACAAACTTATGCTTAAGTCATACCTCCGTTATCATGGGAAAGCCCAGGATGAAGAAGCAGAGGCAGCAGATCAGCGTGAAGACCGGTTTATGTTTCCTCAAGTATAAGGGGTACTCGTCCGACACGGATGTTACGATGGTCTCGATGGTGGCAAACTGAAAGCGGTTTGAGGAAGAGGAGGGATAATGTGATGGGGTGGCATAGAAGAGGGAATGAGGAAGAAGAAAAGAAAAACCCATCACATATTTTCTCTGGTTGTCTCTCCCTGCTGCAGAATTGCCGGCCCGCAGCCAGCAAGTGCGGCTCATTTAAATGCGAGCAGCTGCTGCTGTCAAAATTTCCGCATCTAGTGTTGTGAAGCATTTTTCTTCATTTATCCAATAAACACTTTTTAAAGTAATTTAATTCACTTCCAGAACAGTTAAAAAGAACATTTATATAACTCTGAGCAGGAGAAGAAAACAAAAAAAAGAGAAGTTTGGATTACAGGGAAAGCGACCTGACATGTGGGAGTCAGCCTGGAGAAAAGCAAATATGACATAATGGTGAAAGAGCCTCTGAGCCCAGAGGAGTGCTGCGGATGAATATATAAACAGGCACATTTAAAGAGGCTGGTGTTGTGAGAACATATGCATGAGAACACAGTGAAAACGCAGCGACACGGAGCTAGATCTGCCACTTCCCCGTTCCTCTCCTTCCTTCTGAGCTCCCAAAACTAATTTCCTGTCAACATCCCAAGCCTATTACTGCTGAGCTGCTTCCTACAACAAAGCCGGCAGCCCTCTCCTCCGAGCTGCCACTGTCAAGGCAAAATAACATCATCATTTACTGTTTCTGTTGACTCGTGTCCTAATGTGCCACTGTGCCCTCTGCTCCTCTGCTCGGCTCAGGAGCATCACAATGCACTTAAAGGAGGTGGTGCATTATGGGGGCCGTGTTTGCTCAGGATCATTCTTGGAAGTACGCTGAACTCTTAAAAAAAAAAGAAGAGAGACTGAGGTGTTTGTTCAACGTAAAGTCAGGTAAATTAGCACGGTCGTTCCCAAACATCCATACATTTACAGTTAATATGACCGAAATATTTCATTTATAATATTTGTTAACTGAAATGTAAATAGGGCATACCTATGGATGCATTTTAAGGCAACACCTCAAACACGTATACTTCCTCCTTTTGGCGACATCATGGAAAAAAATCGAAGGAAATGGGCCAAGATGTCAGAAAGAAACTTGTGGACCTCCAGAAGTCTGGTTCACCTCTGTTCAAACATTTATACCCAAGGAGAGGATTTCTGTTTTCCAGAGATAAACGTCATATATATAAAATAATCAACTATACCTGAAAATTTTGTTTTTTTCCTTCTATTTATTCCTTTTTTGTTCCTATCACTCTTAAGTCCACTAGATAACAGAGGGCAATGAAAAATGGAACAAAAGGACATGTAGTTGATGTTCACAGATGAACCTAATTCACTTTAATGGTGATGTGTCTATGCAGATTCTCAGTTATTCGGGTCATCGCAAACAGCACACAGGCCTAAATCGGAGGCAACCGGACTTTCGCTCGGTTCTTTCTGAAAACGTTTTGACACCTATCCAGGAGTCTTTAACGGTGAGGTGTATTTTACTGCTTTTTAAAAAACTTTTAGATCTAATTAGCTCGACTCTTTCTAATCACACACAGACAGCCTTTGTTCAGCTACCTGGAGAGTTGGAGCTCTTGAGCAGACAGTCACAGCAGGTAGCGTACACGGGTAATTATGGTAATTGGGTCAATGCCTGCAGTGTTTGCACATCAGTGGATGTTACCTGAAAAGTTGAAGGTTTACTCTGGAGCAAACAGAAGTTGGGAGATACATAGAGATAAGTTCAAATCCAAACAAACAAATAAACCCGTTTATCATTTTCTTCCCTAAATCCTGTTGATCCCATCTTTAATGCAGGGTTCCAAATAAAATACCAAAGGTTGCCTTAATCAGGTTTGAAATTTGTCAAACAGGTGGGGTTATAGACAAAATGATGCATTTTGGGAAGAAAGCTGAAGGTTGGTGTGCTCTTCCACAGTGTGACCAGTAAACCGTGCGCCTGGGACATCGTGTTGGGTAAGTTTAATGGCTGCAAAGTCGGTCATGTCGCTGGTTCTGTTGCGCGTGTAATGGCTGGTTTGTACGTGCGTTCTCTATCTGTTTGCCCTACCGAAGCGGCAAAAGGGGCGTTGCTCTTGAGGCGGTGACGTCACGTGCGCGGTACCCCATTGTGAAAAGAAAAGGTGAACTAATCAATGCTGGAAGCCATTTGGAGTTCAACAGACTAAAAGTTGAAATATTCAAATTGTATGAAGCAATAATTGTTCTTCATAACTTGGGAAAATTGTCTCCTTCATGACATTGTCTTTGTTTAAAACAAAGAACTTACAATTTTCACTGTATAACTTGTTTGTAGAATTAGCCCCATCTGTGACATAGGCTTCAACACACAATGACATCAGAGCTTTCTTAGTAAAAAAAAATATTATTCTCATTTGCTCCATTATCCACTTTTTACCATCATTATTAAATCACTAGAACCATGAAGGGAGATAATGATCAAAGGCGTCTATTAAGTGTTAGTTTGAAATGGAGAAATCTTAATTAATAACTTATCACTTAAGGCTAACAATAGTCAGGAATCTATTTTACTTTCAATTCTAGATAAATTTCATACTTACAAATTATCTAAACACCTCATTATTACTATTTAAAACATTATTTCAAGCATTGTGACAATTTCTCCACTTGCTTTTCATCACAAAAGGTCAGCTCTCACTCATTTCAACTCTTTCCTATTTTTCAAAAGTTAGCACTTCAGGAAAAACACTTATTTAAGACTTGGCCTAAATCAAACGTCTCTAAATATACCAGGGGTGCCTCTTACCATGAGGCTGTGTTTAATGAGCAATAAAAAGCTTTTTATTTTTATATATAAGGTTTCTTTGTCACTATTTTTGTCATCTTTCATTTGATAGATGGGGGAAATTTCAAGAATCACTAAAATAAGCCTTTTAATTTTACAAAAACTACAACAAAAGAGGAGAACATGCTGCTATCATCAGTGCCTTTCTGGTCAGACCTAATTAACGTGAAATACTTTGAATTACTTTTATTACACTTGTTAGTATACTCTGGGACTCACTTCAGACCAGTATTTTTTTTAAGTATGATTAATTAAAACAAAGCTACTACAGTATTAACTGTTTGTTGGGGCAAAAACAATTTGCAAAGGTTAGTTTTTCAGAGATTATATGTGATTTATAAAGGCTGCTAAGTGCATTTATTTTTTCTAAGAGGGTGATTAAAATATATTTTTTGAATACTTCATAGTAAACATGTCGAGGCTTGAGTCACACAAGCAGTCTTCCTCTCCTGCAATCAGTTGCCTGGGATCATGTTATCCCAACCATATCACTGAAGGGATGTTTTGTGTGAAGGTCAGTTACTATTTTGGAAAGATGTTGTAAAGCTTTTCTGCCCCCAAGTGGCTAAAACAATCCGTGTGCTTTTTGTCTTCTGTTGCACATCTTTAGATGGCAATACTGATATTGACCTGAACTCCATTGTTTCTTCACTGGAGATTTATTACCATAAATTACACCATGCACTAAGATAGAAAACCTTTCTCTGCAATTTTTTGTTTTACAACATATTTAAGTTTAAATGTGATAAGTGTACCATTTCTTTTATTCATTCATCTGGTATTTTGAGGACATGTAAACTGCAAATATGCAGCGCGTACAACAGCACAAAGGAAGACAAAAATGCACAGTTACCATGGTATCAAGTCCAAGAGTCAGGAGCATGAGGAAGAAGATGATTGCCCAAAAAGGAGACAGGGGAAGTCTGGTCAGAGCCTCAGGATACACCACAAAGGCTATGCCTGGACCTGAGAAAATGCACCGAAACATATATAAATGCACGTTTTGTACGCAACATGAACACAGATGTTTTTAAATGATCTCCAGAGGAGATTAAAACAGGGGAACATGTCTCACTGGGCAGCAATCATCACCTGTTTCTGGCTAATGGCTCGGTTATCTTACCCTCATCTGCCACCTTCTCTATCGGCACCTTCAGTTCCTGAGCCATGAAACCAATAACAGAAAAGATGACAAATCCAGCAAATATACTGGTCGCACTGTTGGTACACGTCACTATAATGGTGTCCCTGCAAAAAACAAAAAAAACAAAAGAGGGGGCCAGATGTAGCATAAGCAGATAATATTTTGAACTTGTAAAAGAATTGTAATAGTCCAATACATGCTGGAGCATGATGTGGGCCAGAGGTCTGCAACCTGTGGTTCCGGAGCCGCATGTGGCTCTTTAGACCCTGCACTGTGGCTCTTAATAACTTTGGCCAAAAATGCTAAAGAACTGATCAAGTTTTAAAACGGAAGATAATTTTAGAAAGCTAGCTTAACATGCATTTAGTCATGCAATATATGCATAACATTTCCACCAAGAATGACACTAATAGTGTATAGAATTACAATTTTTTTATCAAGTATTTTCTTTGTCAGTATGTTGCAAACGACGTGTTTTTTCATCATTTTGATGCCATTTGTTATAAGAAAATGTGCTAAACCCTAAAATAATAGTAAAACTGTTGTTCTTTAATCTAAAAATGTTAACAGATTTCCTACATTTAATATAAAACTTAGTTCTGGAGTGTAGAGATGTGTAACTTAAAACAAATCTAGTTTTGCTGGACCGAAAGCAGATGTGTCTCTTAGTGTTGTAAAGGTAGCGACCCCTGAGATAAGAGTTAACAGCTTTAACAACGCCCTCTGGTGGCAGGAAGAAAAACGGCGTGTAAATCAGAAATGTGATAGTACAAAAGATGACCACTAGGTAGTGCACCACTTCAAGCAAAGACACATTTCTGCTGCTTTGTTCTACCACTCGAGCCAAACCAGTCATTTTCCTTTGAACAAAACTAGTTTAGATCAGTGACAAGTGAAAATTGTGAAAACTGTGACCATTAATTAAAGAAAAACCACTGAACTATGGTGACTAAAAGTGATATATTTATTGCAACATTTCTATCACACGTACAGATCATGCATCTTTTGAAGTCAGGTTTAATATGTCTAATAGATGCATAGTTTACCTTTTAAGTGTTTACCTGTAGCAGTTATTGTGGAACTTATTGTAGGAGGAGAGAGTAATGAGGCCTCCCCATGCAGCTGACAGAGAGAAGAAGATCTGAGTGGCAGCGTCTTTCCACACCTGAGGAGGAGAAGAGGAGCTATTTGTATTCATTTATTCTATTATTCTTGCTGCAGGACCATTGTGTGTTGTAATAAAATAAAGGCAGTGATACTGTGTACCTTTGCATCATTAAGTTTTTCCCATTTTGGAGTGATGAAGTAAAGGATGCCATCAGCAGCACCAGGGAGGGTCACTCCTCTGATCAGAAGGATGACCAGCACCACATAAGGAAATGTGGCTGTGAAATAAACCACCTGGCCAGAGGGAAGAAGGAGCAACATGTGGGCGGTGTGAACAGAAAAAGAGACACGAACACGAACCTTTACGTAGTAAAAGAATCCATACTTTCTTACCTTTTCAGATTTATCACAGATTTATTGCTTAAAACCCAAAAAATCTCAATGCATTTAATTTGGATTTTATAACCAACACAAAGCATCACATAATTTGTGAAGTGAAATAAGAATAATAATCTGAAAAGTGTGGTTTTCTTTTCTATTTAGCCTCTTTTACTCTCATCCCCCTAAACAAAATCAGGTGCCAGCAGCTGCCTTCAGAAGTCACCTAATCAGTAAAGAAAGTCCTAGTGTGTTTAATTTAATCTCAGTTTAAATGCAGCTGTTCTGTGAAGGCCTCAGAGCGTTGTTGGAGAGCATTAGTGAACAAACAAGCTGGTAAAAACCAAGGAGCACAGCAGACCTGTAGGAGATAAAGTTTTGGAGTGCAGTAGTTTATGGAATGGTTAGGAGCATCGTTCAATCTGTCATCTGAAAATGGAAATAGTGCGGGGAGCTATGTGTGACAGCCAGCAAATATGGCACAACACCTTGAAAACACCGTGGTCGAAGCTACATACAGAGCGATAATGGAAGAAAACCTGTTAGAGGCTACAGAAGACTTGAGACTGGGGAAGAGGTCTTTTATAAACAATGTTAAATAAAATTGTGTTTTAAAACACTTGTAAAAAGACTGAAATGCACTCTGGGATATAATCCTGCAACCTTCAGGTCGCAAGCAAACCAGACAACCTTAAACCCTCTTTGATCTTCATAAAAGCTCACAAAATCATGAACAGAAGGACACGACTGTATAAAAACAATATCTAAGTTGTCTAGTTCTAAAACAATATTTTTTGCTGATGTGTGTTTAGCTTTTAAAATCTTCCATGACTTCTGAGCAGAAGAGCAGAGCAACAAGGTTGACAATCAGATGGGAAACACAAAACTGCCTTTGGACAGTCCAGAAAAAAATAGAACAACCTTCCTATTCAATTGAAAATTAATACAGACTACACAATCTTTCTCAGGGGGAAATGGACTTTAAAACACGAATTATGGGATAAATGACTCTTCTTAAAACGTATTTTTATGTGGAGAAATGTTTATTTATTTTAAGATTAACATTGTCTGTCTGTGTGTGTTGTAACTTATCTTGATTTTTCTTTTCCTTCATACCCACCAGAGGGGCTGCAGATGAAAATTAGCTAAGAAGCCAAAATCTGGTGCAGTGCCTCTTTACATTATTAGAGTTTAATAGTTTCTATACATTGTCCGTAATCAAATAAATAAATATGAAATATGAAATCAAATATCCAAGACAACCACTCTAAACATACAGCCAGAGCTACAAGGGAATGGTTTAGATTCACTCATAACCATCTGTCAAAAAGGGCCAGACCTGTCTGAATTACATTGAAAATCTGTGGCAGGACTTGAAAACTAATGTTCATAGATGCTATCCCTCCAAACTGACTGAGCTTGAGCTCTTTTACAAAGAAGCATGGACAAAGTCTCAGTCTCTAGAGGTTTTTGAAGGCTTTGAAGCTCTTTGAGACATACCTCAAAGGTTTGAAACTGTATCTACAGCAAACGATATTCACCCAAGGGGGCTGGATACAAATACATGCACTTTACAGCCATGGACTGTTTTGTGTTGGTCTGTCAAATCCCGGTAAAATACACTGAGGTTTGTGGTTGCTGCACAAAAGAAAAAAAAAAGGTTTATGCAGTATGAATACTTTGGAAGACACTGTTGAAAAACAGCTAAAACATTTTCATAACCATGCTTCTAATTTATCTGTATTTCTTTGTATGTGTGAGGACTTTTTAAACGTTCGCTGTAGTCTCTAAAACTAAATTTTTATGGTGTGAAATATTTCGTCTCGTACTTTCTGTAGGCAAAATGATGTTCAACACTGCCTGACAAAAAAAAAAAAAGAAAAAAGTGTGGTGGTGTTTTCTTGGAACAACTTTCCAGTATTTTGGATTTTCAAAGGCCTTGTCTCAAAACCCTTACACCATATAGAAGCACTTTCTTCATTTAGGATGAATTCATGATGGTTAGACAGCTTCCTGCATCTCAAGTAAAAAAATGCGAAGACTTATAGCTCTCAGATTTTGTAAAAGTAAGTTAGGAAGGAAGTTAGATCACTTTCATGTATATACTATTTTATTATTTCAACTTGGACAATAACACTAAAGTAGTTTCATACTCTGCACAAGGCATCATTGGGGCATCACTTTATCTGCTGTTCCTATGCACCAACAGTTAGGAACAGAATAAAATGTGACATACAGTGCTTTGCAGAAGTATTCACCCCCTTGGCTTTTGACCTGTTTGCTACATTTTCGTGTCATTTAAATGTTTTTAATCTCACTTTATGTGATGGATCTGCACAAAATAGTCTAAGTTGGTGAATTGAAATCAGAATATATATATATATACAGTATATATATATATATATACAGTATATATATATATATATATATATATATATATATATATATATATATATATATATATATATATATATATACTTTGAAACGTTTGTAATTGGCTTATTATGAAGCCCCTAAAATGTTCTGGTGCAGCCAATTACCTTTTAAAATCGCATAATTAGTGAAGTGTGGTCCATCTGTGTGCAATCTCAGTTTCATATGATCTGTCGGTATAAACACAACTTTTCTAAACGGCCCCAGATGCTGCAGCAACATTAAGCAAGAGACATCACACCATAAGACCAAGGAGCTCTCCAAACAAGCCAGGGACAAAGTGATTAAGAAGTACAAGTCAGCGTGGGGTTATAAAAAATATCCTGATCTTTGGTGTTCCCCTGGAGCACCATCAGAACCATCATCTTCAAATGGAAAGCACATGGTGCCACAACAAACCTGCTAAGAGAGGGCCGCCCAGCAGAGCTCCCAGACTGGGCCAGGAGGGCATTAATCTGAGAGGCAGCACAGAAACCAAAGGTCACCCTGAAGGAGCTGCAGAGCTCCACTGCAGAGACTGGAGGATCTGTCCATGGGACAACAATAAGCTGTACGCTCCATAGAGCTGGGCTTTATGGAGGAGGGGCCAGAAAAAATCCATTACTTAAGTGTTAAAAATAAGAAGCCATATTTTTAGTTTGCCAATAGGCCCATAGGTAGCTCACCTAATGTATGGAAGAAGGTGTTCTGGTCAGATGAGACTAAAATTGAACTTTTCAGCCACCAAAGAAAACACTGTCTGGTTCAAACCCAACACATCTCATCCCCACCAAGAACACCACCCCCACAGTAAAACATGGCGGTGGCAGCATCATGCCGTGGGGATGTTTTTCGGCAGCAGGGACTGGAAACTGGTCCGAGTTGAGAAAAGACGGGTGATGTTAAATACAGGGATACTTGAGTAGAACCGGTGTCAGACTGCCTGTGAGCTGAGACTGGGACGGAGGTTCGCTTTCCTACAGGACAACGACCCAAAGCATACTGCTAAAGCAATGCTCAAGTTCTTCAGGGGAAACATTTAAATGTGCTGCAAGAGCCTAGTCAAAGTCCAGAACTCAATCTAATTGAGAATCTGTGGTTAAACTTGAAGATCTCTGTTCTCAAGAGGAAACCATCCAGCATGGAGGAGCTGGAGCAGTTTTGCCTTGAGGCAGAGGCAAAATCCCAGTGGCAAGATGTGGCAAGCTCATGGAGACTTGTTGAAAGAGAACTGCAGCTGGAATTGCGACAAAAGGCTCTACAAAGTACTGCAACTTCCAAGTTGTAAGCATGTTCTGTAAATGAAATGGTGCAAACTCTCCAACAGTCCATTTCAATTCCAGTTTGTGAGGCAATCAGACATGAAAAACCCAAAGGGGGGAATACTTGTGCAGTCTTTTTAGTTTTCCAGGATTCAGTCTTTAGGCCCGCTTACAAGTTAACCTTATTACTGATACTGACGATTGGTTTTCCTAAAGGCCTTTCCCTTGTAAATCTAGGTCGGGATGTTTTTAACTATCAGCGACCAGAGAACTGTTAGAATTGTTTGCTTTCTTTTTATTAGTAGACTGAAATTATGAGGGTTTATTTTATTTATTTATTTTTTACTCTTCTAAATGGTCTGATCTATAGGGCCATGTGGTTTTAACCTGAACCTCTGAAACAATTCCTTCTGCCTGTGTTGTATTGAATCGCTTTATCCACTAGAGGGCAACATTACACAATAATTTTATTCTCAGCTATAAACAGCTATGATGAGGTTTTCACAAAAATATAACTTCTCAGCTGTAACAGAATTAACCCTAAGATCTAAACAAAGTAATCAGAGGAAAGTTTTTTCTTTTGTCTGTCTTTTTACTTTGCCTGATGACTTGATTCCTTTGGCTAAAGAAGCGTAGACAATGAGCCAGGCGAGGAGGAGGCAGCCTGCCAGAGGCCAGCGGATGTCTCCTGGGTACTCGATCCCTTTGGAAATATGCAACACGTTGTACCTGCAGGTGTAAGGCAACACATTAAGCTCAACTTCAACACAGCTTAAATACGTAATACAGATAAACTATTTTTTTAAATGTTAAATTGCAAATGTGTTTATGTTTTAGGAAGCCATTCCCATGGGTAAGTCCTACAAGTCAAGAAGGACTTTCAGGAAGTTTCTTAAATCAGTTTGATCCAATTAAAAAAAATATAAAATGTCACTTTCTTTAACTCTCATATATAATTGATTTGCTTATTGTATTTTAAGGTACCTCTAAAGTGCCTTGCAAAAGGATTCGTATACCCCCTGAAGTTTTTTTTTTTTTTTTTACACGTTATAACCACAAGTTTCAACGCATTTTATTGGGATTTAGGGGCGTGGATAGCTGAAAGGTGGGAGGTGGAAGATATATGGCTTAATTATTTTTTATTACAAATACAATTCTGAAAAGCATGACGTGTGCTAACCCTAACTCTTTTATTCTGAGACCCTTAATTAAATTCCAGTGCAACAAACTGCCTTTAATAGTTACCTAATTCAAACTAAGGGTCCTTGTGTGTGTAATTTACTATCAGTATAAATGCTGTTGTTCTGTGAAGGCCCCAGAGGATTATGAGAGAACGTTAGAGAACAGAGCTCTCTGATGGGAGAATTTGCTGAAAGTACAATTGTTGGTTGTGCACTTAACAAATGTGCCCTTTATAGAAGGATGGCAGAAAGCTACGACTGAAACAGTGCTCTGGTTAAAAAATGTCCTCCTTGGAGTTTGAGTAAAACTCGTGGTAGAAAGCTGATGCTGCAAATCACTTTAAGCAGACCGTCCCTCTGGAGAAATATGGTGTTGGAGCATCGTGACGTGCTGTGGGAATTCAAACTTTTAGCCTCTAGATGTCTAAAACTGGTGAAGTTGGGCATGCAAGGTATTGACTCGGGGGGAAAAACAGATACGCAGCACACGTTCCATATATTTGTTTTAAAAAATTTATAAAATTCCTTCTACTTTCTTGGTCTATCACTTGAAATCTCAATAAAATAGCTTGACGTTTGTGGCTGTAACGCACCAGAATGAGAAACTTTTCAGTGGGTATAAATGCTTTTCGCACTATACATATTTTAAACTTACAAAAAAAATGCCTGTGCCACAGAAAACAGATGATGACTGTCGATGCAAAGTTTTGTTTTAATTATTCCTGCTTTTTTTTTTGTTTTAAATTTTATAGGATTTAATGGTTCTTCTTTGAATATAAATGTAGTTGTGTTTCTAAAAGTCCCAAAGTCATTACACTGGATTAAAACAACAATATAAGAATGTTAAAATCTAAGCCCCTAGTGTTCATCAATCTTCATGTTAAAACCAAATGATGCTCTTTGTATTGAAGAAATCTTTTAATATTAACACAAAGAAATATTCGCCAGTAGATACCAACCAAACTTTGCTGCAAAATTGAAAATCTTTTCTGTTAGAAAACAGACTCACTTGAAATATTCCTCACTAGGGCTGACGTAGGTCTTGTTGCTGTCCACTGTCATGTTAAGCAACCTTGTCAGGTTTCCCATGGTGTTTGCGGACAGACAGAACGTGGAGTTCTTGATGGAAAAGGTGTTTTTGTCCCGCAGGATGCAGGAGTCTGTTCCAATCAGAAAGCAACACATTTGAACTAGCAGATATGTGCACAGAGGGCTGGAGATTGCTGCTCAGTTTTCCACGCAGTGTAAAATGGGAGTGAACAGATGGATGTGATTCACAGGGGGAAAATAACCGATATGAGGCTGATGCAACATGGAGTTGGTGATGTGAAGCCTCTGAGGCACAGAAAGTTAGAAAGAACTTAAATGCTTCCAGCCTCTACTTTTTACGCTTAACATTTAGGGGTTTTTTTCTCAACAGCTGTTATAAACAGTTTATCTTTTCAATTTAAATAAATTTAAATTAATATATAATGATATAATATATAAATATAATGACAGGGGCAACAGACCTTATATGAAAATGTATAGAAATTTTTTTTGGTAACATGCATTTTAAAATTGCACAATGTAATGAGGACGTGTTTTGCAATCCATGTGCATCATATTGCAGATCCTGCACAGAGAAGACTACAAATTGCATCCTAAAATCGAATGAGTAGATTTATTTATTTTTATCGCCAGGGAATACAGTATGTGGCTTTAAGCAGGCACTGGTTTTATTCCGCCAGCAGAGGTCAGTGTTGGGCTCACTGCAGCACTGCAGCAGCTCAGTCCCGTACAGTAAATTTGTCAAGCAAGCAGTTTTACTGCTGAATTCACAGAATCGCAGAAGGCAAATATTACACTAAATCTAACCAGTTTTAATGTTTATTCGACGCACAACGGCGTGAACCGACTACATGTTCAGTTCTTGGCTATTTCTTTGCAGCAAAACGTAGTTTTATTCATGGTTTATCTGAGAGTTGCGCCGTTTCAGACTTCTACAACTGCACTCGGCCTGTTTAAACATTAAACATTAGACCTGTTCACGAGATTACCACACCAGGGGAGAATTTAAAGCACAGTTCAGTCGAATGCACCGTTATTAATTTGATCTAATACACGGAGGCCTCCGGTACATGTCCTCATCAGCCTGCACCCCCATTAGAAAGGCGTCAGACAGATGAGTGAGCAGCTCTTAATTTGTCACTGAGAGCCACACACTGCAGAAGATCGCAGGTCAGGATTCATTATACTGCAGGACACCTCGGCTGAGGGAGTCATGACGCATTGCGCATTGTGGGGAGAGAGGGGGGCTTTTGGTGAATGTGTGCGTGTGAGTGAGTGTGAAGGTGTGTGTCTCACCTAACAGCAGCATGTCTTTGTCCTTACATTCCAGCGTGTTCCACTCATTCCTACAGTTAGCCCATGGCAGTGAGCCCTTCAACGAAGCGAACAGGTAGTACAGTGTCCAGCACATTATAATGTTATAGTATATGGCTATCAAGACAGATATTATCAACATGGCAATCCCGCAACCTAAAATAAATAAATGAGACGAAATATATGAATTACTCTTTAGGGAATTTGAGAGGTTCGTGGTTATTGTTTTTATTTTCTGTTTTTTTTTTTTTTTTTTTTTTTACAGTTCATTTTGGTTCATTAGTGGCGCCAGTTTACCTTGAAGAGCGGGAATGCACTTCCAAACCGATACGGGCCCCTGGCTGGCAAACTGGCCCAGCGACACTTCCATCAAAAAGATTGGGATCCCAGCGATGCCCAACATTGTCAGATAGGGAATCAAAAAAGCACCTGGGAAGCACATTAAACAAAGTCAGAAAACAAACCCCCAAAATATATTATTTAAATGGAGTTTATGTGTCAGTATAGATGATCAGACCAACTGATTTGCAACTCAATCTGAGTTGGTGAGGGTAAGAATTGCATTATTATTATTTAATTAAAATCTATTAAGTATTTTGACTGTTTCTGTTGTAATTAGAATATTTTTAAAATACTTTTTAGTTTATTAAAATAATTGCTTCTTGGAAAAACAACCTTTTCCCACTGTTTCACACTTTAACATTGCATATGATATGTATGTTCAATAAATTTCAATGTCCCTTTTTTAAACAAATAAATAAACTTAATTTCTGGTTGTAGGCTTTCAAGCATATTTCAAAGTATTTTTAATGTATTTTAATTTGTATTTATACAAAAAAATCTAAATCTGTTTATGTTATTTATTTAATGCTGAAAATAAACCTCAACAAAAACCTTTATAATCCTTTAATAGTTGAGCAGATTTTTTTTTTCTCTTCTGACTCAGAGCTCTTACCTCCACCATTTTGGAAGGCAAGATAAGGGAACCTCCACACATTTCCCAGTCCGACTGCATAGCCAACCATGGACAGAATAAAATCCAGTTTATTGGACCAGTTTCCTCTGGCCTTATTCTCATCACCCCCCTCATCCTCATCATCATCATCGTCATCCGCCTAGAGAAAAAAATGCAATCATTCTCTAAATTAAAAAGAAATAAAGCCGTAGCCAAACAGAACCTAGAGCAAACTGCATCCTGAATAAGTAATCAGCCAAGGGTCTAATCTGTGGGGAGTTTAGATGTCAGCTCGATCAGTTTAATTAAAAAGCACATTTAAAAAGAGCTGACCAAAGCGCCATAAAGCTTGTACAGTAGCATAATAACGAAAGAATAACATCACAGACAGAAAAGACATCAATTTAGACAAGTACTCCACAGGAATATAACAACATACACTACTCAAAAAGAAGGCCCTTAATTTGAAAGAGATTTTGGAGCAAAGTAATTAAGTAGCCTCTTAACTCTTTTTGATAAAATGCATATTAAAGGGGCAGAATTATTTGTCTCAGAAAAGTGTCGGGTAGCCCACTATGTGCTGTAAAGATAAAAAAAAAATGGTTATTTCATTTTTGTGACTTGTTAAGAATATTTGACCATAGGAAATTTCGAAATCAACATTTATATCTGCATTCTTTTAACGTCAGCTTCACTATTTTACAAACTGCTTTCTACCACTAAAGAACATATTTTGGGTGCAAGGTTTTTTTTGTTTTGTTTTTTTGCTTTTTTTTAAACTGCGTTACAACAGCAAGCAGAGCGCAAATGATAATAATTATAAAACTAAATGTTAGAATCAAATCAAAAATCGAAATAAACCCCATCGTACGTGGAACTGTGTGTGAAAGGGATGTCCCCTCGGCGACGGGGTGACGAGCCGCAGTCTCACGGTCTGCCTGTCAGGCGGGAAACACCTGCGCTGCTGGGCTGTACCAAGTGCGTCTGCTGACAAATACCGCGAGAGTACGACACAAATCCTGCAGTCCAAAGCGCTTTTTGGCTTTTCACATGTAGGGTAAATCTATTATAGCATGTTAACCGAAATAGAGACATGAGTGTAAAGGGGAGGTGGTTATTGTCAATAGCACCGAGTAATTGACCAGATAACAACCTCGGTTTTTAAATGCACCTTTTCTGCTGACCTAAGCGTGATTTAAAGTTTTGCTGGCATTTATTCTCGTGCAAAGGGAGTGCGAAAATAAACGAAGAACCAACTGAGGAGCCCAACCTAAAAAACAGTCACAGACACGTTCTAAGATTTAAGCCTTTAAAGGCTCCGTGACCAGCCTCTACTCTGTCCCAATTACGCAGATTGGATAGTTTATCATAAATACCCGTTACCTTGTGGCTTCATAAAATCTCGAGTTGCGGCTTCATGCAAACTGAGTAAATCAAGCCTAACTGAAAACGATATATTCACGAATTATTTCTAGATAAAAAACATGATCGTTGACTAATCTATACATTCAACCGTGTGAAGACAGCTAAGTATAAAACAGAATCTGATAATGAATCACACGCCTCTTTTAATTGCTTCGGTGTCACAGCAAAACGGCCAGATCTCAACCTGAACAACCCAGAAATGGTCCAAAGCTGCACAAACTCTGAATGTTGGAGCCGCTGCCAGAGACTTGGGATCCATTCATCTTTCTTTTCCATTTCAATCAGGAGCATCCGCAGCGCACCTGCCTCCAGCAGCCGCCCAGCTCTCCGTTAAGGAAACGGCTCATTTAGCAGACTTACCCCCGCTACAGTCCCGGGCTGAACAGACGTGTTCCCATCTGTTCCCAGTATGATGGTGGTCTGGCTCATAGCCGTCCAGGTGCCCGGGGTGTTGTTTTGTTCTGCGGCGCCCATGAGCGGGTCGCCGGACGAATCCTTACCGAAGGCCGAGTGGATGGCCACCGATCCGGGGACAGGAGGCGCCGGCGCGCTTTTAAACGTCCCATACTCCTTATTGGAGTCCGGTTCTCCCGGTTTATTTTCCGTGGGACAAAAAGTTTTACTCTCGTTGCACGGAGGCGGCGGCTGGGGCGCCGGGTGATGGTGAGGGGCGTGGGGTTGGCACGCCACCGTGTTGTCCGGTTTGTTTGCTGTAAATCCCGCCGCTCCTTCTTGCTGCTGCATTGGGATGTAGCCCGCAGGAGCGCCAGTCGGTTGTTTGGCCATGTCTCTCTGCTCAGACAAATCCTGGAACAATAAAATAAAAAAGTGGTAAATCAGCGACAGCAACGGCAACGCTTAGGTAAAAACCATGAAGCCTTGAAGCTGCTGCCGCCCATCTCTGCAGCTACTGGGGTTAAAAATGCAGGTTTCTTCCTGCAGTAGGTTTTAGGTTTGGGTACATTTCACTTTTAGGAGGTGCGTTTCTGTAGCCTATGAATGCACAGTATTTGTGTGTGTGTTTTTTTTTGAAGGGGGAGGGGGGGTTGCTTTGCATTGCTTCTCCAGTTCTCGCTTTCTGCAAAAATTCTTTAATTTTACGCCCCATTTCCCCCTTGTGTCATTCACACATCCACTGATTTTTATGGCCAATAGACAAGCTGCTGCGGGTCTCCGGGAGGCTTCGCTCTCCCCCGCAGGCATGCGAGATCACCGGCGTTACAGGGTTTGAGCTGGACCCGGGGCGGCGGAATTAAAAAATGGCTCCCCGGGATTTTACGTGGAGGGGGCGGGAAAGCAACCGGAAAATCCTCCAGATTAAAAAAAATGTCGATAGATTAATGCTTTGTTGTGTCCGTGATAAGTGAAGAAGGTAACACGTTTTTTTTTTTTTTTTTGCAAAGTTTCCCTCCTCAGAAAACGGAAAAAAAGACAGAAACGCGTGAACAACGTAAACTTCCAGATCCGGTTCCTTTGATCGGGACTATTGAACACATCATGCAGGTCTTTGTAAAACAGCCTCAGCGAAGCGCCGACTGAAAAACAACGAAGGAAAGTTGTCTGCGTTTCAGCACCGAGGACAGGGCAACTGTTTCCGCGTCGAAAACTACTTTGAAAAACTGGCAGGATCATTTAAAAGAGTCGATAAAAGAATCTCAGCACTAATTCAAGGGCAGGTTCAAAGCAGAGGAGGTGTTTTTTGTCCACTTACCATCGCATGCAGTGCTCTGAGGTCTGGTTGAAAACAGCTGTAAAAAAAGAGAAGGAGAGGACTGGAAGCCGAAGTGGTTATAACCGCGCAAAAGCAGCAAGTGCAAAGCTTTTTCTACGGCTCCGTGGGAAAGACTGGAGTAGTTTGCGTCAGTGCAGCGCAAGGTGCCCTTCGCGTGACATTTTCTTGATAATAGGAGTTTGATAAATCATTAGGCTTGGATTCGGGATTTTTAAAGGGGACCAGCGGATCCAAAGCGACGGGGGGCGCGTTTGTGCGTGCGCGTCTTGTATGTGTTCTGATTACGCACGTTGCATGCGTGAGCGCTGGACAGACATCGCTGAAGCTGATTAATACATCCGTGACTACGGACGTGTAGCTTCCACACGTGCATTGGGACATCCCACATGATCACAGGGTAGCTGCTCGACTGGGATGGCTTCTATGAGTTTAACGCACGAGTTTTAATTCGATGCTGAGACAGGATTTCGGGATATGGGCGTTGGGCCTTTTTATTAATATTTGTTCTTTGATGGCATCGGCACCAAGCGTTCTCGTGGATTAAATTAGAACATACTTGGGGGGGGGGGCGGGGGGATTGAGGAACAATAAAGATGGCACTTCTAGATTTAAAAGTATTTAATTGGGGTAAAATCAAGGGATAAGTTCACAAAAAATGCTGAAGAGCAAGAGCTAAAAATGAACTGAACTATAAATAGTTTCTTTCCGCCAAGTCGGTTTTACGCACAGCGCGCCTGAGGTTAGACGCGTCACCAATAGGAGCATTGATCAAGTAAAAAAAAAAAAAAAACTTGGCAAGGTCTTTGCAGAGCTACTCATTTGTTGAAGGCTTACGCAGGAGGGAGATTTTTTTGTGAAATCTCGCGCGTCAGGAGGAGCTAGAGCCAACCACTGGAGCCTCCACTGGAAGCAGTGACAGCAGAGATTCAGACACGTTGTAGATTCTAAAACACTGCATTGCGCATACTATTGTCCTGGTCTCTCTGTTACTTGAGGATACAAAAAAAAGTCAAGAGGCCTTTTGGAATGTCTTTATTTTTTGTCTTTGTCTTATCACTTAAAAAGAAATGTCTACAATCGTCTCTTTCAGTCATAAATACAACAGGCTGTTAAAAAGTGAAATATCTACAGCAGTTGCTGCAAAGAAAAACATATTTTGTAAAGTTGACTTTTTACATTGACACAGAAAAAAAATATTTTCATCCAACAAAAATGGGTTCCCTCAGTTTGTCGTGCGCAGTTGAATTTGTTGTAACTGCCTCTGGGTCAATTCGCCTCCCCCCGTTTTCCCATTCCCTCCCTCCCCATTTCCTACCCATAAAAACATCCAGTACCCATGTACTTAAGACACTGCATCACTTTTACTTTCACCTGACCTGTAAATTAATCTACATTACTTTCTAAAGATTATTCGGTCTGATTCCATTTAGGGCCAATTTACTCTCAAAGACTACAGATTTGGATCCCAGACAAAACCAAAATAAATCTAAAGAGCCTCATTCTAAAAGGATGTAATCGATCGGACTCAAACAACCACGTTGCCGTTCCGCAGACAATGAAAAGATGACAGAAAATTACTTTAAATCCTCGGTTGTCGAAATTGGCGTGAAACGTTGCCCCTCTGGATTCTGGTACTGGTGCTGCTGACTAAACGCATAGAGATGTCGGCTGCGTCCAGATGGCTCAGTTTGGTTTGGTATGAAACAACTACAACTACAAAGATACAAAAAGGCGAAGGAACAAAATGGCCAGTGCCCCATTTTCGTACCAGCATGCTACCATTTTGTGATTTCCAACTTCCTGTAAACCTTGCTACGCGTGTTTGTTTGTTTTATTGCAATTGCTTAACTTTTCGAAGGAGATATTCATAAAAGTACTTAGCCTATTACAGCAATTTATTTTAACAGTTTATTTTTTAACTGTAATGAAACATGTAATATTATCCCTGATAAAACTATAATAATTCCAAGCAAGCTCTTGCCGATAGATTTCGTACCCAGTCAGTTATAAAACGACAGAGCTGCAAAAGTATGACACGACGAATAGTCGTAGAATAATAATAATAATAATAATAATAATATCATAAACAATAATTACAATCATACAGTTGTAATTAGGACTTCATGGGGTCTGGGATCTTTGTAGTTGGCCAATTTCTATATTACTTTCAGATGTTGCGGGAATGGTGCGTCATTGTCGCGCTACACTCCGGAGAGTAGAATATTGTTTGTGTGTATTTATATGAAAAGCAAACAAATATATTTTTAACATCTTCAAAATACGTGCCCTTGGCATTCTCCAGCGGGACGTCCTGACTAAACCGCACCGACCTCAGACTCTCTCGCCGCTGGCTCCGGTGGGGAGAGTACCCCACAGTCCCGTTCGGGCCCCTGGTTCATTTACCACGCACGCTGCTCTCCTTCCGCTTGTAAATCTCCCTCCGTTCCAGATAAGAGGCAGAGGCGGCTGTATTAGCCGCCACCAGGAGTTTAATTACATTGTCAACAGAGAATAATTGTAATTGATTTCTGCTTCTCTCCCAAGGACCAATGAGCGTAAGGTCTGACGCGCACACCATCACACGCAATCAGTTCTCATATGACTCCCAGAAACACTTTAAATGTTTTATTCATCACAGCTGCAGAATGCAGCTCGCACTTTGTTTTACTTCTAAGAACAGGCGTAGCCTACTTGGGTGTGCTTATTTAAATGCATTAAGTTGCAGATTTTTGCTTTTTCACGCAGCTAGATCAGCTTTTGTAGTCTGATGGTTGTACTGAAGTCCTGCATTCACAGCATGCTGATCCTGATCGAGTAGGCGAACTAACCGCCTCATGGAGGAGAAGGAGGAGGAGGAGGAGGAGGAAGGTGGGGGTTTCCAGTGTCCTCTCGCGCTCGTTAATTACATGAGACGGCGCCGTTTAATTGACCACTCTCACTGTCGCCTGAGAGATAAGCAGCTGCATTCATTTCCAGCGCATGGAAGGCGGTGATTCAGCAGAGGGGGTCAACCAGAGGCGCCTGGTTCCCATCATCATCATCATCATCATCATCGTCGGCGTCGTCAACACTCTCCCCTTCCTGTATTCCAAGTTGGTCAATTTTTCCAAACTTTTCCCAAAAAAAAGCTGCCTTTTCATTCTGATGGATTGTTGAGTTTCTTCCTTGGAGTAGCTGAAAAAGCTTTGTCTAAAAGCTGTAACAGCAGCTGTCCCTGGTATATATTTTAAACCAGGGCCGGCCCGAGGCATAAGCAAACTAAGCGGCCGCTTGGGGGCCCCTGGTGACCAGCCCCCCCCCCCCTTTTTTTTTTTTTTTTTACAATTAACAATTCAATAACTCAAACAAGTGATATAAATGAATGAATGAATGAATGATGATGATGATGATGATGATGATGATGATGATGATGATGATGATGATGATGAAAGAATTTATTTAATATGTTTTGTGACAGTTTGTATTCAAAAGTTTAAAAAAAAGATTGAAGTATTTTTTTGTATCGTTTATTAATTTATTTTATATTAATACATAACCTCATTGTATTCGCTTATAATATTCGCTACAGTCACAGGCTATGATTTCAGTGACCCTTAAGAAAAATAAAGATCCACTTAAATGTGAATCATTTCGTCCAGTGAGTCTATTCGGATGTCATTATAGGATATTGACCAAAGTACTAGCAGCAAGGATTGAGCCTGTTATAAGTAATATAATACATCCTGACCAGACAAGATTTGTTGCTGGTTAACAACTTCCCAGTAATCTCCTTCGCCTTTTTAATTTGATATACACTGCTGATGATAACATTGATCAAGAGATTGTAATATCCCTAGATGCCCACAAAGCCTTTGATAGAATACAGTATCTGAATTTGTTTAACATCCTTGAGAGATTGGGATTTGGTCCTAAATTTCGTTCGTGGATTGAGTTAATATATGCGAATCCCAAAGATATAACATAATATTTGACCCATTCCCTCTGTTTTGGGGGAACAAGACAGGGGTGTCCTCTGTCACCCCTGCTCTTTGATGTGGCAATCGAGCCCCTTTCAATAATGTTGAGGAATGCTGCTGAACTGGGGGGAATACGCTAACCTGACAACAGCCAGCTGTATGTCGCTCCGCCTAGCTCCACTCACATACATCTGGGACACCGCCGATAGAGAATGATTTCTCCAACCAATTTTATGGTCTGGCCAATCAGGACGCAGGGCTGGAGTTTCATATATGTGACGTAGTGGAGACGCGACCATGACGTGAGACTGTTTTGATAGCAATGGCGGCTCGTCGAGGAAGCAAGCGTTAGCATTGATGCTGCTATTTCTACCGTGTTGTCCAATCTACCTAATATTGTTTCATTAAAAGAACATCAGAGAACGCCTCTGAAGGCTTTTGTTGGTGGAAACCATGTTTTCGCCCTTCTCCCGACCGGATTTGGCAAGTTTTGTTTTCCGGGGCCAGCGGACGTGCAGACGTGGACGCGCCCCGGAGCGGTTAGCGGTTAGCGCTAACCATGTTAGGAGGCCTTTAGTCCTCAACGCGGTCGGCCCGGAATCGACTCCGACCCGCGGCGCTTTGCCGCCTGTCTTCCCCCCTCTTCCTGTCAGCTCACTGTCAATAAAACGCGTGCCACTAGAGCCGCAAACACATTATTATTATTATTTTTTTTTTTTTCCTGCGTCGCTATCATTAGCGTCACGGGTTAGCTTCGGTGTGAGTGGTTGAAATAGCACGTCAATAAAGATGACAGACAAGTGGCTTATCCAATCATATGCAAGAATTTTTGATAAGGCCCAGCCTTCTGTAAATGCAATTCCTATGGCGGAGTCCCAGATGTATGTGAGTGGAGCTAGGCGGAGCGACATACAGCTGGCTGTTGTCAGGTTAGGAATACGCAGGGGGATGCAAAATCATAAACTTTTGCCATAGGCTGACGACCTTCTCCTTTTCCTGTCACATCCTGCCACTAGCATTTCGGTGGCTCTCATTATTGAAAACTTCGGGAGGGTTTCGGGTTATAAAATTAATCTAGAAAAAAGTGTTTTTCCCAATTAATGAACAGTCGAGGAGACTATCATTACAGGCCTATACTTTTACAACCATGAAAGACAAATATTTAGGTGTTACGGTAACAAGCAAATATAAAGATTTATTTAAGCATAATTTTAAAGTTACAGCGGATAAGGCGAAATCAGATATGGAAAGGTGGTCATCTCTCCCAATATCATTGGCAGGTAAGATAAACTCTCAAAATGAACGTAATGCCAAAGTTCCTGTTCTTATTTCAGACAATACCAATTTTTATTCCCACATATTTTTTTTAAAAAATTAAATAAATGTACATCTACCTTTATATGGAAAAAAAAACAGTCCCCCGGATAAGAAGAGAGTTTCTAGAGAGACAGAGAGAGGAGGGTGGCCTAGCCCTATCAAATTATATGCATTATTACTGGGCAGCTAATCTACATAAGTTGCTATTTTGGGTCTCGCAGTTAGATGATGAGGAAACCCCAGTATGGGTACATATGGAAAGATATGCATCTAACCAAATATCCCTGCATTCCCTGATTTGTACCCCTCTGCCCCTAAGCAAGCACCTATACACAAATAACTCTGTTGTATGAAACTATATCAAAATCTGGAATCTGGAATCCCCTTAAAAACTAATTACTTCAGATACTTTCAGATTTGAGATTTTGTGAAAAGACATTCTCATCTCTTGAATCACCACAGAGTGGGTGGATAGATTGGCTATTGGATATGAATCCGACTACTAAGGGGTCGGTTTCTATGCTCCATGTAAATATCCAGAGGGTGGCTTCCCCATCCCTTGCCTACATAAAAAGGAAATGGGAGGAAGAATTAGAGCTGGACATATCAAATAATGAATGGAGGTGGGCAGTAGAACACATACATTCTTTGGCTGTATGTGTTAGACATGGACTAACACAGTTTAAAGTGGTACATAGACGTCATTTCACGAGGGACAAATTGGCAAGAATTTATCAGGGAGCTGATCCGACTTAACCTGACAACAGCCAGATGCATATCGCTCCGCCTAGCTCCACTCACATACATCTGGGACACCGCCGATAGAAAGTGATTTCTCCAACCAATTTTATGGTCTGGCCAATCAGGACGCAGGGCTTGAGTTTCATAGACGCGACCATGACGTGAGACTGTTTTGATAGCAATGGCGGCTCGTCGAGGAAGCAAGCGTTAACATTGATGCTGCTATTTCTTCCGTGTTGTCCAATCTACCTAATATTGTTTAATTAAAAGAACATCAGAGAACGGCTCTGAAGGCTTTTGTTGGTGGAAACCATGTTTTCGCCCTTCTCCCGACCGAATTTGGCAAGTTTTGTTTTCCGGGGCGCGTCCGCTGCGGACGCGGACGCGCCCCGGAGCGGTTAGCGGTTAGCGCGAACCATATTAGGAGGACTTTAGTCCTCAACGCGGTCGGCCCGGGATCGACTCCGATCCGCGGCGCTTTGCCGCCTGTCTTCCCCCCTCTTCCTGGCAGCTCACTGTCAATAAAACGCGTGCCACTAGAGCCGCAAACACATTTAAAAAAAAAAAATGTTTTTTTTTTCCTGTGTCGCTCTCATCAGCGTCACGGGTTGGCTTCGGTGTGAGTGGTTGAAATAGCACGTCGATAAAGATGACAGACAAGTGGCTTATCCAATCATATGCAAGGAGTTTTGATAAGGCCCAGCCTTCAGTAAAGGCAATTCCTATGGCGGTGTCCCAGATGTATGTGAGTGGAGCTAGGCGGAGCGACATACATCTGGCTGTTGTCAGGTTAGATCCGACTTGCCCTACATGTAAACATGTTCCAGCCAACACATCTGAAATGTTCTGGTCTCTCCCCAGGCTCAAAGAATTCTTGATCAAAATCTTCAAAACCTTTTCATCTATTTACAAGAAAAATATTGAACCCTTTCCTTTGGTAGCCATTTTTGGTGTGGCACCGGGGGAAACAGAATTAACGACTGTCAAAGGAAAGCAATGGCATTTTCGTCATTGTTGGCCAGGAGATTGATTTTATTTAATTGGATAAAGGCAGCACCGCCAACTCACAAAAGATGGGTAGAGGAGGTGATGGCACACCTAAAGTTGGAACATCTTAGAATTACTTTACAGGGCAACACTAAGAGATATTTCAAGGTCTGGCAACCTTTTATTTCCTATTTTGAATCTGAATTTTCATCTGCTTCAGCATAACTAGCAGCCTCGCCACCCCCCTTTTTTTCCTCAGGTTTGAATGGCAATAACAACCACATTGATAATAATTATATGTATCTAGTTTTAACTGCAACACGGGTGGTGTGTATGGTAGTTGGATCTGTCTTATTAGTTTGTCTGTGTTTTTTGAACTGTTTTTGTGATGTAAATTTTGAGTCCTACTCTTTTGTTCTGTATGTTTTGAATGGGATGTCTTTTGTTTCAATATGAAAAATCAATAGAACAATTTGATTATTATAATATTCCCTATAACATTATAGCGTGACATTTGTATCAATCATCTTCTAGCATAGGTGATTCTGCATGGTGGGAGGGGGGCCCCCAAATCAAATTCTGCTTAGGGCCCCCAAGAGGCTCGGGCCGGCACTGTTATAAACAGTACCCAAACAACTTCTTTACATGTTCCACGTGGTTAAAAAGTATTCTGGGGGTTGTTTAATATAATTAAATAGTAATTAAAATAAGTAGGGTTTTCAGTGAGACTGGGTGGACACTAATTTTCAACTCTTGTACCAGTTCCTCAATAAGACTGGGGTCTGGACTTTGACTTGGCCATTGTAACAGAAATATGCTTTGACCTACACTGTTTCATGGCAGATAGTCTTTTGCTGTTTCAAACAGATTTTCTTCCAGGATTTCCTCATATTTTACTTCCATCCAGCTTCTTAGACATGATCAGCTTTCCTGTGTCTGTTGAAGAAAAGCAAACACAGCGTAATCATGCCTCATCACACGTCCTGATTGTAATGATGTGCTCAGGGGGATGCACAGTGTTAGTTTTCTGCCTCAGATAAGCAGTATTTAGCTAAAAAGTGACACTTTAGTCACATTTATGTCTCCTACATGGCATTGGCCAAGCTTTAAACAGGACTTTTGTGAATTTCTTTCAACAATGATTTTATTTAGCCACTCTTCCATATAAGCCAGTTTTGTGGAGTGCATGACTAATGGCCTTTATATCAATATACCTTCCCACCTGATCTGTGGATCTCTGCAGCTCCTCCAGAGTTACTTCTTGGCTATTTCTATGATTAATGCTCTCCTTTCTGGGCCTAGCAGTTTGAGTGGATGATAGTCATGGTAGGTTGGCAGCTGTACCATACTCTGTTCATTTTCCGATGATGGACTGACAAGTGTGTTCAAAATGTTTCATTAAATGTGTTAAAAGTGAATTGCCGTCCTAGATTTCTTCCACAATTAGTTTTACGACTTTTTTTTAAACACGGCCTTTCAGCAATCGCTTGTTAATCAGTTTAGCTGGATGGTTGGTAGTTGCAATACTCTGTTATGCTATGATAGATTGAACGGTGCTCTGTGAGATGCATCAAAGCATCCACCCACCGTCTATACCAGGCGACTCCAAAGTGGGGGGTCACGACATGATCCAAATGATTATAAAAATTCCTGACTTTACAAAGTGAACAATGCACTTGTTTTAATATATCAAATTTATTCCTTTAATCGTGGACAATTATTTTTTCTCAAAAATGTACAACTATTTAACATCAGAAAACATCCAAGTTGTTTCTCGTAAATAGGTGTGTGTTGGGGGGGGGGGGGTTACTAGAATAAAAGTCAAATATGTCAGCCGTACAAGTATAAAGAACATTATGAGAATAAACACAGGGGAAAACTGCACTTTTTTATGAGTTCTCATAAAATTACTACGATATTCTCACAATTTTATGACTTTATTCTCATAATTTCCAGAAAGAAAACAATAACCCCCCACCCCACCCACAATGTCAGCGATGTACTTGTTTTGATATAGAAAATTTATCCCTTTAATCGTGGAAAATTATTACTTTTCTCCAAAATGTTCAACTATTTAACATCAGAAAACATCCAAGTTACTTCTCACCACTAGTCAAAAGGGGGTTGCCAGTCTCTGGGCTTATTTTGGGGGTTTGCAGGCTGAAAAATTTGGGAACCCCTGGTCTATACCCTCCTATCCATGCAGGGTTGCTGGTGCCTATCTCCAACAATCATTGGGTGAGAGGCGGGGTACACGCTGGACAGATCGGCACTCTAACACCTAACCTGCTTCAAATGTTTGAATAGCTTCTTGCTTGACCGCTCTTTGGTCCTCATGTTTGTACAGTAATGCTTCTAGCAAATCCAAGGCATCCACAGAACCGCGCTCCTCATACTGAGATTCTGTTGCACACAGGTGACCTGAGTTTAGCAACAAGAAGCCAACTGGTGGCACAAAATTTTATTCAGGGGCTTTCACAGTTAGGGGGCTTTATATAAATGCATTCTTCTTTTTTTTAAGTATTTAAAAGGATGAATTATTTTTCTTTCACTTCAGTTATACATTACTTTGTGTTTGTATATCACATAAAAACCCTATAAAATACATTAGTTTCTTGTCATAACGTGACAAAATGTGGAAAATGATTGAATTTGACTTTGTAAAGTGCCTTTAGACGGCATGTGTTGTGAATTGGTGCTATATAAATAAAATTGAATTGAATTGAAAAGTACAATGGATATGATTACGCTCACAAGGAACTGTAACTGCTACAAGCTTTAGTTAGTGCAGTTGTCTTGTTACCCTTAAGATATTTTATTTAAAACTGCATTCATGAAAACTTTAGGCTTTTGAGTGGATAGTATGGCTTCCTACGTCACTCATTCTAGCACCATCATGTGGTCAAAACGGAGGCAAAAATAAGACCGTGATGAAGAATCAGCACTTTCAGGATGCAACCTCTATCAAGTGGATATACTTTTAGCACATGGTAGATTTAATTTCATACGAATAAATGCTGTTTATTCATCCATTCCTTATTTACCTTTGACACAAGTTCTCACATACTCAAGAGACCTTTTTAAGCCATCCTAAAATTAAAATTTTTAACAGACAAACATCATCCAAATATTAAAGAATACAATACTTGAAATAAATACGTCAAACCGGACAAACTAAATCCATCCATCCATTGTCTGTACCTGCTTATCTGTGCATGGATGTGGCGTGCTGTTGCCTATCTCCAGCGGCCATTGGGTGGGAGGCAGGGCCGCTGGACACAGGACAACTATACCCACGCTCACACCTATGGCCAATTTAGAGAGACCAGGTAACCTAACAGGCTTCCTCCCACTCTCCAAAAACTTGCCTGAGTACCTGGAGGAAACCTCCACATGCTGAGGGCGGAAATGCAAATTCTACGTACAAATACCCAGGCAGGGCTTTGAACCCAGGACCTTGTTCCTGCAAGGCAACTGAGCCAAATTAACCATTAAATCATTATTAAATCATCAAAGGCAAGATAATATGTTATCAGCTGCTTTAAGTGTTGTAAAAACTGAAGACAGAGATCCCAACAGAGCATTTTATTAATGCTAAAAACAGATAAAACAATTTGATTGATTTTTCAAGGCTCCTTCAATGTTTATAGCCCCACAATGAAAAACAATTGCAAAAAATAAATCAGATTTCTAATATAAGTTTGAAGACAATACAATAACATTAGAAATACATCTGAAAAGATGACAATCCAGACCCCTAAACAGATGAGCAGCCAGCTCCAGTCTGCTCCATCCCACTGTAGAGGATTACACTCATCATCTTCACAGGCAGAAAAGCAGGACAAATATTTAATTGTAAGCAGAGGTGCTCAATGAAGTATGTAAAGAGGTTTAAGTCAGCCTTTTTTAAACTAAAGTACCTTTTAGCGTTGTCCCTGGAAACCCATGGAAGATGGATGATGGTGCCGGTGAAGTCTTACGCTGCTCAGAGTAGGACAATAAGAGGTAGAAATTCTTGGCAAAAGCACACAATCTCTTCACAAAGAACAGTCAGCCTGGAGTGTTTTCCTTTTTTCCTACTCATCACTATATATATATATATATATATATATATATATATACATACGTATTAAGCCACGAAGGTTATTGCATCTTTTCAGTTTTTAGCTTTTTAGTGAAAACAATAGTGCACATAAATCTGCATTCAAAAATCCACGTCTAAATTACATTTTTTAATAGCTTATTTTTTTTGCAAATTTGTAAAACATTAAAAATATTCTTGTTTTTTTCAAAGAAAATATACTACTCAAAAAAATAAAGGGAACACTTGGAGTTACATTGTGCTGTTTAAGTGTTCTCTATCTTTTTTTGAGCAGTATAGCTTTTCTTTTTGGTCTCTTGTTTTCTGTTTCAGGTTTGTGCAAACTAAAGATCTTTTGCTGATACCCAAATCACTGGAAATGACAGTTTTCCAAGGAGCACAGCTGACAGAATGATTAAAGTTTTGATTCACTGGGGTAAATTGTCTATAAGCAAGGATAAGGAGTAAGTATAGCCACTTCCCATCAATCCGTCTGAACTCATCGTGAACGGAGGTCACTTCATACAAGGAGATGGAAAAGCTGTCCTGGAAATTTTCTAAAAGAATTTTAAAGGACAAAGAGTGTCAGAGAAAACATATAACCAGTGCTCTTAGACAGCCATCTTGCCAACAAGGGGAATATTTTTTCTGCCACTAAAACTGAAAATGGCAGTGAAAACAGATTAAGACGGTTTCTTCAACAGCAGGATCTGGCAGACTGGTTGGAGTTCAGGTGACGGATAAATGAAGGCAAACAAGACCTGTAGGAGCGTACCAGAGAAGGTGGGTTGCTCCTAAAATAATATGGAGATCTAACTAACTTTTAATATTACAACAAAGACCAGAAAACGACTCAGATTTCTAACCACAACAGCAAAGGAGTAAAAGTAAAACATTTTTTTTCTTAATCTAGGATTTTATGTACAGTTGTGTTAATACAATGGCACTCATCACACCCCAGATCAATCACAGTATTTTATAGAAATAATATTTCTACATGTCAAATAATTTTTAGTGCAGGTGTAGTAAATTAATGGAAAACAACAGACCCAGCAGGCATGTTGTGCATGCTGCTGGTTGTGTGTAAGTGAATCATTAATTGAAATGGCGGCCTTAAACCTCTTCATCTCTCAAGCTCGGTAGGATCTTAGCTGTTCCTAAGATTGCGCTCATCTGGACTGAGATGTCTGATGTTTCTCCAGTTTCTCTCTTCTAAAGAGATCAACGGTGAACTTTAAGCTCCAGGAACATGAGTGTCAGATCGCACCACCCGTCGCTGTTTGAGCAAAAGTGGACTTAATAGGAGACGACCAAGGAGGACACCATTGTTGAAAACAAATCATAAAAAAGCCCGACTGTAAATTGCCAAACTACATGCTGACGAGCCACAAAGCTTCTGGGAGAACATCCTATGGACAGATGAGACAAAAATGAACTTTTTGCCAAAGCACATCAGCTCTTTGTTCACAGATGGAAAAATGAAGCATATCAAGAAAAGAACACCGTCCCTACTGCAAAACATGGATGAGGCTCTGTTATGTTCTGGGGCTGCTTTGCTTCATCTGACACAGATGAATCTCTGCAGGGTATGAAATCCCAAGACTATCAAGGGATTCTAGAAAGAAATGTGCTGCGCAGTGTCAGAAAGCTTGGTCTCAGTCACAGGTCATGGGTCTTGCAATAGGATAATGACCCAAAACAGCTAATAACACCCAAGAATGGCTAGGAGGAAAACATTGGACTATTCTAAAGAGGCCTTCTATGAGCCCTGACCTAAAGCCTATAGAGCATCTTTGGAAGGAGCTGAAACACGTCTGGAAAAGGCTCCCTTCAAACCTGAGACAACTAGAGCAGTTTGCTCATGAGGAGTGGACCAGAATACCTGCTGAGAGGTGCAGAAGTCTCACTGACAGAGGAATCGTTTGATTGCAGTGATTGCCTCAAAAGGTTGTGCATGGATATAAAATTAATGTGATAAACGTATTCTCAAAATAAGCTTAAAAATAAGTGAAATATTTTATTCTACCATCACTGATTTAAATAAATTTGTCAAAATGCAGAAATTGTGTGAAATACAAAGTGAACGGAATGAAACAACCAACAATTTACAAAAAAATAACATTACATGATCAATATATATTTGACCATTGACCAAACTTATCAACAGCTCTTTTTTTTTGTATGCCATGCTTTGGTAGCTTCACTGGAATTACAGTTTGATTGCTTTTTGTGTTTTTCTTTTAATTCTTTTGTGCCTGGGAGTCATCTTGTCTGTTCCTACCCAATCAAACAGTTTTGCTGTATGTTAAGAGGCAATTTTTGCTTTGCTTTCTGGTGCCCATCTCCAGTAGTCAATGCAGGATAGGCGGGGAACGCCCTGGATGGGTGGGCAGTCCATTACAGGGAACCACACAGTACAAACAACCCTGCACACATACACTCGTACCAATTGACCCACCAGTCATGTTTCTGGACTGTTGGAGGAACCTGGAGTACCCAGGGAGAAATCCACACATTCACAGGAAGAACCTGCAAACTTTATGCAGAAAGACTCTGGTGTGATTTAAACCTGGGATCTTTTTGCTGCGAGGTAGTAGTGCTGACCAAATACTACCAAATGTTAACAAAACAGATGTTTTGCATCCTACATTATGCACTTTTTATTCTCAGTGCTATTATTGATTGAACAATGTATTGTGACACTGGAGATAAAATGTATCCAATTCAACTCCTTTATTATAAAAGAGGATGAAATTAATGAAAACATTACAAAAAAGTAGACATGAAGAGAATGACTAAATTATCAAAACTTTGTCCTTTATTTTGTTCCCCCGGGTGTCAGCACATGAAATGTGAGTAAAAATGGGGCCACAATCCATTACATGGACAATATGACAACTGACATCATTGGAGGCTGTATGTCTGCTTTCTGTCTGGAAGGTCAAAGGTGACCAAGAGTGAGCGAGGATCCTTCTTGTTTTTACGCACACTGATCTTTCCCCGGAGCTCTTCTCCTGAAGCAAACAAGAAGACAAATAACACACCGGTTTAGACTGAGGTATAAAAAAATAAATAAAGGATTTGCAGTTCAACAATATAACATTTAAAGCTAAAGAAGTGCATATACAGCACACCTCCTGTTGTTTTAAATGTTAGGAAAAGTCTGTTTATAACAAATACTGTAGAAAAACCACCTCCATTTATTAAAAAAACAAAACACAGACAATTTAACATTTATACCAAAAGGTATTTTTTTCAGGATTATTTTGGAATAAGTGAACTTTGAGTCAACAGAAATAAAACCCATTCAGTTGTAACTGGTGTTTACCTCCAAACATAACAGCCTACGCATCCACATATCAGACTTGAACACAATGAAAATGCATCAAAAGGCAGAAAACACTGAGTCAGACATCGATCAGAATGTTCCTCATAAAATGAAAGTCTTCCTGATGGCCTGCAGCAGTCCAGGGCTGCTGAGCTCAGACCTCTGCAGCATGAGCGCACTGCTGCCTATGGAAATGATGATGTGTGTAAAGGCAATATGCTTTAATGTATCTTAATAAGCAAGACTGTGCATGGAAATGCAGATGCTCGCATATCTCCAGATGGCAGACAGAAGGAAGCACACCTACAGGACGACGCAAGATTATGACGCATAATCACGCCGATTAACTTCCTGTTTGACTGCTGGAGGTAAATGAATGTTTAGTGAAACGGCAAACAAGCGTCCTCTCCCCAGTCTGCTGTTCCGCCCCAGCTCCGCTGCGCTCGTTGCTGCAGGTTAGAGGAGGACGAGAGGAGAAAATGCTGACTGTGGAGATTTCCCCAACAACACCTTCGCCGTCCCTGCTGCCGTGTCTCACTCGTTACTGTGCCAACGTCACTGTCAGACAGCCGGCTGCTGGCGCCGCGCTCTGGGTCCGTCGCCCCACTGCAGAGAGCGCAAACCTCAGCGTTTGCAGTCAGGGCAGTTTCAGAAAAGCCAAACAGATGTTAATCTTTAAAGTAAATCAAAGTTTTGGTTTACAAAACCTTTACATTTCCAATATGAGGAATTGTGCACATTTTTATTCAGCCCTCCATTTTTTGCGAAATAGTTCCAGCTCAATCAGATTGGATCGTTTGTCAACTCTTAATTCTCACTACATATTTCAACTTGGATTTACATCTGGACTTTGACTGGGCCACTCTAACAAGGCTATTGTAGCTCTGGCTCTATGTTCAGAGTTATAGTCCTGATGGAAGGCGTGCCTCCATCACAGACTCCAGTCATCCCTAAACTCAAACAGATTAGTTTTTTCAGAATTGCACCGTGTTCATCCCATAAACTCTGACCAGATTTCTGATCTATGCTGAAGAAAAGCAGTCCCACAGCATGTTGCTGCCACCGCCATGTTTCACCGTGAAATGGTGTGTTCAGGTCATACGTGTGGGGTTTATTGAACTCTTTGACTGAACTCTTAAGCTTGCATTACAAAACAGCAATCATGACTTCAGCAAATCGACGTAGTAGTTTAACAGGTCTCCCTTGAAAATGAGAACTAGCATCTCAATGAGACTACCTTTATATTTAAAGGTTTAATAATAATAGTAAAAACATTTAGGGCTAATGTGGTAAGTCTGTGACCTTTGATTACGTTGTCTTATGAGACAGAAAAAAAGGATGCTGCGACTAGAGACCAGACTTTTGCCCTAAAACAACCTTGCAATTAACTGTCCAAGTATTTCTCTGTGTTTCAGATTGAACTGGCGAAGCACACAAATAATCACTGACAGAGTGCGTTAAGTCATGGTGCAACTACAGCAGCCCTGCTGCAATCAGTCAAACTAAAGTCCCCATGGAAAAGGAGCCTAGGAGCCCTTGGTGAACTGGCCACTCAGATCTGAACGAGTTAACCATGTGTGGAAATGAGTCAAGGAATGGAGCCGGGCTTTCACTGCAGTGTCGTACATCACCATGCCAGTGTCATTAAGCACAGCCAGGCTACTGGAAACAGCTCGTCTCAGCCAAACACAACTTTGCTCCATGAAATTACAATTGGAATATACAGCCCTGAACACCGACGCATGCAGATTGTAGCCATTTATATTACAACCTCTTTGCACACAGTCCTACTGCATCTGCACCCACGTGGTTGCACTGGGTGTTATTTGGGGAGTCTCCCTTTCTGCTGTCACGACCTGCATGCTCGGTATAAGGGATTGCTGCAAAGAGCCAATGCGAGCAACTGTCCATTACGGCTACATGCTCCTCTAGGAGGAGGGAATGCTGCAAGTCAATGACTCAATGCAACCTGCAGAGTTTCCTCAGATGGAAAACGTAACAGCTTTGTTTGATAACTAGGACAATTTATTTAATTTATGTATTTGACTTTGAATATGTATGATTTGATTTGATTTTTTTATAAAGTGCCTTGAGATGACATATGTTGGAACTGGCTTTATATAAACAAAGTGAAGTGAATTTAGGGGTATTGGATGAAGCAGGATACATATACACCCCTCACCTGGGTAATGGTTTTCAACATGTGCCAACTCCCATATCGACGGAACAGAAGTCCCCTTTATGTATTTATTAACCTAAAGGCACAATTACTCAGTTTTACTGCATCCCTAAAGCTCTAACCCAGCAAGCATTTCCTTGTTGAAAATACATCTAAATGTCAAAATCTAGGCTACACATGGTCGATACCTAGTCTAAAAGAGAAAGTTTCAATATCACAACTTAGTTTTAAAAGTTTTTCACAAGTCTAACTGTAGATGCGTTTTAGACGAGATTAACTAGCAGGGAAAAATGTGATTCCAGCAAATGTCAAACTTAAGACCTCTCCATTACTAATCAAAAACTTTCTATCTGAACCATTTTTTTCAAATATCTTCCACTGTGCAAATAATTCAATTTCAATTCAATTTGATTTATATAGTGCCAAATGATGAAACATGTCATCTCAAGGCACTTTACAAAGTCAAATTCCATCAAATCCTCCAGATTGGTCAAAAAGTTTCCTCTCTAAGGAAACCCAGCAGGTTGCATCAAGTCTCTCCAAGCAGCATTCACTCCTCCTGAAAGAGCGTAGAGCCACAGTGGACAGTCGTCTGCATTGTTGATGGCTTTGCAGCAATCCCTCATACTGAGCATGCATGAAGCGACAGTGGAGAGGAAAACTCCACCTTTAACAGGGAGGAAAACCTCCAGCAGAACCAGAACCAGGCTCAGTGTGAACGCTCATCTGCCTTGACCCACTGGGGCTTAGAGAAGACAGAGCAGAGACACAGAAAGCACAGAAGCTCACATTGATCCAGGAATCTGTTCTACATTAGATGGTAATAGCAGGTGATCTGCCTCCCCTGGATGATTTCACAGCTAACAGAACGCCAGACCAGGTATACCTACTATGAAGAAAAAAAGAGAGAGAACAAAAAGTTAAAAGCTGAAATGACGACAAGCAATACAAATTGGAGAACAGTAGGAGAACTCAGCAGAGTGAGAGAAATAGACCCTGATGTCCTCCAGTAGCCTAAGCGTATAGGAGCATAACTATAGAGGTAGCTCAGGGTAACCTAAGCCACTCTAACTAGAAGCTTGGTCAAAAAGGAAAGTTTTAAGATTAGTCTTAAAAGTAGACAGGGTGTCTGCCTCACGGACCAAAACTGGGAGTTGGTTCCACAGGAGAGGAGCCTGATAGCTAAAGGATCTGCCTCCCATTCTACTTTTAGAGACTCTAAGAACCACCAATATGATGGACAACACCAAGATTTTTTTAAATTCTATTCTTGATTTAACAGGAAGGCAATGAAGGGAAGCTAAAATTGGAGAAATATGATCCCTCTTGTTGATTTTCATCACAACTCTCGCTGCAGATAGAAATAATAAATTTGTATCATTCATATAGCAAAAAACTATTTTTTTAAATATCTATTATTTTCAACACAAATTAAACTCCATTTCTCATCTGCCCCAGTCACATTTTATCAGCACTGAGTCCCCTCCATGTTCTGAACAACACTCTTACAGTAATGCTCCGTGTTGCAGTTCTGGTTGGGATCATAAACATCTAGCTGTGAATGCACATTCTGTGTAGCTCAATAGTTTAACAAAACCTTAGATTGAAATGTGTGTTTCCATCATTCTGCACAGTGTAAAAATCTCATTTTAACTAATGTTTTGCCAGTTTCTTGCTCACAACTACAAAATACACCACAGTTCTGCTGATATCATTACCACAATCTCACAATTTAGGATTAAATATTTAAATTACTTTATAACACTAAATCAAATAAAGTCATATGTAAGTTTTAATTTATGCTTTCTTGTATTTCTGTGATATACAGATTATTTTATGGATCTTGTGAATTTTTAGTTCTAAGACTAAGGTTAGATGTTTTTTTGGACTAGACTGTATTTTTTAGTCTAAACCTAGATGAGATGTTCAAGCGTAAATCAAGGCTAACTACAGAATATGATTGACGCACGTCTAACTGAGGTCACTATACAGCTTCTAAGTTGAAAAAAGGTCTATTTCTCACTATAAAAAGGAACCAAAATGAAAGGAGAAAAGGTAACCAGTAATTAAATCAAAGAATGATTTGTTAAACAATATGAAAACCCCAGAAAGTTTACACCCAACTCTACAGGATCCTTTGTGTCATCTAAATATCAAACGATATATTTCTGGTTCCTAGCTCCTCTGTCTTTAGTGCATAGTCAGTAAAAAAAGAGAAGTTGTATTGTACACCACAAACACCAGCTTCCACACAAATCCATCCACAAATCCATGAATAACAGACACGTTAAACTCTGAGCTCGACTTTGACAGTTCAAGGACCTTCAGGGTTTAAACAACGGAGGAGGAGGCTGAGAGCCCGAAGTGGTGTTTCGACTGTGTTGGACAAAGCGGGGGTGGGGGTGTGGGGAGATGTGGAAGAGGTCCACCTCCACTCAGGACAGAAAAGGTGAGTCATAAAAGGGGGAAGCAACAAAGACCACATGACTGACCAATAAAAGGCTGCAGGAGAACTCACACCCATATTTCTGCTGTCCTGGGCGGCCCTGAGCGCCTGTAACCAGGAGAACGCCTCACCTTGAGCATAATGGGACTTTAATTTACATAAATGTCCTTTTGTCTAGTGGAAATTAGCAGGTAAAACTGTAAAAAAAAAAAAAAAAAAAAGGGCCCTCCTCTTCAATACGAGAGCCACACAAACACACCAGAGCATGACAAATGATTTGCTGTTTAATTTATTACGCTGCCAGCCACGAGGATTTGCTGGGATGTTTTGTTCCAGGCTGCTGGCTGTGTTCTCTCTTTTCCAGCAGCACCTCCCACCGTAGCGCAGTGCAAGAGTTAATTACTGTTCCCCTCGTACCAACGCATCAAATAAGATTTGGTCGCCATCACAATAAATCATCACAGCCGGAGCTAATGTTAAACGCCACTCCGGGCTTTTGATGATTAGCCCTCCTTAAGACCTGGAAGTCCTGAAGATGCTCTTCAGTCAACATTCAAAAGGGAGACGCAACAGAGTTGACTCTTCTTCAAGGTCACTCACGAGCTGTTTTCTGCAGGAGGAGGAGAGTTTATGGAAGTGGATAAGAAGTTTTGTGATGCAGTTTGTGCGCTGTAAAGTACACCATAGGAGCCTAGCAGGCAGCCGATGGATGCCGTTAAAAAACTATTTCTGGTTTACGACTCCGAAAGGAGGCTGAGGACAGTTAGAGTGAAGAAGCACATCAATACCCCGCTTCTCACTCCAACCCTCATTTTCCTTCTTCCTGTAAACTACTGTGCTCTGCTCATGCACAGGTGCAACTAAAGAACTCTAAATATAATTGAAAATTTGATTTTGGTTATTTAATCCAAAAAGCAAAACTCCTGTACAATATTTTTTTTACACACTGACATATTTCAAACTTTAATTCCTGTTCATTTGGATCAGTATGGCTTAAAGTTCACAAAATTCTGTTTTTCAGAAAATAGAAATATTATATCAGACCAATAAAAAATATTTTTTATGTAGCTGAAAATCATGTCTGCATTCTGTGCAGTATATGCACTCAGTACTCGGTGTATATGAAATATGGCATAAATGCAGGTTGGCCTTAAGGCAATCAGCCTTTGGGTCTGCTGAGGTGTAAGGGAAACCCAGGGTAGCTCTAATGGCGCCTTCAGCTCGTCTGCATTGTTCGCTCTGCTATCTCACATCTTGCTCTTGACAATAACTCGTAGATTTTATTTTGGGTTTAGGTCAGCCCAGCTTGACGACTAACACTCGGGTCATTAAAGCAGGTATTTGTAACTTTGGTAGTGTGTCCAGGTGCCAAATCCTGCTGGAAAATGAAATCAGTATTTCCATAAAGTCTATCAGCAGAGAGAGATATGAAGTGGTTTAAATTTTCCTGGAAGATAGTAGCGCTTGACTTTATACAACACAGTGGACCGCCAGCAGGAGATGACATCATCATGACTGAAAACTTCACAACAGATTCTGTTCGTCTCCACTCTTCTGGAACCTAGATTTCCAAATGAAATGCAACATTTACTTTCATCTAAACTAGACTTTGAACCCCTGAGCAACAGACTGGTCTCTTTCCTCCTTAGCTCCATGATCCTCTCAAGGATGCAGTTATCTCTGTTGCTTGTGGAACTTTTTTCTACCATACATTTACCTTCTACTGAATTCTCTTGGATACAGAACTCTGAACAACCAGCTCCATTAACAATACCCTATTGTGCAGAGTCTCAGCAACTGTTTGCTGACCAAATATGTCGGATAGGCCACAACATGGCAACAACATAACGTTTCTGCACTACAAAATAGGCCCTATAAGGTTGTTCAGTAAATGTCATGGTGCATGAATTGGTAACATTTTCTTTTGTCTCCAGATCCAAAGAGTTCAGGACAAAAATTTTCCGTGAGGCTTAAAGAAATCCCATTCCTCAGAGGATGTCCTGCTCTGTTTGGCACTGGGGCGTTGGAAATGGATCCACTGGGTTTTGAAGGTTGTAGGGAGAAACTGCTGTGTTTCAGGCTTACTAAAGCACAGCCCACAGAGGCTCGATTAAATGGGCATCTGTGGGGTTTCAAGGATGGGCCAATGCCATAGACTCCTTGGTACATTACACTAAAGCCAAGTGTTCGTACTTTCTGAAGTTAACAGTTCTTTGGCTGCATGTGTACATGAACTCATAATACCTGCCATCCTGTGGGATTATGGATTCAATCTCCTGTGGAACCAACTCCCAGTTTTGGTCCGTGAGGCAGACACCCCGTTTACTTTTTAGACTAGGCTTAAAACTTTCCTTTTTGACAAAGCTTCTAGTTAGAGTGGCTTAGGTTACCCTGAGCTATCTCTGTAGTTATGCTGCTATAGGCTTAGGCTGCTGGAGGACATCAGGGTCTATTTATCTCACTCTGCTGAGTTCTCCTACTGTTCTCCAATTTGCATTGTTTGTTATTTCAAAATTTTACTTTCTGTTCACTGTCATTCTTTTCTTCATAGTAGGTACACCTGGTCTCGCGTTCTGTTATCTGTGACATCATCCAGGGGAGGCAGATCATCCTCTATTACCATCTAACATAGAAAGTACTCCTGGATCGATGTGAGCTTCTGTGCTTTCTGTGTCTCTGCTCTGTCTTCTCTAAGCCCCAGTGGGTCAAGGCAGATGAGCGTTCACACTGAGCCTGGTTCTGGTTCTGCTGGAGGTTTTCCTCCCTGTTAAAGGTGGAGTTTTCCTCTCCACTGTCGCTTCATGCATGCTCAGTATGAGGGATTGCTGCAAAGCCATCAACAATGCAGACGACTGTCCACTGTGGCTCTACGCTCTTTCAGGAGGAGTGAATGCTGCTTGGAGAGACTTGATGCAACCTGCTGGGTTTCCTTAGTTTGAAAACCTTTGTACCAATCTGGAGGATTTGATGGAATTTGACTTTGTAAAGTGCCTTGAGATGACGTGTGTTGTTAATTGGCACTATATAAATAAATAAAATTGAATCATAACAGGGTTTCAACACAATTCTAATGTAAAAATGTCATGCTTTTTCACACTAAAAATGTTTGCGTAATTTTTTCTAGCCCAAGTATAAAAAAAAAGGTTCACTTTGAATTTGTTGTTGATATTTCTACAGTGGTCATTAAATAGGAAATCTGGAAAACACAGAGACTATATTATGGGGAAAAATGGTTGATAGATGGTTGGATCGATACCGCGTTTAGAGAATTTCATAGAAAATGAAGTATGGAAATTAAACTTTTTTAAGTGTACATTTCCTTGCTCCCCATTGACAGACGTAAATTATGCTAAAACCTAATTACATATTTCTCAAACCTTTTCCAGACTGGGGGGAAACTATACAAGCAAAAAACCAAAAACAACTACTAAATAAAATGTCAGATAAGAAAAAAAAAAAAGACTTCAGTTGATATGATGCCACAAATGTTTTGACATGGGGTTGTGTATTAAATATGATTTAAGACTTTATGCAGAACAAATACATAGTAGTAAAGATATGGCATAAACAAACAAAAGTGCATTAGGTCTTAAAAGCAAATCTGTTTTATGCTTCTCCTTGTAATCTATTGTCGTCCTTTTCCCCCTGAATTGTTTATCTGAGGCAGCAAAGAACAAAGCATCCAACAGCATTTGTGCAGCGTCAGAGTTTTTGACGTTCTTATCTAGTAGGCAGCAGGCGGAGGCCGAGCGTGGCCACAGGCTATCGAACATCAACCACCTCTGTCGCTGTGCGGGTCATTTATTACCGTAGATTTCATCTGATACCTGCTCAGTGAGTGGACAGCCAGTCCTGAGGCTCATTCATCTGCACATCAGGGCCTTTCATTGTGTAAAGAGGGTCTAAACTTACATATGTGTAAGTTTAGACCCATGTGGAATCCATGTGTAATATAATGACAAATCTTGGTTAGACACGTCACACCATTACCAGCAGAGACATGGTTTACCTGTTGGTGAATTGTTATACAGTCCTTATCTCAGTTATCTTGAAACACATTAAATGCTGATCTTATATTTTCAATCTTTTTGTAATGCTCAGCTTTTTTTTTTGAGCTGAGGGGGACTTGCTGCTGTGTTTCAGATCATGGTCCTGTTCTGTTTTTGTCCATTTTAGCATAATGACTCTCACTGTGCTTCACTGGAATACCAGAGCCTTAGAAATGACTTTGCATTGTGATAGATATCATTAACTGCGTTGCTTTTTGAGATCTTCGAGCCTGCTTCATTTGTTATTTCAGTAACTTCTTGATTCTACAGAATCACTAGAGAGGCTGACCAAAAGTGAAGGTAAACAAAAACAAAGGTTGTTAGTAACGATTCATTTATCATTTTACTGGGGAGACTTTTTTTTTTTTTACATAGATCTAGGTTAGTTTGGATAGATTATTGTCCCTTATTAAATAAAACATAATTTGAAGACTGTATTTTCTGTTTACAGTGGTTATCTTGTTTAAGACTAGATGATCACAGATGATCAAAAACATTCAGATAAAAAAAAAATCTGTAAGGGACACTTTCAATGACACTGTATTTATCAAAACACATTACACCATTTAAATCTGAATCCTAAAATATTAAGATATGTGATTAAATAAGTTTGGCTGATATGTTAATTGATTCTGTAGCTGATAGCTCCAGCATTTGCCAGTGCTTTTCTGTTTAAACAGTCAGAGAAGCACACTTCCTGACTGCAAGTTACATAATTTACCTCCATTTAAGACGATTTTTCAATTATAGACTCATATAGACTAATAGATTCCGACGATTATAATCATTCCAGTGATTATATCAATATCTTGCTGCCCATTTATAATCCAATTCTTTTGTGACATGATTCAGGAGCCTCCAAGCTGATATCAGATGAAGTTTTACCTTCTGCCTCTGATGGGTGATTTGTGTTGATTCTTCCCTATCACTGTAGGTGACAGATTCTGGGTGTCAACAAGCCTGACTGGATATCTGCCACAGACAGATTACCTGCTGCTGCAACTTGCAACGATGCAACCTCAATGCCCGAGAGATACCGATAAATAAATTGCGACTGTTGGTTATATTGCGCAGGTAAAATAAGTGTTGAACACATCGGCAGGTATAAAACTAAATATATTTCCAATGATGTACTAACACTCATGAAAGAACTCTTTAAGAACCCACCCGGTTCCCATATGCAGAAAAAAAAAACATAGATAAAGTTATGTGCAGAGGTTGATAGTAACTAGTTACTTTACTGAGTTACATTTACTTGAGTAACATTTTGAACAAAATGTACTTTTAGGAGTAGTTTTACTGCACTGTACTTTTTACATTTACTTGAATCATATTATTACTCAAGTGTCCTCTACCTACTGCGAGTAACTTCATGAATAAAGAACATATTTGTTTTAACCAAAAATACACCAGAGACAAAAATATAGAGTTTAGGTTAAAGTGGGAATTCTGATTTGTACACGATCTTTGTTATTTTAATGTGATTTTCTATCTGCTGAGCTCATTGAGCCATTTGGAGGTCAAATTAATGTACAGCAAACAGTGGATATTGTCACTGGCAGTACTTTGCACTGTTCTAAAATGCTGCCTATACATTAACTGCCAAGTATTGCTTTCAAGTCTTATGTTGGAAAAAAAAAAACAATTTAGAAAAGTGTTTCTTTTGTCTTTAGTGTTTTTAGAATATTATATTTCTTTAAAATACCATATTTTACACATAACCTTATATTTTTGTCTGTCTGATTACATACTTTTAAACTATTAAATCATCAGCTGTTATGATTAGTTACTCGGTACTTGAGTAGCCTTCTTACTAAATCAGGGTTTATACAGGAATGAGTAACCCCAATTTAATGCTTTTTAATGCTCTTTTAATGCTCGTAGAAATAAATTTAATGCCATCAACAAGTACCCATATATATATATATATATATATATATATATATATATATATATATATATATATAAAACTTGTTGATGGCTGTGTTCACACACCAGAGCACCTCCGCATGCAGTGTTGCATTGGATCCAAATGTTGTTCGAAGACTGTCTGATTTCCCGACGTTAGTGGCAGTAAAGCTTGCTCCAGCTGCTGCTGTGCTGTTAGCGGTAGCTAATGCGGACGTGACTGCGTTGGTTACAGAAAAGTAACTTAACATTGTTAGCTGTTGTCTGCCCCTTGCAGCTGATCTGTGGCTGTCTGCAGTGGTGGTCCCTGGAGAAGTGGGTATACTCTCAATGTTTGCCCTTTTAGACGCAGCTCAGAAAAATGCTGTTTTAGGAACAATGACATGTAACACTGCTCTATTTAGTTTATCCAAAAATCCATCACTAAGGTTTACTCATTTTAGCCTAAAATATTTAGCCTAAAACATTTAGATTACAATATTTCCTTGAGCTACTACGTGAGGTGTGAAAATACTGTTGTCTCTTTTTTAAAGATTTTTATCCAGGTAGGTAATGTAAAATGTTCTTTGGTTTATATTGAAGGAATTCCTACACTACATCCAGAATCAACATTTCATTACTTTACTGTAGGTTTTTCAATATATACCTAGATGATAAGGCATATGGAAGGTCCTAAATTGAATGAGAAAGAGAATCTATAGAAAGAGAAAGTTAATAACGAGGAGAACATCAAAACTCAAATCTCTTTGTCTTTGCAAATGAGGAATTGTCAAATATACCAGTTGAAACACCCAAACAACTGTTGATCCTGTTGATTTAGACACCCTGACAATGAATGTTTAGCCCATCGATTTTAAAATGGATGGTGATTTTAAACTTGACAGTCAAAAAGGGGCCTCAGTTAAGTCATTTTTATCATTTGAGGAACAAAGCAAAGGTAAAACCTATTCTTTGAAGGCAAAAATATGGAAACACTACTCTAAGCCTTCATTTCATCATGACTGGATTAGTGTAATTCTCTTTATCTCTGAATCGGTCAGTCCTCACTCAAACGTCTGCAGCTGGTTCAAATGCTGCTGCACACCTTTTAATGCAAAAACATAAAATAAAGCACATTAGCCCATCCTGGCCTCCCTTCACTGGTTGCCTGTTTATCTTAGAGTTCAGTTTAAAGAACTTCTGTTTGTTTTTAAGGATTTAAACAGCTTATTATTACTGTTGTTTTAAACTGTTGATTCTTTACTCAAGTAATTTTATTAGATGTTATTTTGTTTTACCTCGTGTTAAAGTGCTCTTTAAATAATGATGACAATGATGATGATTATGATCACAAGAAACGTTTGCATCATCACCCAGAAGCTGGAAAGAAAAGAGACAAAAAGATTTTTTTAACCTCACTTAGTAACTCAAGGAATTATTTTAAACTAAATATTTTAGGCTAAAATATTAAACTGTTTATTGGTTGTTGTTTTTTCTTCAATCCCACCGTTATGTTTAGTAATTTCTGCCAAAAGCTGCAGCATTTTCATTTAATCCATCTGAATGCAGTATTTGCAAGCCCTACTCTGATTGAATGGAAAGAAACCTGTCTGTGATTGGCTGGTGAGGTGGACGTTTTTTTTTTTTTTTTTGAAGACAGTTTTTGAAGTCAAGAGCGCACAGACAGAAACCAGCAGCGAGCCGCGCACAGCTGGTGTTGAGTGTGGAAGCAGCAGGTCACGGGCAGACACGGAACCGATGGCGAGCAAAGTGGATTGAGAAGAGTTTATCAGTTTTGAGCGCGCGCGTGATGTTTAAACGCTGAATACCTGTCTCACTGCGCGCTCAAACAAAAGACACAAATAACGCTCCAGAAGTTGATATAGGCAATGCTGACTGAAAAATAAGTGGGCATGCGCCGTATACCCGCGTACACCCTGGACTACACTGTCCGACTACATGTGCACCCATTGTGCAAAGCTTAATTTTTTTTTACAAAGACGGCAAAATTCTTCGTCATCTTTACCGTCGACAGGCTACAGCCATGTCCCGAATTCCTCGTTTTCCATCCGCTTTTGTTGAAATTAGCATTTTCCCCATTCTCTAGCTCTTTCTCCGCCTCGAGTCCCCTTTCCGAACATTGTAAAAACATACGGCTTTACGATGAATCGGAAGCAGTTCCGCGCACAACGCGGAATCAGTTATATCTGATATAATACATCTGACGAAACTGTTTTTATGACCGTATTTTTTTTTAGAAAAAATAAGCCATTTTTAATGCCACATATAACCACATTTAATGACTTTTAATGCCAATTAAGGCCTTAATTTTAGAAAATTTCATTTAATGACTTTTAATGACTTTTAATGCCCCGCGGAAACCCTGTAAATACTTTTTTACTCTAACTTAAGTAATTTCTTGGCTGACTACTTTTTACTTTTACTTGAGTAACAATATGTCGAAGCAGTGCTACTCTTACTTGAGTACAATTTTTGGTTACTCTACGCACCTCTGGATATGTGTAAAATAATGGAATGAAACATAGATAAAGCAGGTATGAAAAGGCATGGAAAGTCATTCTGATACCCATCAGTAATTAGAAAATCAACCTGCCACCTAGTGTAAATTAATGTCCACTGGTTCAGTCCCAACTAATGGCCTAGGAGTCTTAGTTTAAAAGTGATTCAGATCATTGCTGAGAGACGACAGACAATTTTATCTTAGTGAGTAGGTGTGGTTGACCCCGCTGTCAGGTATGACGCTGTCTTCTAAGAGCTGTGATTGGTTGATAGTACAAGAAATAAGCAAACTGAAAGGAGCATCGCCTCTGTCCTGCACAGCTCTGGGAAGAGAATAGAGGAGTGTTGAAAGGTAAATTGGTCCCTGGATCACGGCGCAAATAGACAGAATTTGAAGCGCATTGCCGTGATCAGTGCATCTTTTTCTCTGCTTTTATGCACCAGCCTGGAAAGTGAAAAGCAAGCAAATCTCTAGATGACCATTTAGGCTACTGACATCATTATGTATAATAAAGAACATACTTTCTCACCTCTTGTCTAGAATGTTTCTGTATGTATATATTTTTCTGCGACTTGTTCCAATTCTTCTAAATTGTTTATTTAAGGCATCTTTTTTGTAAATAAAAAAAATGTGCCTATACTATAATATTTGTATATTTCTCCACTTTTATTCATGGTCCAATAATTTATTTATCCTCAATAAAACTTTGCTACTAGAGCTGTTCCAGCCGCTGAACTTAATTAAGTTCTCCCTTTGGGGGATGATAAAGTTTATCTTATCTACAAACTCATAAGTTTGTGCTCCACATTTAGGTTGTGGATTAGCCAATCAGCTCTCTCTGTTTCTGCCATCTTCCCTGCTTAAAACTCTCTTAGGCTCGCTGAAAGTCCTCCTCGCTACTCCTAACTTTTCTTTTTTACTTTAGGAGCTCTCTTAAGGCCTGAACTGCTTTGTGAATAAGTTTTATCTTTCCGAGGTAAAATTCTATGGGAAATCTTACAATTCAGGATATTCTAAGATTTTTTCCAGTCACAGGATTCTTTGTGAATTCAGACACAGATGTCCACTGTGTGTGACGTGGTGGTACTGTGTGGTTACTGACCTGCTTTAACAGGCATGGGCTTCTCTAGGAGGAAGACGGTCTGTTTCCAGTGAGTCTTTGTGACTTGAGGACCAGTGGAGAACATCACCTGGCGCAGAAAAAGACAACCAAAAACAAAGAAAAACATAATGAGCAAATCCAGGGCATGTTCGGTAAAGAACTGGGGATACATAGTTTTACTGAAACATCCAGCAGAAGCAAATATTGTTTATGCTAAAGACAGTCATGTTTCTTCATAGTCATTTAAATAATTTTCAATAAAATTCAACTTGCCAATGTTAGAGTTAATATTGTGAAAAGCTAAATTTTAATACTAAAATATGGTAATAAATTATCCATTTTATGTTGTAACAGTCTGTTTTAATATTACTACATTGTAAAATAATTGATAGCTAGGTCTGTGTGAAAAATGACACCTGAAATCGTTATACTCTTGAAGCTAAAACAAATTACTATTTTTTCCACACGGTTCCTGCTTCAGCCCCCAGTGGAAACTGTAATTTACTGGTTCAGCCACTGCACGCGCCTTGGTTCCCAGGTACAATAGAACGTGCAATCAAAAAGCACGTCCATGTTTCTCACAGAGCTTGGCATCAGCTGTTCCAACTGGCCAGGCTCTGCTGGGTAAGTGCTTGTATCAGCAGTTGGCTAAGACACTCGTCGATTGCCAGTGAACGCCTCAGGGAGGAGAAACACGCCAAAGCGTGAACATAATTGAGTTTCTGTTAAATGGCTTGGATGTTGCCGCTGCTACCGCTTACCTTGTTGCTGCAGCCTTTGTCGAAGAAAATGTCAAAGTAGCCCACAATTGCCTGCAATGAAATATGAGGGCTGTGTTAAGTTGTGGCAGTAAAACAAACCCCTGAAATTGTTTGACTACAGCTGTGACATGCAAGCTGAAAAGCCAGGTATCAATATGCACAAAAAGGAATATGGAAGGTATTAAAATCAGTTTCACTGAACACGATTCTCATTATTTACATGGCTGCTTCTTCATATAGTTGACAAGAGCAAAATGTAACAACTCTTATTGGTTTACCATGCTTTCCACACAAAGTTTTTATTTAACGCTATAGTTGGAAATCCTTTTCAGAAACGCTGTTTGTTATACTGGATAAAACGGTCCTTCCATCTCGAAACTAGTCAATACATTAAGTATTCAGAAAAAGGAGGTTAAAAAATGTGATCTCTGTGGGAGCTGCAGGCCTGTAAAATCTCTAACTAATCCCTGCTGTAAAGTCTGAATGGCAGGGATTGGTCAGAGTTTTGGTTTTGCTCATACTCCCCTCTGTCCCTCAAGTTTTGGGGGTATCGCCTTATTTATTGATTGTCCCACATGCCAATCATTATGACACACTCAAATAACACTAATGTGCATGCTCCTTCCATGTTAGTTTCTGCTTGCTGACTGTGCATGCGCACTTGTAGTGTTTATGTATCCAGTTAGCTTAGCGATTAGCTTTTGGTGTTAGCTCCGCTACGCTCACCGTATACTTTGAACATGGCTGAGAGTTGCAAGAAGCAAACTGCATTCATGTTTATGTGAAGAAGAGGAAGGCCTCAGTATAAAGACATAAGACCAGAGTGGATTTAGGAGATTTTTTTCCCACGATCCCCCTGAGCAGAAGAACAGGGTTGAATGAAAATGTGTGGGAAAATAACCACTATGATAAAATTTGAAGAGAGTTACTTCTAAATGCATTGCATTGACCAGATCCTTGTTTACAAGGAAAAAAAAAACCTGTTTTCACAAACTTACCTTTTCTGCTCTTTTGCTATACAAAAAGCAACACATAGAAGTAGGGTCGGCGATTCTTCCAAGTCAACAGGGTAGGTTTGCAAGGGTTCTGTCTATTTTTGCTCTAATTGGCAGCTTCAGTCAATGTCCACCCTTTGTTAATGAGACTGTTTAGTCATTTAGCCACATCACTATTCTGTATCTGAATTACACATTAACCACTAGGACAGAGCCATTCCACTACAACACTGTATGGGAGCCATACTTTGGTTGCTAATATTTAAATAGATAACAGGAGTTCATGCTAACCAGTATGTGTATTCATTCTTTGCTAATACAAGAACATTAAAGCTTTTTAAATCCCTTACAAACATTGTAGTATCGTATTTAAAGGGGACATATAATGCTTTTCAGTTAGTCCTTTTCATATTGAAATCATTCAGTTGTGGTCCATATAAAGTGGAACTGCCTTGCTTTGGTCTGAATTCCTCGTTAATTTACCCTCTTGTCCCCTCTTTTACACCTGTTCTGAGAGCAACTTGTTTTGGTGTGGTCTCTTTAAATCTAAAGGAGACACTTCACACTTCGCCCCCCTGTCCAGGTCACAAAGCGTTCCACTCCATCCCGTTCAACCATTTTTGGAGTATGCCGGGGGACAGTGTATTGAGCAACCGATGAATTATCTGCTTGTAGCTGAATGGTGTTTGGAACAGTTTAGATTTCCTCCTCCCTTGACAAAAAACCCAACATCATCTGAAAAAAATGCTACCCCGCAGCATGATACTGCTGCAATAATGTTTCATTGTGGGTCTGGTGGTCTTTTGCTCCCACCAGGTGTATTTATTGTACCAAATCTACTTTTTTAGGATCATGGATTCAAGTTTGGATCAATCAGAACAAAACACATTCTCCCACAAAGATTTGGTATATTTTAGACAAGCCTAGGTGTTAGAATTCTATGTTGATAACCTTGTGTAATGTATTTGATGACTGTCTTTGGATTACTATAGCATTTGTAGCAAAATCCTGTAAATTTTATTGCATCCTTCTCCTCACTGACACCTTTGTATAATGACATGGTTTTGAACCTTTGTAACTTATCTTGACTTTGTAAAGTGCCTTGAGATGACATGTATCATGAATTGGCGCTATATAAATAAAATTGAATTGAATCTGCGAGCAATGCCTTTAACCAAAGGACATAAATGTTGGAAAAATCATATTCATCATATCTCATAACATGTGGATACAAAAAGACCGGATGCTATAGCTGAATCAAAAGGTGTTTTAACAAAGTAGTAGTTTGGGGTACGCAAACTCATGCAGCCAGGTAATTGCACTTTTTTCCTTAATATGTACACGTTTCTCCTTGCAGACATGTTTTTTTTTCAGCTGAATTGTATGTGACATATCATATGAAAGATGCAGAAGAAAAATAATTTGAAATGATTTTTGGCCCATTTACTTTGGCAAAAAAAGGCGTTTACACCTTTTAATTTCAACTTACGTGTAAGATCTGGGGAAAATAAATCATCCAACTAATACATGCTGTAGGCATTTCTCCTCAAACCTCCCTTATATATAAAATAAAATCTGTTCAGTAACTTGTTTTATTATTCAAGCTGAGTCTGCAACATATCCCATGTGCTTTCCTTCACCTCATCTGGCACTTTTCACTGGACAACAGAAATACATTATGAGGCAGCCACCAACAACACTAAGGACATTTCTGCTGATGATAAAAAAATAATATCAGAGCTTGCTACAGTTCATAAAATTAGCAAAGGTGGCTATTTTTGGTGAAAGTGTTGCAATCATAAAGAAATCCTCAAGAGAGAAGGGTAAATTGGTTGTGGAAAATAAACACTTAAAGGTGTTTGCTCCAGTGGAGTATAAATGTCTGGATAAGAAAATTACACAAGTGAAAGATTCTTAGTTTCAGCCATAGTTTTATAGAAACTATCAGTCTATAAAACTGATAGTCGGAACCAATCTAGTGCTCCATTTGGGGTTTGGTTCTATCAGTTTCTACAAATTCCACATTTAAACTACACAACTCATTACAATTGGAATTTCATTTGATTCTGCATCTGAAAGTAAAGCATTTCATAATTCGAAAACAAACTGAGGGTACATCCAAGGCCAGAATACCTTTAGGTGACAATAGCCATATTTGTGTAAAAAAGAAAAGAAAAAAAAAAAACTCTCACAGGCTTGTTTTTCCTCCCCTATAAGCCCCCCCGAAAGAGAATAAAGCCACTCTATCAATCTCAAGAGCACACTTGTAGTGGCAACGATGCAGAACTAATAGCTTTTAATCCTGACGCAGCTGACAACTTGGAGGCCAGCTCTCCTAGACAAAGAAGAACCGAATCAATGGAAGGAAGGAAGAGACAAGAACATGGGACAGAAAGGTGGAAAAGAGGAAAGAAATATGTAAAGACAGACAGAAAATTGAAAGACAATGGAGAGTGGGATTAAAAGAATCTGTAACGATGTAAATGCAGAGAAAGGGTTTATTTATTGGGAATTAAAGAGGTTTGCACCACACGAAAAAAGAAGCTCAATCCACAAACAGCTCAAATAAAAACAAGTTTATTTTTGGCATAATGGAAAAGTAAGGATTAAAGGAGAAAGTTGTGCAAACTCAACAACCAGTGTCGACAAAAGCTGTGTTCAATACCTTCCCTTCATCAACGCTTCAATCAACCTTTATTGACTGAGACAAGCAGGGGCAGCACCGCTAGCTCACAGCTAAACAGCCAGAAAAGAAGCCAAAGTGGATAAAAGAGCATGTCAACCCAATGCAATTATGGCTTTTAATGAACACTACAGAGAAGCTCGTTGCTGAGGTAATTAGGAAATTAGCTTTAATTACTCATCAGGCAGAGCAGATTCACCTCTCTCAGTCAGAAAGGCAGAGATCATCCTCAACGCGCTTTGCTGATGACAAGGCCTCGTAAGCGAGATTGATTGTCACTTCTTCGTTGTGCAACTTTCACCAGACAGCGGGGATGGGCAATTACATTCTGGGCTGCAGAGTGAAACTTGCAAATATAAAACCGACTAAGCAGTTTGGCAACTCGACACTTCATTAAAATCACATTTGAGCAGAGGAATAAAGAAGAGAAAGAAATGTAACAGCCTCAGACATTAAACACAGAAGATGTGAAAGTGTTCAGATAAGCCATTAAAGACATTGATGACTCACACACTGTACTCAAGACTGCGCTAAATCTGACAAATCAGAGCCTTTTCATACTTGTTGACGGGAGAAAGGTTCCATGGGTCGCTGAGATGATCAACTAAAACCCTTTGCAACAGCAAATTAAAAAGTATGTAAAGATCCTAGCCTCGCAACAGAAAGTAGTCACTCTTCCCGACATTCTAAGAAAATACACCAAGAAAAGGAAAGCAAACAGCAGTTTTAACTTTAAGACACTAACTAATGAAACACAATCATCATAGTCAAGCCAAAGTGGGAATATTTACAATGGCTAAAGCTGTTTTTTTTAATCCTACTTTAAACTGAAAAATCTAAATCGATCGCTATATACAAAACTTGTTATACCCCAGAGTGCTTAAAGAATTTATTTTGTTTGCCTGAGTAATGTTTCCTTAAAAAATAGCTTTGCTGATAAATGTCCATTCTGCAAAAGTTTGCCATGGAGTTTTGATCACATACATTGATTTAAAAAAACCCATAACCATACAAATTTGAGAACAAACTTTGAAGCTGAAACACAGAAAAATCTTGGTACAAAAAGTTATAAAATTTGTATCTGACTATTGTAACCTTGCCTGCAAGCTGAATTCTTGCAGCTTAACAGGAAGAAGGTTATAGAACAGGAGAAGACATGCAGGACATGGCCAAGGTTTGAGAATCGAACCCCAGGCGGCTGTATTGGGCACTATACTCTCTGTGAGTCACCAGGGTGTCAGTTTAGTGGTTCAGCAGCTCACCTCAGTTTGCCTGATTATCACTGAGAACCATTACAGGAGAGGATTACATCATTATTCTATTTTATTCCAATGGTTTTTAGCACTTTTATCTTGAGCTCTTTTAACGCCACATTAAAAGAAACCTGTCCCCTGGCCTCATTGTTATGTTATATTTTTATAAAATAAACTTTTGTACTAAATACACACTCCTATCATCAAAAAATAAATAAATCTCAGGTTTTACGTACTGTAAGTTTTTGGAGTTTTGAACCAGATAAATGACGATTTAGTCGATCCCTTAGATGTCTGAAAAAAAAAAAAAACTTTGTTTAGGTTTTAAGTGAACCAAAATGTATTTTACACCGATCATTTAGATGGGTAAAACTGATTTCACATCAGTTTTAGCTGAAACCTAGCACCCCCCCCCCCCCAATTTCAGTAATAAACCTAGATTAAACATAAAAGTCCAATGAAATTTTACAGTCAATTTAATTTTTGCTGCGTGTTTACTGTATTGAGTATATTTTGCATAGTAATTTCAGCTCATTGGCTGAACAGAAGAAATGGATAAGATAATTGCTTTAAATTTGAAATATGAAATCATTTTGGCTTTACTTCCTGTCTACACATGTCTGCCTGTGTTTAACCAAACCATTGTCTCACAGTATTTATACTCCTTTTTGTTAAGCTACTAGAATCTTTTCATGTTTATAGTAAATTAAAGAGTCGGGTTTCTGACCCCTTTCTGTTTTCCTGCATTTGGATCCGCATTTCTCAGAAAATATTCCCACTAAAACCATCTAATCCTGGGGTCATTTAAACCGAAGTAAAACAGTAATTAATGTCCGACTTGAAAAGCTTTGTGTGGCAGTACAAAGCAGTATAAGTATGTGACATAAAATGATAGAGAAAGAAAAAAAAGGAAAGGGAAACCTTAAAGTGCACTGAGACAAACACACCAAAAAGGACAAATCAGAATGAATGCATTTCATTTTCATCAGTGTTTAGCCTTGGGCCTAGGCTCTGTCTGTGATAAAGGATGACAGCGGGCTTCCTCACGGCCCACAGAGGAGGATCAGAGATGCCGCGGCTCTCCAGCCCCCATTCTCCGGGAAGAGCGAGGGGAAAATTAATAATTATCATCATGGATAACACCAACAGGGAGCAATTCATCATTTCTCTCCTTTTGCCGACTACATGTCAGTGTGCTGCGTGGCCAGGCCAGATACTATTATACAACAGCAGAGGGGGAGGTTGTAGAAAAGGAGGTGGGGGGGTTAGGCAGAGGGAGAAGGAGGGGCAATGAGGTGCAGGGGAGGGAACGGGTGGGAGGAAAGAGGGCTAATGTGCTTTTGATGGGGTTTATCCAGGCATGGAGGCTTCATGCATGATCACCTCTAGAGCAAGACAGCGTGAATTCCCCCAATAGAGCTCAAACTCCTCCTGGCCTTTCAACACTGCTGCAGAGATCAAACATGAATACATCTCGGGTCCAACATGCCTACAGGTTGTTTTCCTCACATCTGACGGTTAAACCAACAAATGCTGAGACAAAGGCAACGATCAAGCTGTGCAACGTGGCATCGTGTGATTATTTTACTAATAGGTTGCATGCTAAACTGTGGAAAACAGCAAAAAACAAAACTTATTTTATTGCTGTAAACATGTAGCACAAATAAAAAAAAGGATTTTAGTGATGTTCTAACAAACAGAAAATAGTGATTTCAAGCATGATTTTGACCAAAGTTCTGAGCAGCTCCCTTTCAGTGGAAGCAGTTTTATTATTTTTTTCATAACAGTTTAATGCGTAATTCTAACCAACTAATCAATTAGCTTTAATCACTAAAGGTTAATTAATTTTCATATTGTCTGAAACCAAAGGTTCAATTCAATTCAATTCAATTTTATTTATATAGCGCCAAATCATGAAACATGTCATCTCAAGGCACTTTACAAAATCAAGTTCAATCATATTATACAGATTGGGTCAGATTATACAGATTGGTCAAAATGTCCTATGTAAGGAAACCAGTTGATTGCATCAAAGTCCCGACAAGCAGCATTCACTCCTGGGGAACCGTAGAGCCACAGGGAGAGTCGTCTGCATTGTACATGGCTTTGCTGCAATCCCTCATACTGAGCAAGCATGAAGCGACAGTGGGAAGAAAAACCACCCATTAACGGGAAAAAAAAAACCTCCGGCAGAACCGGGCTCAGTATGAACGGTCATCTGCCTCGACCGACTGGGGTTACAGAAGACAGAGCAGAGACACAACAAGAGAGACAAAAAAGCACAGAAGCACACATTGATCTAGTAATCTGTTCTACATTATATGGTAGTAACGGGTGAGCCGTCTTCTCTGGATGATGTCAAAGTTAACAGAACGCCAGACCAGGTGTACCTACTATGAAGAAAAAGAGAGAGAGCAAAAAGTTAAAAGCTGAAATGACGACAGTCATTTCAATGTAATACAATGCAAAACTGGAGAACCGTAGAATGAAGAACAGTAGAAATCAGTAGAGTGAGAAAATTAGACCCTGATGTCCTCCAGTAGCCTAAGCCTATAGCAGCATAAGTATAGAGGTAGCTCAGGGTAACATGAGCCACTCTAACTATAAGCTTTGTCAAAAAGGAAAGTTTTAAGATTAGTCTTAAAAATAGATAGGGTGTCTGCCTCACGGACCAAAACTGGGAGTTGGTTCCACAGGAGAGGAGCCTGATAGCTAAAGGATCTGCCTCCCATTCTACTTTTAGAGAGTCTAGGAACCACCAGCAGACCTGCAGTCTGAGAGCGAAGTGCTCTGTTAGGAACATACGGGGTAATCAGAGCTCTGATATATGATGGAGCTTGATTATTAAGGGCTTTATACGTTAGAAGAAGAATTTAAAATTCTATTATTGATTTAACAGGAAGCCAATGAAGGGAAGCTAAAATTGGAGAAATATGATCCCTCTTGTTGATTTTCATCAGAACTCTTGCCGCAGCATTTTGGATCAGCTGAAGACTTCGAACTGCATTTTGTGGACTTTCTGATAGTAAAGAATTACAATAGTCCAGCCTTGAAGTAACAAATGCATGCACTAGTTTTTCAGCATCACCCCTGGACAGAATGTTTCTAATTTTGGCGATATTCCGGAGGTGAAAAAAGGAAACTCTGGAAACCTGTTTAATATGGGATTTAAATGACATGTCTTGGTCGAAAACAACACCAAGATTTTTAACTTTATTACCAGAGGCCAAGTTAATGCCATCCAGATTAAGTGATTGATTAAGAAGTTTATTTTTTGAGGACTCTGGCCCAAAGATTACAACTTCTGTCTTGTCAGAATTTAAATGCAGGAAATTTAAAGTCATCCAGCTTTTGATGTCATCAAGACACGACTGCAGTCGAAGTAACTGATTGGATTCATCAGGATTTATGGATAAATATAGCTGAGTGTCATCAGCATAACAGTGGAAATTAATCCCATGCTGTCTGATAATTTTGCCAACCGGAAGCATATATATAGTAAATAGAATTGGTCCAAGGACTGAACCCTGTGGTACTCCACAGGTGACCCTAGAGTTTGAAGAAGATTTATTATTAACATGAACAAACTGGAATCTGTCCGACAGATAAGATTTAAACCAGCCTAATGCTTTTCCCTTAATCCCTACAGTATGCTCAAGTCTTTGTAGGAGAATATTGTGATCAACTGTGTCAAATGCAGCACTGAGATCTAACAGGACAAGTACAGACACAAGTCCATTATCTGAGGCCATGAGAATATCATTGGTGACCTTCACCAGAGCTGTTTCAGTGCTATGATGAGCTCTAAAGCCTGACTGAAACTCCTCAAGTAGGTCATTACTTTGTAAATGTTCACAAAGTTGATTAGCAACTACTTTCTCAAGAATTTTAGATAAGAAAAGAAGATTAGATATAGTCTGTAGTTTACTAGCTCATCTTGATCAAGAGAAGGTTTCTTAAGTAAAGGTTTAATAACAGCTACTTTAAAAGCCTTTGGTACATATCCATTTACTAAGGATAGATTAATCATGTCTAAAATAGGACCACTGATCAGAGGGAATACCTCCTTAAACAACTTGGTTGGGATTGGGTCTAACATACAGGTAGAAGGTTTAGATGAAGCTAAAATTTTAGATAGCTCAGAAAGCTCTACTGCTTTTAAACAGTTCAGACACTGCGCAGGTTCTAAGGATTCCTCCAATGCTGCCTCACTTACTGAGGACGAGGTAATCATGTTTGGGAGGATGCCAATTATTTTATTTTTAATGGAATCAATTTTATTTATGAAGAATCCCATAAAATCATTACTGCTAAAAAGTAATGTAAAGGTAAAAGTAAAATGACGTGTTAAAAAGTACATGTCAGCATATAATAAAATGTGAATATGGAGCAAATTTAGTAAAATTCTGGCAAATAAAAAAACATATGCAGTCCTTCATTAACAAAAATTGTAAAATATGCTTGATTAAGTCTCTGTTTTTCATATATCACACATCAGAAGCTGAATTTAGAACATTTCATAAGATCTCTGATCAAAACTCTGCAAAAGGCAGCAGTGGGAGTTCTGATGCAAATTTAAAGGAGATAATATATTGCTTTTATTTTATTTTATTATACTGGCTTATAATGGCTGCTCACTTTTTGCTTGGTTGTGCAGGAGGTGCCTTCCTTTCATATACCAATTTTTACAAATTCACTACAGATTCTGACTGTATTTTATTATAATTTTACTATGAACCATATACAGCTGGCTTTAAAGTGCCTTAAATACAACTGGAAATCTTTCCCATCTATTTCACAATGTTGCACTATTTTGTGTTTGTCTATTGCATAACATCCACACAAAATTCATTGAGAGACATTCAGTGTTTTATGACAAAGATGACAAAATGTGAAAAAGTTTTAAAACTATGAGCATGACTACTTTTGCACTTATGGATTTTGGGGGAGTTGTGACCTAGTGGTTTTGCTTTCGTCCTGGAGGTTCTGGGTTCGACTCCCACAGACTGCCACTCTGGGTCCCTGAGCAAGACCCTCAGCCCCAGAATGCTCCCTGGGTGCTGCACAGAGACAGCCCACAGCTCACAAAGGGACGGTTTAAATGTAAAGGACATATTTCATTGGAAAGTATGTTGCAATGTAGGGCTGGACGATAATTCAATAACAATATACATCGATCGATGGACGTATATCGATGATAGAAAAAAAAGGGTAAGTAAAAAGTTCAATAGAATAACACTTTTCCTTCCTAGCCTATCATGTAGGTTAATATTACAGTCACTACATCATCCCAACCAATCACAAACACAGACCCAGGAATGCTCCGTTACCAAGCTCCGCCCCCTTCAAAGAGGTCAGAGAACATGCGTTCTTTTTCAGTTTTGGTATAAAGTTGGTTGAATAAAGGGTTGAGTTTGAATTCAGTGATTGTGTGTATCTGTATTTAAAAATAGGTTGCTAAGCAACAGTATAAAATGGTCAGGGCTGCCCTTAAAATATGTTTTGAAGTTGATGATAATTATATTGATCAATATGATATTTATTTTATCAATATGCTTTTTTTCTATATCGTCCAGGCCTATTGCAATGACAAATAAATATGATTATTATTATTTTATCATAAAGATAAAATAAAAAAAGAAAACAAGAGAAAAATGCCTAAAAATGTATGAACTGACGTGGGAACTTTCAAATCATATAGGAGTTTCAACTAAGGTACTTTTCATAACATGAACAACATGTTATTTGATAAAAAACACAGCATACTTTAAGAAATAGTTTATACTAGAGTTTACTATATTGTAAATAATATTCATGGATAGTTGCAATACTTTAATGCAATATACTGACGTAGTGGGTCACATTAAAAAGTGGGTTTTTCCATTAACTATCCCCTTCTTAATGTGCTAAACTTTGTCCTTGAAGTTGACGAGAGCCTGACCTGACACTCAGGAAGGCCACCCCTCCAGACACACAATTTAAATTTGATGGAAAGCAGGTCAGAGATGGATGGCACAGATTTTTCTTTCCGTTCTCAGCACGGCTACAGTAACCATGTCAGCAGCAGTGAGACAGCGGCGTAAAATTAATTATACACAGAAACGTATTCTCTGCTCCCACGCCATCAGCATGCATCATCGCCAGCCTTTGCAAGACATTGAGGCAGGTTTGCTGCTTTTTCTGCAGTTCAGGTAAGTGATCATGACAGTAGTAACACTGCAGGGACAAAAAGAACGACAGGAAAAGGATGGGGGAAAGAAATCTCTGAAAATTGAAGCTTTAATGAAACTTTCAGCACTTGTTTTTGCTCTAATCCAGCTTTTGTAAAGGCAGAGAGTGTAACCAAGGCACAGAGCTTGTGAGATATAAGTGATAGGAAAAGAAGGAAGGGATATTTTTAAAAATATAAGCAAGAGCAGGAGGATTTGTCTTATGCTGGAACGGTGCAGACGCAGGGGTAGTGCTGTTCATTTAATGCAAGGTTAGGCAGGCTGAGCTGATGAATGGACTGTCGGCGAGAGAACAAAAGCAGGCGTTCAATCACAGGGCAGGAAAGCCAGCAGCTGCCCTCTTACCCATCTCCGAGCACTGGTCCAGGAGCAGTTTACCCTTCACACATTATACTCCTAACTACTGGTAAGAAGCTACAGCCCATTGTGACAACAGATTGGTATCTTTAAGGTAGAAATGTGAGAGGAGGAGACTGGTTACACGTACAAGCCACCTAAGCGGTTTCTATTACACCACGACAAATCAATTGGGGAAGAATAAATAAATATCACAGCATGAGTGAGAATAAATCTTACAAATGGGAGAAAAAAAATGCATCCCGTATGTGTGTGTTTCTGCAATTCTTCACAAGATCTGCGAAGTGTAATAAATTAGAGGCAAAACAGAAAAAAAGCAGCAGCTTAAAAAAAAAAAAAAAAAAGTAATTAAAAGAAAAACGCGCCTCACCCCTGTTTTACCGAATCATCTGTTTTCCTGCATCGGACACCAAATATGTCTAGACTTAAATCCTAGAAATAGAACTTGGATGTTTTCAATTACAGAGCAGAAAAGACAGGAAAAATGAGAGGATGTTTACGAATGCCATTATATCCACAAGCTTTACCCAGAGAGCACAGGCCAGATAATAATTACGTATTGATTGTCCATTAAACCAATACACCCAACAGTGCAGCGCAAAAACACCACAACACAAAGCCACTTCAACACACAAAGGCCCGTCACAGACAGATCACTTCACACCAGGCTCTACAAAAGTGGAGCGACGCTATAGTTGCTGCTTGCTTGTAGTGTAAAGAGAGAAATGTGTCTCAGAAACAGTGGGAAGATGTTGTAAGGTCAGCTGGGATTGAGGCTGCCAACAACCCATAAAAAGGACCTATAAACCAATTTTCAGAGAACACCTTTTGCTGACCGATGCACGCCAACTCAAATGTCCAACCGGCTCGCCATCAGGACCTCAGAATAAAACACAGCAAAACTGCAAAGAGCCACAGAACCAAAATGTCCATTCATTTTTAATAATTAAAATTCCTTATAACCTAAATAGTTTAAAACCAATTAGTTTAAAAACGGACAAATCCGACTCAAATGTCTGAAGTATATGACCTTGCTCTGCATGGGCCTGCTAATGACTCAGGGGGCGCTGGCAGGAATATTTACAAAAGAGCGCAAAGCACTTCTTTTGGGGGGCATTTGAAGGTAAAGTTTACACCAACAATACCAGTTTGAATTTTGGGAAAAACTGTGGTCTGCAAAATTAAAGCACTGCAACTGCATCGACTGTAGCTCTTCTTCTCTTCAGTGTGTCTGTCAGCTTCTGGAGGCGCAGCTCGGTGCCGCCTTCAGGTGAACTGGACGTTAGAGAATCATCTATAAAATTTCCCCAAAATGGCGTTTTCTGTGTAAACTCTGGAAAATGAACACACTCTTTCGTGACATTACCTTTGGAAGAGTTTATTTCTCTTAAAAAGACTGGCAGCTTTAATTGCAGGGAAAGTTTGTGCTACAAAGTAATGAATAAGAAAATCCAAATATATCATACTGGATTGAAAAAAATTGCCATTTTTTTTCTCCCATTTCACAGTTGAGCACGGAGTTCTGTTCGTATATATATATATATATATATATATATATATATATATATATATATATATATATATATATATATATATATATATATATTATTTTTTTTTTTCTTTCATTTTTTTTTCTTCTTCTTCTGTTCGTATTTTAAAGAAAAATAAAATAAGTTGAAGTTTGTGTTTGTATTTAGACAAAATATAAAGTTCAAAGGGCATCAATACTTTTGCCAAAGACTGTAAGTAAGGCTGAGTTTCATATTATGCTAGTCTTTTTTCAGCTGAATTTGTTGTGTGTTTTTAAACTTTGTTCTGTGAAAAATGTTTGAAATATCCCCAAAGAAGTGTTCCTTTTCAAAGGAAACATCACTCCTGCAGAGCCTGTAACACAATCAAGGGTAATCTTTCTGGAAATCATTACAAAACGAAGGTACTTAAGCAGCCCAGTGGCTAGATTGGCACATCCTCAGACAAGAATAAGAATGTCTTTGATAAATCAGGTGTGACTGTAGAGTGCAGACTGGGGCATTAAAGAGACACGACCTATCTCGCTTTATAGTGTTGCAGTGATTCACTGTTGTATGCATACATTAAGCTGTGTGGAAATTAAAGTACTGAATGGGTATGTGAGTGCGTCATCCATCTGCCTTTTGCCAAAGTATGCCAGAATATGGTATTAATTCTGCCTTTTCTGAAGATTCAAATAGATCTGAAAAGAAGACTTTTCCACGTTTGTAGGCAAGTCACTTTCAGTGTGTGTGTGTGTGTGTGTGTGTGACAGCCAAAGTAAGCCTGATTACTTATATTGGAAGAAAAGGCACTTCACCAAAGTTTTCGGGTTTGCACACTTATTCACCAGTTGAATGTCTTTTGCCCTATACATGTTGGACACCATCTGTGTGTTGTGCTCATATTAATCTGTGCTGGCGTTTGAGAGCACAACACAGGAAAACAGGCTATACCATGTTGTATCACTTATCATTTGAAGTCACATTTGCTCATATCTCTGATTGAATTTGAAACTCTATGAAACGTCCAACTGACAGACGACAAACCAAGTGTAATCTATCAGTATGCGCTGACTGATGCCTTGTCTGGTCGCGCTGCCTTGTGTCTTTTTACACAACATTTCTGATAAATGACAGGTGTTACAAGTGGATGAACAAACTTGTTTCTTGTTACGTTTTGTTTTCTTTAATGTTTCAAACTCAGACCGACAGCTGAAAAAAATGTACACTAAGATAACAGCACTGTCACTACACGTTCTCTCTTTTCTGCTAATATAACATTTCATTGCCACAGTATCCCCAGTGACCAAAAGTAATGTAAAAGGTGCAGAGCCATGTTGTTTTACTTTTTTTATTCATTTCTACGTCAGCAGCTCACTCTGGTTGCATACAAAGTTTTTATGAAAGACATCACGTCCTGCTGGCGTATTATTTGCTATTTTGGTGTTTTATGCTTTTTTTCTGATCAATTTGTTAGTAAATAAAGCCGTACGTGTTTATTTATGATATTAACAGAAGTACGTACTGTGCATGCGCAGCAGGGGTTAAAACAGGGAAGCGGCTAACGGCTATTAGCATCTCCCAGCAAAACAATGAAGACAGGTCCAAGATCCAGTCGGAAAAAAAATGCAAAAAAATATGATTCCAAGAGGGAAAAGCCTGGGAATACACTCTGAACGTTGGTGTTCACTGAAGCAGACGCTAAAGCTGCCGAGGCTCAGATGTGACGCAGAGTTGACTGACATGAGTAAATGATCTGATATGAGGCTCTTAAAGTTGCTGTAGATCGTTTTATTTAATTAACAACGGCTGGTCTTTGATCACGCCGAGCTGCTGCTTTACTGCGAGGCATTGCAGAGGATCAGGCTCGGTCCAGCATTGTTTATAATTGATTTCTAAATTAAGCAAAAAGGCTTTATGATAATTCTGCTATACAGTGGGTAGATGGGGCCACATATGTTTACAGTATATTTGTTTGTTTGCACCTGAGAAGGGATTATTTTACGGCTCAAAAAAGGCTCAAAACACTATCAAGACGGAGGCTTAGTGTATTTAACCATATTTTATCACGATTCTGGTCTTTTTTTAAGCATATTACGTGGCTATATACCTTTAAGATGAGTTGATGTGTTTGTAATTCTTACCGTGCAGTCAGTGGTTTTTGTTATCTTCAGGAAGAAATCTGTAGTAAACTCCAGCTCTGACAGGCACACTGTGTTACAGTCCAATGTCTGTTCAAATAAGAAAAAGAGATGATAACAACAAATTTAGCAGTTAAATTAATAAAACAGCCGCTTTAACAATACAAGACAAGACAACTTTATTTATAAGGTACTTTAGAAACAGCAGACACTGACCAAAGTGCTGAACAAAAGGAATTATTTAAAATAAATACAAATATTAAAATTTATCGCAAATAAGATGATAATTAAAAGTAGAAATAAAATGATCTAAAGAAAAGTAGCAAAATGAAATAAAATACTGACAAAAAAAAGAAAAAAGAAAATTGATTAACACCTCAAACCCTTCAAAAGCCAAAGAAATGAGGCGGGTCTTAAGAGCACATTTAAAAATGTCTAATTGAAGAGGTTTTTGTTATTTGCAATACAAGACAAAGTAAAAAAAATAAAATGGATACATCAAAGCACCCTTTTTAATAAAAAGCTAAATCAACAGCAAGAGAAAGTGAATGTACAGGTGCTGGTCATAGATTTTTTCAGTAAAACCATTTAAAAAGTAAAATTTGTATATTATATTCATTCATTGCACACAGACTGATATATTTCAAGTGTTTATTTCTATTAAATTTTGATATTTATAACTGACAACTAATGAAAACCCCAAATTCAGTATCTCAGAAGATCAGAATATTGTGAAAAGGTCCAGTATTGAACACACCTGGTGCCACACTCTAATTAGCTAATTAACTGAAAAAACCTGCAAAAGCCTTTAAACGGTCTCTCAGTCTAAAGGCCCATTCATACCCTACGTTTGGCCTGCACGTCCGTATTTCTGTCCGTACGTTCTATCCGTTGACTCCTTCATACCTCCGTCCGTTGATGTGCGCAATAACCAATATGTCCTCTAGGTGGCAGTGCTGGGCGCCAATGATTCGTCACTGATCAAACATGGCGACGGTCCAAGATGTGATTTTGTTGTATTTGCTCCTTAAGTAAACTTTTTGTTTGTCCCTGTGCCCCGGACACGACACATCATATGTGTGGGTAGTTGCGGACAAGCTCCGCAAGTTGTTCCTCGAATCCCGCCATTGTTTAAAGCCCAGAATTACAACCTTCTTCGTGGTTTTGTTGACATTTTGTACTACAAACTCAATAGCGCCCCCACCGTTTCTGGTAGTATTGCTCCGTATTGATCCGTTTCGTCCGTAAGCGTAAGCTCCCAATTTCCGTGTCAAAGTACGGACGAAATCGACGGTTAGAACGTGTGAAACACTCCACACGTATCCGTATCCGTCTTTTACGTGAGGTATGAATGGGCCTTTATTCTGCAGGTGACACAATCATGGAGAAGACTGCTGACTGGACAGTTGTCGAAAAAAAACATTGACACCTTGCACAAGGAGCACAAGAGGCTGGCTGTTCACAGAGCTCTGTGTCCAAGCACATTAATAGAGAGGAGAAGGGAAGAAAAAGATGTGGTAGAAAAAAAGTGTCCAAGCAACAGGGATGGCCGCACCCTGAAGAGGATTGTGAAACAAAACCCATTCAGAAATGTGGGGGAGATTCCCAAAGAGTGGACTGCAGCTGGATCAGAGCTTCAGGAACCACCAGACAGACGTATGCAAGACCTGGTTTCAGCTGTCGCATTCCTGGTGTCAAGCCACTGTTGACAAAGAGACAGCGTCAGAAATATCTCGTCTGGCCAAAAGACAAAAAGGACTAGACTGCTGCTGAGTGGTCCAGATTTATGTTCTCTGATGAAAGTAAATGTTGCGCTTACTTTGGAAATCAAGGTCCTTGATATTGTTAACTGTGTACTTAAATCAACAGTTTTCTTGTACTCAAGACAGTTTTGTAGGTTTATTCCAAAACATATTCTATTTCAAATTTCTATAATTTTCTATACTAAATAATTTCAAAGGGCAAACTAAAATTTGTTCCTCAAAAAATATTATTCAACATGATACTGAGGTTGAGTGATTAATCGGTAATAAAATAAAATAAACCTGAGATTTAACTTTTACGCTATATCACCCAGCTGGAGACAAAAGGGTTGTTTGCTGTAAAAAAAAAACAGCTTGTATCAACTCGTTTATAATTCAATTTCAATTCAATCTTATTTATATAGCGCCAATTCACAACACATGTCATCTCAAGGCACTTTACAAAGTCAAATTCAATCATATCACCCAGACAGATTGGTCAAAAAGTTTCCTATCAAAGGAAACCCAGCAGACTGCATCAATTTATAGGAGACTATTTTGAGCAAACCCAACACAGCACGGGGGATTCTACAAAAAACACAAACAGGGGCCTAAAAACAGCAAGTGAGCATTTCTGAAGTTAAACATTTCAATCCGTTTTTTACAGGAGGAAAAAAAAAACACCCATCTCTTCAGCGGGAATTTATAATTCCACAAAACTGCTCTCAATTTTACGGAATAGCAGCCAGCTCTAATGGAATGCTATTGGATCGTATCAACGGGAGGCAATAGATGAGAGTCCTTGTAATTTGGGCAGAGGGGGTGACTATTTGTCACTTGAGGGGAGAAGCTATCGATTAGAGGATTCAAATTCCATTACATCAAAGTTCTCCCCTCATTCATCACGCGCCCTGATGGGTGGAGGACGCAACACTTATCAAAGGCGCTAACTGGCAAAGGAACGCAGCCTCACCGCCGTATGAAGAGCCGAGAGCAAAAAGCTTCCCTGGAAATTCTTCGTTCTTACATGTGACACCGATTCCCTGGGTTTGTTGGTGGGGGTGTGGGTTTTAGCTTAGAGAAATGTGTGCAATCGCTTTGTGAAAACCCCTTTATTTGAAGTCTGCCGAGAGCAATGAAGTTTTCCTAGGAGGGACTTAAACTAGGATTAGTCAGATCCATCACGCAGCTCTACAGCACCACTACAAACACTTCTCTAAACGTCATGGCCCCATCTCCCACACAGCTGACTCCGGTTCTCATTTCCCGTATCCAACAGCTGTAATCTTACAAACGCAATTTTTATGTGTCTGCAAACCCCACAGGGGACATACATAATTGCTTGTCTGTATTTCTCTGATAAAATTTTTAATTCTCTTTTAAATAACCTTTAGGATGAGAGTTAACTGAAATGGCATCTGGCACAGCAGTGGGTTTTGGTTGATACTATCAGAATATCTTGATAACATATCCAACTATTTTATCTTAAAACTTCCCCCTCTTACAGATTTCCTCTGTAAGAGGGGGGCTCTGCTTTGTTCATACCTAAATGTTTCACATAATCAAACTGCTTATATGATCAGAAAAGCATATCCTAAGAACTACGAAAGGCAGTTCTCAAATGATGATTTTATTTACTACGGGGAAAAAAGCTGAAAACAACCTAACCCCATGTGAAAAAGTAATCTTCTCCTAAACATACCATATTTTTCAGACTATAAGGTGCACCAAATATTCTTCCCAAGTGTGTAATATCACTCCGCCCCTTCACATCCACAGCTCTCTGTCTGTCGGGAGGACAGAGGAGTTGGACTACACTGCCCTGTTTCTAACATAAGACCAAAATAAATTTTACTTTTATATTGAATTAACTTACTAGGTTTATTGTTGCTAGCTCGTACTCCGGGCTGCCTAAAGGCTCCCACATACTCAAGCGTACTGTGTGCATACTGTGAGCTTGGTGAACTCCACGCTGACTCTCTGTAGATGTTTTACCCTTCATAGTCGAGCGTACTGTTGACTACTTTTTTTCTGGCAAATTCCTACAGTTCCCAGACTTTCTGCCAGTGGGACGAAGCGGCGGAACGTATGGTAAAATGTGTGATTAGCTAGCTGAGCAACTAGAGCCGTTTCTTTTCCAGCAGGCTCCCACCTGTCAGTGAGAACAGAGAGAGACTGAGATGCTGTGTCCTGGAGACCGCCTGACTGGAGCAGCTCAGTGTATCAAGCCCGGTGTCACATATGAAACAGTTTGATGCAAAGACTTCTTGCCGCCGAGAAGTTTATAGTGTGAAACCGCATAAGCGGTTGTAAAAATCGAGTTCTGCATGTACCTGTATGAGCACCGTCGGCGCAGTCCGCCTTGAGTACACGCGGACCTCCGCAGAGTGAACTACACCCGAGTATGTGGGGGCCTTTACATGAATGCGCTTCTAGTCTAGACATTACAGTCAGGCAGTTTTGTAGACAGCTCAGGGGTCCTATCAGGTAGAGACACAGTGTACCGTAATGCTCCGAATATCCATTGAGTGGAGCATCTTTGTTGCTAACAAAAGTCTTACTTACACATTTTAACAGATTTTTGAGCGCATTGTACCACATAAAATCAATCAGTAAGCACAACGGTAATCATAGATAAGGCGCACCATCAATTTTTGAGGAGATTTAAAGATTTTAAGTGCACCTTATAGGAATAGTCAAATCCATTCATTTCTCTTATTTAAATCACTGTTTGAAGCTCATTTGTATTTGAAACCATACAATCCAAGCAATTTTATTAACACACTGTCCTCTTCACACAGGATTAGGGCCTTGCTATGATAAAAAAAAAAAAAAAATAACAAACAAACCTAAACCAAACTCAATGTTTGCTTGCATTTGCCATTTTAAATTTCAAAGAAATCCTTGGTCACTCCACCGGTGGTGGAATGACGCAGCTTCGCCATTAAGAATTTATTTTCTAGTGTGTAGCTACATACTGAACCATAACTGGTTAAGGGGAATGGTGTGATACCCAGCATACTTAGCAGGATCACTGTCCAAAAGTGCTCCTGACCATAGTGTGTGTGGTGAAAAAACATGATTAGCAGAAAATAGCAGACATAATTCTTTTGAGTGAGCACTAATGACACAGCAGCATGTTTGCCTGCACACTAAAGAGTATTCCTGAATAATTCCTGATCGTTAGTTGTTGGGAGCATAGTGGGGGTCTTACTCTTATGTGAAGGGGCTCTGAATCTTGGATTTGCTGGATGTTTACCTGTATGACTGTAGGTTCAGAGATGAGTGTCTCTGCATTCATTACTTCCACCGCAGCCTCAGGCACCACAGCCTTCTTCATGCATGCCATATTGAACCCATAGACATCATCCCAGAATGCAATGCGATCTCGGTGCTTCTGTGCATCTTCCACAGCTGCCAGGCTGATGTTACAAAGGTCTGGATACACTGAGAAGAGAAAAATGTCACACTTTTAGACAGGACAAAGATTTTTTTCCTTTATTTCCCTAGAAAATATTAGCTGAGAAATACAGTAAAATCTAATGATTCATTTGAGATCAACTTTTTGCGCCGACATACAAAAAAATAGCAAAGAAAATGTTTTAACCCAAGTCAGAAAGCAATGCATTATAATCAAATATTTTAAAGAGTTTAACTTTTCTGTCTAGACAGCAACGAGGCAATCCTATAAAATATTTATTTTACTACAAACAAAAGATCACTAATCATAACTAGAGGAATGAGTGGAAGGTTCTGGTCTCAAACGTCTATTCAGTGATGAGATTTTTTTTTATATATCAACAAATTTAATGACTAATAAACCATTCTGCAAATTCAATCACAGAACGGTCGGGCATACTGGGGGTGTGGACTTTTACATCAATTTTCTGAATGTACCATAATGACCGTATCCATCACACGTGTACAAAATATGGCCTGATGACCATTTTGTCCTACTTTAATTTTTCACACTTTATATTGCATATAATAAACGGCTACAGTTGAGTCACAACAACAGTTACACATTACTTCTTCACAAAAATGAAGCTGCAGGGCTCTCCCTCTGACTACAATGTACATGGAACTGAAGCTACATGACCTCCCGTTTTATAACACAGATACATGGTGTTGCATTATTTAGGTGTCGGAGGAACAATATCTCTAAGTCGCAACCTTCCAAGATGAATTACCTTTTTTCTTTTACAACTGATTGGAGCACATTAGTAACTTAGTGGGGATATGTTGTCAATCACAGCAGAAACAAATCTACAGCTGCAGGGTAATTTTATATGAAAATACATGCAAATTAAATATTTAAACAACCAAAAAGTACACAGAGCAGTTATTGAACAATTAAAAAAAAAGATTCATAACCAAATTTTGATTGAAGCTAGTTCAGGGTAATCTATCAATCACAATATTTTATCGAGGAACAGAAAATGATAATAATGATGATAAAGGTGAGCTTTAACATGAGTCAATGAAGCACGTTTGCTAAAAGGAGAACGAACTCTAATCAGGTGTGTGTACCTGATTTACATTGTTTTATGTAAAAACGCTTAAGACTAAGCTTAAAACTTTCCCTTTTGACAAAGCTACTAGTTAGAGTGGCTTAGGTTACCCTGAGCTATCTCTATAGTTATGCTGCTATAGGCTTAGGCTACTGGAGGACATCAGGGTCTATTTCTCTCACTCTGCTGAGTTCTCTCTCTAACATGAGTTACCCTCTCTAACATAGAAAGTACTCCTGGATCAATGTGTGCTTCTGTGCTTTCTGTGTCTCTGCTCTGTCTTCTCTAACCCCCAGTGGGTCGAGGCAGATGAGCGTTCACACTGAGCCTGTTCCTGCTGGAGGTTTTCCTCCCTGTTAAAAGTTGCAGTTTTCCTCTCCACTGTCACTGCATGCATGCTCAGTATGAGGGATTGCTGCAAAGCCATCAACAATGCAGACGACTGTCCACTGTGGCTCTACACTCTTTCAGGAGGAGTGAATGCTGCTTGGAGAGACTTGATGCAACCTGCTGGGTTTCCTAAGAGAGGAAACTTTCTGACCAATCTGTATAATCTGATTGAATTTGACTTTGGAAAGTGCCTTAAGATGACATGTGTTGTGGATTGGCGCTATATAAATAAAATAGAATTGAATTATGTTAAAAACCAGCCACCACAGAAACAGTTTCTGGCTGTCAGTTTGATGCACACTTAACAGTCAAAGTACCCAGATCAATAACATGCTTACTTTACAAATCAAACCATGTCTTCTTCTTTGTAAAAAAAACCGTATACTGTATATAAATTTACGACAGACAGACTTATGAGGAAAGAGTATGGCCCCAGCTCAGTATTATGGTGCAAGTATTCCCTGTGCTTCCATGACTTTATGGAGGACTTTGGAGATTTTTCAGTATCAGTGTGTCAGCATCTAATTTGGTCTCTCCAACCATATCCACTCCTTCCTTAAACCTGCCTGTGTGAAACACTTCTAAATACTTCTAAAGAAAATATAAAAAAAAATGTATAATTGTTGTGTAATGTTGCAAAACATATACAAAATAATCATAATTATATTCTTTTTAGCTTTTATTCTATGCTCGGCATTAAATACTACAGATTTGTAGTACATTAAAAACTAGAATTGTTCCCAAGTTATTTCTAAACCAGACACAAAAAATGCAACCAACTTTCTTTTCTTTGTCTTCTTAACGCTGCAGAGTAAGTGTGCTAATAAACCTTTACAAAATCAATAATAGCATTACTCTGCTTTTAGATTTAATTTGGCAGCAAAACAAAATTATTCCTAAAGAAAAAAAAGGGGATACAAACAAAAGGCATGATTAATGGCTGCACCGTTACACAAAACATCAGCAGACATGTTGTGAATTGCAACTGAAAGTAACTCTTCCAAGAAATGCAAGCCAAAAATAGATTAACGAATCAACAACTGGCAGATTATATTACTGGTTTATTGTAGAATAGCAGGCTGAGGCCAGGTGCTGTTTTAGATTTCATGCAGTTTGCTAAGACTTGTCTAATCCTACAACTCTACAAATTAATCACTACTATCATGCAGCACAAAAGTCTAAGAAAGTGATTTTTTTGGACACGGGCTTTAGATTTATATATTTGCTTACTGAATAAAATAAATAAATAAAAAAGCCCTATAAACAACACAAAGTCAACGCTTTAATATTATTTCAGAACAGGGGTTTATTGTTTTTGTTTTTCAAAGCTTTTATCTTCAAGGGCTAAAATTGTAAATTACTGAATGAATAATTTATAACCTAAAATGAACATTTAAAGCAAACTTTAATGTTTGGTCATTGGATTTCACATCTGGATAGTCAGATCCGTTGTGAAGAGACTTTACTTGAATAGATAATATCCTTGGCAATTAGATACAGGATGCTCGAAGCCAAATGTATTCCTGCTGTGAAGTAACATTAGCCGAGACTGAAGCCTACGGCCTACACTAAGGATTTGGCTACATTCACGATGATAAGTCAAAACTAAACCAACTTAGAAGTAGTAAGAATGCATCAAAAGACAAATTAGTTTAACAAGAAGTCAGAAGAGAATACACGGTCACTACTATTATGTATCATGACACATTAAATTATTTAAATATGTGTGCGTAAACTACATATTGAGTATAAAATCCTAAATCCCAAAGTGGGAATTGATCATAAGTCTCAGCGGTGTAGGTTAACTGTTAAAGCATAAGGGGCTTTTTTGTTCTCACAAAAAATACATGAAGTACAGACATGTGTCTGCATCAGAGAAAACTGTGTTCAATGCCAACTTGGGATTGTCATTATGGGGTAAAACATAGTGTATGACCTAACTTTCCAAGTAAATAAATAAATAATATATTCATTGAATTACATAAATAGAGTGCTGCCTCTTTTTTGAGTGGCTGAAAAGATTTTTCTTTCACTTAGCTTTCCATTAATATCACAAAATACAACTTTATACGAGCAGCCTGCTTCTGTCTCTCTCAACCTCTCTTGTTTATCCATCTTTAAGTCTCTTTTTAAACTTCTGTCTCTATCATGTATACATGATTATATTTTGAAGGCTACCTGCCTTTCTTCATTCCTATTTCTAGTAGGAATGAAAATATCATTTAAAGATTTTTGTTTTAAAGAGATGAATGAAAATGAAAATCTCTGGGAAACCTAGATCTGCCAGAGTTTGGTATTTTATTATTATTATTATTATTATTATTATTATTATTATTATTATTAATAATAATAATACTACATTATTTTTTGTATATATTTTTATCCAATTTTAATTTTATTACATTTGGGATCTGTTTCTGATCCATAATTGGTGTCTATCTAGTAACAAAAATGTGTTGTCCAAGAATAAAGGAGCATTGATGGACTCAGGAAGGGGGATTTCCGCAGCTGATCCAGAATGCTGCTGCCTGTGTCCTCACTAAGACTAAGAAAGTAGACCACATCGACTTGGTTCTAAAGTCCTTACACTGGCTCCCTGTATCTCAGAGATTAGACTTTAAAATACTTGACTTTAAAATAGTTGTTAGTCAGACTTGTTATCAGTGTATCAACCCTCCAGACCACTCAGGTCTTCTGGCTCAAATCTACTCTGCATACCCAGAACCAGAACCAAACATGGAGAAGCAGCATTTAGTTTTTATACTCCACGTATCTGGAACAAACTCCCAGATGACTCCAAAAGTGCTGAAATCCTGAGTTCATTTAAATGAAGGTTAAAAACCTATATGTTTAGAGCTACTTTTAAATGTTACTGTTGAAGTTTGTAGTCCCAACTTGTGTTATATCTTAACCTACTGTTACTATTCCACTGCAATGTGCATTTTCCCTTTGTCTCTGTAATGTTTTTCTTTCATCTGTAATGTTATCATCTCAGTACTAAAAAGTGCTTTATAAATAAACTTGCCTTGATTATGAATTTCATTGGGACCCTGAAGTTACTACAATCTCCACCGACCCTGCAGAACTTTGTTTAAAAGAAGCATTGTCTTAATGCCTATCTTATTTGAAACTTTGTCAGCTTTTAAAGATTTAAAAATATAAACCAAGTGCCAAATATAAAACAAGCAGCATATTTTATTTTTTATTATTTTTTTTATTATATTTTTGTTATATGTAAACAGCCTAACATGAACGTCTTCTTATGGCAAACGTCATATCACTCGTCAAAAATGGACAAGATCCGACTGAGAATAGCCTGAGGTAAGATGGAGAGCTGCGTAGCGATCATCACAGATTTGGCTGGACAACAACATACCAGAAGCTGCGGTTGAGCTAGCAGGCAGCTCTTTGTTTAGAACCAACAGGACTACAGCTGCAGATAAAAAGCAAAGGCGGAGGCTTGGCATCCATAACTCTCACCATCTGCTCTCCAGATCTGGAATATGTGGTCGTTAAAGCTAGAGTCGAGAGTTTTCCGGAAGTTTCCCCAAGTTCCTTTTTGAATAACTGCGCATGCGCAAGACCGTCTTACCTGGCTCCTCCACTCCTCAGGTGATCACGTGAAAAAAATCTCCCAAATCCATTCTGGTCTCATTTATTTGCAATGAGGCCTTCCTCTTCTCTCATAAACTTGTGTGGGGTTTGCTTCTTGCGACACTCAGCCATGTTCAAAGTATACGGTGAGAGCAGCAGAGCTACAATGAACGTATAACACGAAAGCTAACCACTAAGCTAACCGGATATATAAACACTAAAAGTGCCCATGCACAGCCACCAAGTGGAAACTAACAAGGAACATGCAAGCACGCTGGCGTTATGTGAGTGTGTCAGAATGATTCTCATTCTGCAAATGCACCAAGTAACCTCCGCCTTAAAGAAGATCAGTATCAACAAGGCTGCCGGCCCAGACATGATGTCAGGTCGGACAGTAAAATCGTGTGCTGACTAACTTCCTGTCCATGATCCACGCATGCCTGCAATCCTTCATTAATGTGCATACGCCAAAGAAACCCCACCCTTCACCTCTCTTAATGATTACCGTCCTGTTGCTCTGGCCCCCGTGATCATGAAGTGCTTCAAGAGGATCCTCCTGAAGCACATCAAGGACACCATTCCTACTGGTCTAGACAGCCTGCAGTTCACCTACAGGGAGAGTTGTTCTACAGAGGAAGCTGTCTCATTGGCACTTCACACATCCGTGACTCATCTGCAGCATCCCAACACCTAGGATGCTTTTCATGGACTTTGGCTCAGCCTTCAACACCATGCACACATACATGCTGGGCCTGAAGCTCCACAAACTGGGATTATCCGCTCTGCCACTGGATCAGTGACTTCCTCACCAACAGGCCCTAGGTGGTAAGGATAGGAAAACGCACATCTGCCCCACAGATCCTCAACAGTGGCATGCCACAGGGATGCATCCTCAGCCCAACCCTCTTCTCACACAACTGCACTGCTATTCACCCCACAAACATATGAAGTTTGCAGATGACACCACTGTGATGGGTCTCATATCCAACAATGATGAAACCCTCTAAAGAAAGGAAGTCCACAATCTGACACAGTTGTGCTCCAGGAATTAACTCATTCTGAACACCAGCAAGACCTAGGAGATCATAATGGACTACAGGAGGTCCAGGGAGACTGAGCACACTCCTCTTCGCATAGATGGGAATGTGGTGGAGCGTGTGGACAGCATAAAGTTCCTGGGGATCCACAGGTTCCTCTGACCTCTCCTGGACTGTAAACCACTCCCACCTCGTGAAAAAGGCCCAATAACGGCTCTTCTTTCTTAGGAAACTGAAAAAGACTGGACTTTCTATTTAGCTGCTCATAAACTTATAGAGCTACAATCAAAAGCATCCTGTGTCTCCGCGTGACAGTGTGGTACAGGAGCTGAACAGGAGATGAAAGACTGAATAACTTCACTAAAAAGAGTGAAAGGATGGTGAAAGCTCAGTGATGGGAAACTTATGGCTTCCCTTATAGGCTGAAGCCTGCATGAGAGTATCTACTACCTGATTTATTCATGTACACATGATTTATCAGTTTGTTTCTGTATTTCTGACTACAGATCTGAGTGTGTAATTATGTGAATCGGATGAAGTGCTGAGTGGGCAGAATAAGAACAGGTCTGTCTCCAAGATCGCCAAGGAAAGAAACATTGATTAAAAGCTGTGCAGAAAGACGAAAAACGAGGAAGGGTAGACTATGCAGGCGTCAATAGATTCATGGCTTTGACATCTGCGTCCTTCTCGATTCGGTGCTCACAGCCCGTTTGTCAAGCACCCCACTCCCCTTCACCCCCCACCCTGTAGTCTTGCTCTCTTTGCCCCCCTCCAACATCCCACCCCATTGGTCGTCTGTGTAAAAGAGGAAAAAGAAAGTGCGTGAGGGGGGCATGGTACAAAACAGATCTCTTTTCCCTGGACGCTGTACTGTGCCAGGAATGTGGGGACACATTTAAGGATGAAGGGGAAGTTAATGTAGTGGGGAAAATGGGAGAGCTGCTGTAACTCTGCTCTAATGTAGCTTAAACACACATATAGCAGCAACGCTGCAGGGCTGGACTAATAACTCAGCACAGTCATGTGCACAAACACTTAAAATCTAAAAATACACCTCGGAATAGAACTGGATAAATCCAACACAGCACAATGGCTTAATGAATTTGCCATTGTTTTAGTACAGCACTCCACCTTCTCTGCAATATACTACGTGCCTTGTAGATTTACACAGAAACTGCCTAGGTCATGAACAAATACAAAATATAGCACAAGCACAGGCAACAAACAATGTTTATTGGATACAAATTGAAGTTAGCAACATTAAAAATCGCCAGCTCAATGTTACTATCAGTTTTCGTGAGGAGCCTCAAAATGCTCATGTTTTAAAATTCCTAATTACTAAGCTTAATTATGTTATAAAGACATCCCAGTTCCACAGACTCAAAGCATTTTGCTCCTGGACTGCTGGCCTAAGGCTGGTCTATTGTGGAAAAAGCTATAGGTTTGGATTTGCAAGGAACCCACCACATATTGTCAAGACTAGACTTAAGACAAAGTTTATAGCTGGAAGTTTTCCAGTAGTTATGCTGTTATATGCCTAGAGTGCTAAAGGACTTGATGCACTGGGCTTCTCCTGGACTTAGGTGAAGCACATGTGCACTTTACCAAGGCTAGGTATTTCTGGCTTTGTGCTGCACAAGACCATTCAACTCATTGGAATCAAGTTTCACGCTGTGCATACAATCCAGTGGAGGGTGGTAATGCAAAGTTTTATCAATCTACAAGTTTCGGTAGGATATCAACAAGGTTTATATCCTTCCTTTTTTTTATTATTTTGACCACACATACTAACATACATGCCCCAATTAAAAATTTCAATAATAAAAAAAAAACATTTAAGAATGAACAAATAAGTATGAAACAGATTTTTTTAAAAAGGAGTAAAGAAACAGGAGTTAACTTTTCCACACAGAGGCTAGGGCTCCATCCGAATAACCTTAATCATTTAAGCCCAGAGGGTTTTAGGAAATATTTCCACCTGAAATTACATACCTGATGTAAATCGAGTTCAGATCCAAAGTTTTAAAGTGTAAATGTAAATGTTAGTATTTGTGTGAAACTAAGGATTAAATACTTTTTTCAAGTGGAACTACGATTACAAATGTGACGATGTCTGACTTATAGGTGATTAAAAAAAGAAAATATGAAATTTTCTGAGTCTCGCCTAAAAACGTTTCAAAATAAACACTACAAAACTACATGGATACTATTTTGAAAATAAAGGAGAAGCCTTAGACTTTGTATATTCACATCTTGGTTATAACTGCAGCACATCTGGACTGAATCAACAGAAGCATATTTGTTTCACAAAGGTTTGAGTAGGCAGACCTCTGATATTTGGTTTATCCAAAATATGCCAAAACTGTGCCAAATGTGTTTTCACCTTATAAAATAGAAATTCTGATTTCCATTGTAGGGCTCCTTCCAGCGTAAGATTTACCCTGCGTTCCATCAACATGTACCACTGTGCACAGCATAAATCAATAAAATGAAGAGAAACAACATAAATCATGACCTATTTCTTTCTAAAACACTGCAAGACATGCCTGTTCACTCTGCATTGCTATGCTGATAGACGTTGAGGTAGGAGAAAAAAACAGTACTGCAGAAAGTTACATTGTGAGGGTGGGAAAGGAGCTTCAGATTGGTGTACCAATTTCAGACAGCTTTTAACTCCGACGTAATAACGCAACAGAAACGCACATTGATGATGCGAGTCAAATCCAGTCCTACAGCCTTCTGAAAATGAACTACAAAGTGCGAGCTCTCTTCTCTCTGGACATTTTTGTTGATTTTCATGAGGGGGCTGTGTTTATACGTCATGTCCCACAAAGGATTGTGGGATACCTAAAGGCTTCTTAGCGCTGGTAAGGGATGCCGTGGGGTTCCTAGGCAAAACTAGTCGCAAGAGGAAGCTTACAGGCTCCTTCTCCTACCTTTTTCCTTACCGACTGCATTATTCAGACTTCTGCGCATGAAAAACTGACTGCACTATTCAGACAGGCCTTATGGCGACTGCTGATGCACTTCTACTTTGGCTAAATAATCCTTAGCCAATGGAGGTATTCGGATGGAGCCTGAGTTTATTTCCTCTTAGCACTTATTTATTTACTTGAAGCTTAAGTTTTCTTAACCAAAAACAAAAGAAAATCCCCACGGCTGATTGAAAGCCAGAGGAAGTGATTACAGAACTAGTAATGAGGTCCAGGTTAGCTGGGATCAGCTGGCTGAACAACTATCCCATGATAATGTGCCAATCTGACCTTGTTGAGGTCTACTTCTTCAAAAATACCTTTTTTCATGTTCCATGTCCCCTATGGCAAAGTATATCCAAACGACAATGTATTAAACTGGCAGATTTCTTTATTGAGACAACCCCTTATCAATAGGCTCATTAGTAATTGCTAGTTCATTGAATCTTCCACATTTTTTGACAACGTTTAGCGTTAGCAATTGCAAAATAAAACATTTGCGTTGGTTTATCGATCTTAAAAAAATTAATGTAGGAAATAAAGTATTTTTTCATTTTAAATCATGATATCACAGCAGAAACACTGCTCAAGGCGGATGACGCTGCAAGAATCTGATACTCAGGTGAGGAGTAGACCACTATGAGCAAGATCACTGTGAGCTCAGACCATCAACCTTTAAATCATCAAGAGCCATACGCTAACCTCTGACACGTATGTTTTTGTCCCGTTCAGGTCATGTCTCTCCTGCCCATTCTTCCGTTCCAGCAGATTTGTTTCTATAGATGCTCGTCATTCTGACTGTCCCTTTGTGTTTTCACATGTGAGTGTGTGTAGCTTGTTGTGTAAGTGTGACCCTTCTCATGTCCCGAGGAGCCAGTAAAAGGCAGTGTGGTGAAACAGTTTCTCAGCATGGTCACATTTGGCGCAAGTCATTAAATTTATGACAGTGATGGGATGGCAACAGAAAAAAATTATTTCCAAGTGAGTCAAGCCGATGTCTTGGGGCACTACTGAGTTTCATTATGCTGCCTCCAATCCACTATTGAAAATAACCATATTTTTATTGAAGACACAATCATATTTCAGGCTAGCTGCTACAGAAGCCAACACAAAACCTACAGAGAATCATCTGCATGAGCAAAAATAGCTCAAAACTGCTCCAGAAATGTAATTCTAAAGAAAGTTTAAGGTCATAGTATCAAAACAAGTAATTTTCCAAAAATAATATATCCACATAACCTCTAGAGGTGTGCAGAATAAAAGTATTAATTTCACTGAAAAACAAATATATAGTATATAGATAATTGTTTTATAAATTTTGTTGGCTCCAAAATATATAAATATGTACTTCTGCTTATGATGCCAATGTGGATATGAAAGGATTCTGCACCAATAAGAATAGTAGGCTGAAGTCACGGGAGACCGAACTCAGTTGTTGCCAGATTAGGCGGTTTGCTGCCCAATTGGGTGGTTTTCATTTTTATTTTGCAGGTATAATTTGCGTTGGGCAGGTGGACATAATTTTTCAGTTCGTCGGTTCCTGAGTTAACTTATTAACGTCATAATTTCATCATTAGTCATTTGTTCATAGTTATTGGGGAAATTTGACTCATCCATGTACTGGTCACAAATCACAATGGGTTGTATTATAGTTTAGAGGAGTAAATTCAGTGTTCAGGTGTTTAGCCTTTCAGCCAACAATGGATTCTGCAATAAAAGGTAAGAAAACATAACGACCATAGTGAATTAATTTCTTTAAATATTGTGTAGAATTAAGCCTTGCAAATTTATGGGTGTACATTGATCATAGTTTGTGAAAGGAATGTTGTTTTCAAGCATAATCTGATCTGCAAGCATGTTAGGGGGGAGGGTGTGTCATGTTACACTTTCACTAGAACTGTTGCTGTGTTGTCTTTAGGAAAAGAACTCAGGGTGGGTTTTGTTGATTTGCAGTTTTCGAAAACGCATAGTATTGATGTACATTCAGGCCCACCCTTACAGGAAATACAACATTATTTGACTGGGCGGGTTAAGTGTGTTGTGGCGTTTTTTAACATATTTTTGGGCTGGAAAACTGTGACTATCTGGCAACACTGGTTGTTGCCAGATCGTAGTAGCTCCGTGATAGCGCTGAAAAACGGGTTGTTCTCAACGTTACATTTCTCCGATTCATGCAGACCAAAAAAGAATGCTGACCATTATGCTAATACTACCGGACGTGCTAACTTGTAGCTATCTCCTTTAGGTCAAAAACATTAAATAGATATATATCCAAGTGCAAGTTTTACCAGACAAACACAGACTGAGCTTAAAAAAATATTTTAACACCTACCTGAACCACCATCAGCCAAGTAAAGGTCTCTGGCATACAGGACAGAGTCCAACATGGATTCAAACAGCAAGAAGTAGCCCTGGTGTAAAAGAAAAGGAAAAAAGCAAAACAAAATCTTGAATTACTACCGCAAACTTAATTTAAGAACTTCAAAAGAGAACAAAAGACAAATGCAAACCTAACTTCTGGGTCATATCAATCAACCTGAACTTTAACTTTTCAAACAAGTCCAATTGAAGTTTATTTATATAGCACATTTATAACCCACTGCAACGTTGAATTAAGTGCACAAACACAGGGCTCTTGCTAACGCATTTCAGCGTAACAGACCTTTACACCAAGAGCTGTCAAAATTACACTGAAGTTAGATTGTTACACTCATTTATAATGAGCAATGTAAATTAATTTGATAATTTCATTCCTAGATTCAATTTAGTTCAGTTTATGTATATAGGGCAGAGGTCAACAAAAGTGACACGCATTCTTCAATGATGTGGCCAGACACAATGTTCCACAAAGAATCTCTTTATTTCCATCCATCCATCCATCCATTTTCCAAACCGCTTAATCCCTCATGGGGTCACGGGGGGTGCTGGTGCCTATCTCCAGCATTCACCGGGCGAGAGGCGGGGTACACCCTGGACAGGTCGCCAGTCTGTCACAGGGCAACACAGAGAGACAAACAGGACAAACAACCATTCACACCTAAGGACAATTTGGAGAAGCCAATTAACCTAACAGTCATGTTTTTGGACTGTGGGAGGAAGCCGGAGTACCCGGAGAGAACCCACGCATGCACAGGGAGAACATGCAAACTCCATGCAGAAAGACCCAGGGGTGTACTCGAACCCAGGACCTTCTTGCTGCAAGGCAACAGCGCTACCCACTGCTCCACTGTGCAGCCCTCTCTCTTTATTTCTTTTTTTTTTTTTTTCCAGTGTCCTGTCTAGCAATGTGGCAATAAGAATTGATGTCTTAACTCCAAATAGAGCTCGACAGATTTTGCTTTCACAAGTGGAGCAATCAGCTTTCGCCATAGTGCTCCGCTTGATTTATGCATGTAAATAGTTTTATTGTGATTCCTGTGGGGAGAATTTCAAATTATGTGGACACTACAGTGGGAAAGTAGGAGAGTAAAGGAAGAACAAGAAGAGAAAAATAAGAAAGAGGAGGTGAAAGAAAGATGAGATAAAAGGGAAAGAATGATAAAACATCTTCCGTCTGCTTCATCACCTGGAAAGAGAGATGTAAAAAGAACAGCACAACCAACAGACATAGTGTAACAGATACAATAGAGTAACACCTTGATATCATTGTTAAATCATATGTATTATTATTATTTAAGCTGACATGAGTAAAGTGATACCTGAGAAAAGAAAGTGAAAAAAATTAAATAAATTACGGGCTTTCTGTATATAAGTGAACACTTCGAACCTGGAACCCAGCACCTGTGGGTGTTTGTGAGAGTGCACTTGAGTATGTGAAATTTATCCAGAAGGAAATTGCTCAATAGTGGTTGTGAAGAACCAAAGGTCCGCCTTCCCCGAGCACAGAGGCAGGGGCCAGGGGACCCATAACCCCGGACTCCCAAAGGGGCCCCCAAAGCAGGGCGCCCAAGAGGGGCCAACACAGGAAATTTGCAACCCCCCCCCCCCCCCCCCAAGGAAAGAGGAGAGAAACCGCCCCAAACCCGAGAGCCGCCAATGCGCCAGTGGGCCAAGGCGCCAGCCAGCGGAGGGGGGCAGGACGTGGGGGGATGGGCTCTGCACCTAGCGGAGACTTGAGATGTTCTTGGGAGAGGGACCACAATCTGACTATCCACCTGCCTGTGCCCGACCCCCGGTCCCGCCCCCGGACCAGACGCCCCCCGGACCAGGCCACCCAAGGAGGGGGCCAACATGACCCGTACGGGCCACCCAACCAGAACCCTTTATTTCTACATGTTTAGATCTGCGTGACAAGCATTTTAATACACTAGCATACATGGTTTGACAAGAAAACGTAAGCTTAGAAAGTTCAACAGAACCTTAAAATGATTTCCTTCATTTACATGAACTCAATGGAGGAGTTAAAATTTGTATGATGTGTACTGGATTACTGGTACTTCTGAGCACTCTTGTAATTGGATCTGTTGTTTAAGGAAGACCACAAAACAGCATTATATTCAATCAATTCTACAAATTATGAAAGTGTGTACTCATGGCATTGGACCGAGAGAACATTGATCAAAGTCAGACAATGCTCTTCACACATAAAATGTGTTCTTTGATGATACCACCTGGCAGTGATATGTATGGATTAAAATGTATAGGGATGATAGCTATGGGATAGTCCATAATTTTAGAACTGTCTGATTTTTAATTTCTTTCGTTAGCAAACATTTCTCCATTGGAGATCATGTAAACAACTTAGACGCAATTCCCCAAGAACCTCTTGGGCTATAATTGGGTGGCCAACGGCTTCACAAGTTTAGGCTTAAGATAGTAACACAAGTAATTTAGGTTTAGGAGATCCATATTGCTCCTAAAGTCATTTAAGTCTTTAGTTTCTGTATATGATTGGATCTAAAACCAGACCGGTATTTTTTCAGGAATGCTGTATGAGCTGAAATCTGCATTACTACAGCAGACATTTAAATTAGCAATAGCTGTGAACTGGGTGCTGCGTCCACATGATCTGATCTCTAAAGGTTTGACCCTGAGCCGACCTCGTGTTCTGCTTCAGTAGAGAGCACATTAACCGTGGTATTATTCCATTAATGCTGAAATTGAGTTCTGTCCACCTCTTGTAGGCTCCTGCCTGAGTGGCAGATACTGCTGACAAATGGCTTTTTCTACCTGATGCCCTTCCAGCATACGGATAAACCAATCAGATCAGCCATTGCCACAAAAGCTCAGTCCTTATGTTTGTTTGGAGCACAAAATTTGGGCTTGTTAACATATATGGGAGGGGATATCTCCATTTGGGACAAAGAGGTGGAGTACAATCAGTTTGTGTCCAAGGTAATGTCACTGATGATCCAAGCGGGTCTTTTGAATATGGAGACAAAGCTAAGTGAACTATGTTCAAGATTAAAACTAAGATACAAGCAGAAGGTTCTATTAAGTGCAACCTGCTACCACAAGGTTCCCTTTTTATTACTGAGATGCTTTTGGGTTTGAAAGTCATTAAAGTCTGTCTAAATCTAGAGTTCTGATTAAATCTAGCTGGTTGTGGAGCTGTTTATAGAAGAAATAATTCACAACCTCAATCCCGGAGAGCAGATCCATCTAAGCAAGATGTTTACAGCTTTATGGTGAGACAGCTGATTAAATGTAGTCTCAACTCAACGGTCTGATGGAAAAGAAAAGGATACCTTGAGCTATGTTTGAGAATCCAATATCTCTACTTTCTCTTGAGCGGAGGGAAAGAAGGACAAGGACAGGTGAGGGCCAGGGTAGGAGATAAAAACTAAATGAGGAGTGTGGGTATGTGTGTGTATAACGGGATGTATGATTAAAGACAAAGTGGAGAGTGGGAAGAGCAAAACAGGACGATAGTGAGGGAATGTGGTGTGCAGCAGGACAGTAACTCAGAGAGATAAGAGCCTTATTATTCAAATAAATACAACATTTTATTGGAAGGAGGAGAGCATACCAAGACAAACCTGGGAAACAGCTCTGATTTATAACCCTAACACCAAAATCTTCACCATCTCTGTCATGGCCCAGAGAAGATAATGATGACAGTGATGAAGCTGATAAAACCATCTCCTCCTCTGTTAGGTGATAAAACCAAACATTCTGTCTTTTTATCAACACTGGACCAGACTCAAACCAAAGTCAGGCACGCGGACAGTCTCCTGCTGACTGTTGTGGTCAACGTCCTTAGCAGCTGAGTGGATCGTTTTTAAAACCTTCACACAGTCCCGTAATTTAGAGCCCAATTTCACGGGACACTGGTTCATGAAGGAAAGAGGATATAAGAGATATGCCTGAAAGCAGAGTCACACCTTATTTTCATCATCAACAATGCTCCAAGATTACCGACTGCCTCCCACCCATCCAATCTTCCTACCACATCCTGGCAGTGACATGGACTACACACTAGCCTAATTTATACATCTGCATTGTAAGCAAAACTGCGCAGTACTGAAGACCCATTACTTAAATTTGCTTCATCACTTCTGACCAAAATCCAAACAATAATTAGCCAATCATGAACACATGACGCCCAATGCAGTGTAACATGAAAAAAGGTACTATGCCCAATAACCACATGAGGAAAAGCAGCAGTCTTAGTGTTTTTAACAATACTAGTCCATTCATTATGGGTAACCTATTTTACTTTAAGATTACTTCTGATAGGTTGATCAGCCCAACATGATAATTCCTCTCCCAGAAGCACCTGCTGCCAAACCAAGTCCAGGTTAAAGAAATCCCTTTACCCCATCAGATACAGTTCTTATAAAAAGGTCTGTCTTTGTTTGCATCTCCTACTTTATGTTTCTAATTTCTATGTGAGGGTCCTCCGAGATTTTTTTGTTTTGTTTTGTTCTCTCCCCCCCCCCCCCAGAACATCCAACAACTGGGCCAGAAACAGTCTTCCTATTCTGCCAAAGCAAGAATGGTTTTGTGCCAAGATTTTCCTGTCAGCTTAGCTGAGAGAAATGGTTTTGGGATTCGCACCAGCAGAATTCAGTCTGCTACGTCTCAGTAAGCTGCTTAATTGTTTCCTTAGATCAGGAAAAAAAAATGTAGCTTAGACTCAAACTTTTAAAAACCCCATTCTTCAGACTCAGAGGAATAAACTCTTGAGAAATATTAGATTTCAGATTAGATTATTTTTTTAAAGTTTCCTTTTCAAGGCTGGATGGTGGGGGCAGTTAGCACTGTTGTCCTGTAACAAAGTCTTTGGTTTGAATTCCAGCTGGGAGGCTTTTTGCATGAACTTTGCTCCATGTTCTCCCTGCGCACATGTGAGTTTCCCCAGGGTACTCTGGCTTACACATCCTGTCTAAAAACAAGCATGTTAGGCTAACTGGTATCTCTAAATTGCCCTCAGGTGGGAGCATGTGTGCATCACTGGTTGCCACTGAAACCAGTCCACAGTGTATCCGACTTCTGATTAGTTGATCACATAGATCTCAAAGATTTACCCTATAATCATTAATGGAAATGTCCAGTATCTCTCCATGGCATAGAACTGAAACCACTTTCATAAAAATCACCAATGATGTTCTGATGGTAGCTGAGTCCAGTTTGCTTTCTATTCTCACCCTTCTTGATGAGAACGACGCCTTTCATACAATATCTGACACCGTTCTTCTCAACAGATTATCCTCACACAACATCACTTGCTACTCCCTCTAGCTCAGATAATAAAAAACAACAACATCAGCTACCATAACTATGCAGACGACACACAGCTCTACATCACCATGTCACCAGGTGACTATGAACCAGTTCAAGCACTGAGTAAATGCCTTGAAGAAATCAATACGTGGATGTGCCAAAATTTTCTTCAATTGAATAAAAACAAAACAGAAGTAATAATATTTGGACCAATAGAGGAGAGATCAAAGGTTAGCACACAGCTTCAGCTGCTTCAGCTAAAAACCACTGATCAGGCCCGAAATCTGGGTGTAGTGATGGACTCAGACCTGAACCTCCAAAAGCATCTAAAGACAGTTACAAGGTCGGCTTTCTATCACCCGAGGAACATTTCCAGGATTAAAGGACTAATGTCTCAGAAGGATCTGGAAAAACTAATCCATGCGTTTATATTTAGTAGAATTGATTACTGCAACGGTGTTTTCACAGGTCTTCCCAAAAAGTGGATCAGACAGCTACAGCTGATCCAGAACGCTGCTGCCCGCGTCCTCACTAAGATAAGAATGTAGAGAACATGGACCCGGTTCTAAAGTCCTTACACTGGCTCCCTGTATCTCAGAGAATAGACTTTAAAATACTTCTGTTAGTCTATAAATCCCTAAATGGCTTAGCACCTAAATACATCACAGATTTGTTATCAGCGTATCAACCATCCAGGCCATTAAGGTCTTCTGGCTCCAGCCTGCTCTGCATACCTAGAACCAGAACTAAACAAGGAGAAGCAGCATTTAGTTCCTATGCTCCACTTATCTGGAACAAACTTCCAGAAAACTGTAAAAGTGCTGAAAGCCTGAGTTCCTTTAAATCAAGATTAAAAACACATTTGTTTAAAATTGCCTTTGACTGTTCTAGTTAAACAGTTTTACTGTTTTTAATGTTCTTTTTTGTTACTACATTCTATCCCTACTTGCTTTTATTCTATTTTCTATCTACATTTTATTATTTTGCTATATCTTAATCATGTAAAGCACTTTGTATTGTCTTGTACTGAATTGTGCTATATAAATAAATTTGCCTTGCCTTGCCTTGCCTAGTCATCTGAGCCTGCTCCCATCGAACCTGTTCGGGGAAAGGAGGGACCTTCAGCAGAACTTTCCGAGCTGATTGGGTGAAGCGACACCTAGTGCCCGCCTACCAAAGGTTGGTTTTAGCCAATCATGATATCGAAAATGACGTAATCAGCAGGCGAATCTGCCAAATTCGTCAGGTAAAAAGGCACAAACATCTTTGCCATCCAAAAAAAATGCACAAAGCGCTCGTTGCCGTTTTTCATTTGAAATGAAATCGTGGATTCTGACAAAACAGATGTGATGGCAGCAGCTGTGCTGCCATGTTTATTTTGGTTCGGCTGTGAGCTCGCCACCTCCTCCTCTAAACACCTCACTGTTCCTTTTGTTATCCTCAGCATCATGTTGTGCAGAGCTTCCTCCAGCTCTGCGCCGAAACTCCCAAACTCTCTCCCACCAGACATCCTTAAAATCAGACACTCTTCCCTTGTTCAGAGCCAGACTTAAAACCCTCCTGTTATAGACTGTTTAACCCTTGTGATTGCATCACAGTTCCCTATAACCTATTTGATGTTTTCATTTGGTCTTATTGTTTTCATTTGTACAGTCAATTTGAGTAATAGGAAAGGCACTTGTAAACAAAATGTAATAATATTGTACAGTATCCATGCATTCATTATACACACCCACTTATCCATGCAGGGTTGCTGCTACTTATCTCCAGCGGTCATTCGGCGAGAGGTTATTATTAATATTTAATTATTATTAACCCTTGAAAAACAAATGAGATGGATATGATCTCAAGATAACACTGCAGCCAAAGACCAGTAGTCGGTCAGCAATTTGGCTGGCCATTTAAATAGGTTGATTATTGTCATTAATTTGCCAATAATTTTGGGAGTTGCTCTATATACTAGCAATCTTCAACCAAGAGAAAGTGTTGATGTTATCCATACTGAGGTATCTCATCTGCAGAGGCCTCTGTACAACACAAACTTATTCAGAAGACATGATGCATGTGGCGCACCTGAAATGTCTTGATTTGACACCGACTGCTGATACAAATATGTTGGTTTGTCTATACTAGCAAATAAGTGGTCAAAGCTACTTAAAATCATTTGTTACTGAAAGCTAAAAACCAACAAGGCAAGAAGACTTTCTCTGTCTCGTTCCACTTTTAGAATCATTTTAAATGTGTTATTACTTATAGAAAAGATTAAATTCATTAGTAATCTCAAACTTTTTTCAAAAGACTGATCAATAGTCTGAATGGCTAAACTACACAGACAATCAGAGGTGGGATTGTGGGACAACGACTCCCTTGGCAGAAGGCAGTGTAGCCACTGTGCATTTCCATAAAAGCGACTAATGAAAACCTAATGACAATGGGCTGAAACAGCTTATACACATTAACATTAGCATATAAAGCACATTCCCATGAGGGCGCTAACATTTACATACACATCTTAAGTATACAAATATAAACACAGAGGTCCAAGCACTTTTATTTTAGTGCTTTTCATTTTTACAATTATCTGTTTTTATGCGGTTTCATTTAAGCATGGCTATTCACCACGAAGAAGACTTTTAAGCATGGGAATGTTTGTATTCCCATCAACTTTAGCTGTTCAAAGAAAGATTTAAAAAGCGATTGACGTATAAAAATATCATTCAATCTTCAGGAGGAAGTGTCTGTAAAACACACAAAAAGAAAAATCTGTATCAGCACTTTTCCTTTTCCACCACCCTCTCCTTCCTCGCCTCTCTCCTTCTGCATTCAACACTCATCTTCCTCAATTACAAAAGATCATCATCACTTCCAGTCCCAGGAGGGGCCCAAGTAAAATAAAAGCAGCTGAATAAAACGCATGAATGTGTTTGTGTCTGAACGGACGTGTCAGTGTGGGAGCACATGACTGGATGGGGGAGACGGGATTGTTTCATGGCTCACTGAGTACTGATAGAAGCAGCGCTGCCTCCAAGCACCTCGTCCTTTCTGAGATCTACGGTCAGATTCTTAATCAGCACAATCACATTAAACATAAGATACATTGTAGCTTGGTAATTTCAGAGTCGGCAAAATTTACATAAAAATATATGCAGAGAAAGATAACATAATTTGCCATAGTTACCATAGTGACCATAATTTGATGTATATTTGCAAGACCTTTGAAATCCTGAATAACAGGTTTGCTGTAAAATAGAGATTTTCTGAATAATATGAAATAATTTATGATGCACATGGCTTTAGTATGTTATATATTTGTTAAATTAAAGCAAACCTTTAAAGAAAAAAATACTTGTTTACTCTATAAGTCATTGCCAGCCTTGCTGCAATTATATCCTAAGTAATATTAGAAAGATTATCTGTCCACAGAGTCATTGTGAGGGTCTGAAATGGATCGTGGTACTGTGGAAAAGGTTGCCTCGAATGATCATTCACTTTTCTGTGTTACATCAACGGGAAGCAGACGCCATCTAAAATGTCCTGCAATGTTGGGAGGAAGGTGGCAAAGAACTCGTCAAACGTGACAGAGGTGGGGCGTGCTGGAAAAACAGATTGGATCCACACAGGCCCTTCCTCGTACTTTACAGAGCCTAACGGATATTTTCCAATATTGCTTCATGCCACATTTATTAAAGGGCAGCTTCAAAGGTCTTGTGAAATTTGTGGCTTTACTATGTTCCATCATACCAGGAGGTGTTCAGTTAAGAGTCAGGTGAAACTGCGAGTTGTACTCAAAAGGAAGCAGTATACAGGAATAATAGTAAAAAACGACAAATGTAGTTAAAATGTTCTTGTTTTATATGAGTGCTTGGGCATTTCCAGGAGTTCCCATGTCATGAGGCATGTCCAGCCCTTCCAGTGAGTCCTGTTTGCTGCGAGGTCTTCTGATAGTGGAAAACCACCAAAGGGAGGACTCATCCTGCCCAGAGACCCAATGTTGCCTTCAGAGGAAACACCTCGTCTATGGTGGCTGTGCCTCAGGGGGATTCAAGAGGTTTTGCACAGTGCGTTTTGAAGCTTTCGGCACGTGTTGTGCTGCCCGTTTGGCTTGACGCACGTTAAGTTGAAAAATCTGAACTTTTGCAGCTGGACGCAGAGCATCAACCAATCAGAGAGACTCCGCGATGTGACGTGGTGGAGGATTTTTCTGACAGGAAAAATATTTTTACTTCTCATCACTGATAAATGTTAACGTTGAGCCTCCTGAATGATGCCCACCTGAGACAGATGATCTTCAGCTGAAACGGGGCGCCTGTACCTGCTGTCCTGGCTGGAGATGGGAGCATTGATGCCGGTCAGCAAGTTGCCAAACTTGGATCGGGTGAGGCGTAAAAAGCACTGAAAGCAACCCTCATCAGCATGCAGTTCCTGTAGTAGGTGGTGAAACTCACCAGATTCAAAACGCCTCTGAATTATTTGTGAAATCAGACATGGCGCAGATTATATTATTCAGTAAATAAAACCAACCACTCGCTTGATTTCATCCGCAATTTTCCAGAGACCGGCAAAGGAAAAGAACAGGGTAGCTCCTCCCCACGGGAGTCACTTAGTCAGACGCACCGTCAGAGCGTTGAGGCTCTAGACAGCACCTCGGACTTTTATGTGAACAACTGTCCAAGTTGAGACGTTGGACACTTTTTTGATGCTCAAAGTGTTTGGTCTGAACGCAGCATTAATCACCTCAACTGACGCCTTTGGCCTTGGAGGACTGGTAGCTCTAATTCAAGCTCTACCAGGATAATAGAGCTTCTCACCTCATTACTAAGGCAGGTTCCAGACATCTCAGGAGCTACAGTCGAGCTCCTTGTGCTCCTCTCTGTAATCTCTAATTGTGGTACTAAACCAGTGATGCCGAACCTCCGCCAGAATAGAACATTACATTGTGACCAAACATGGCCTTTATCAGCATCCCAGTTTGCTGTTTTACTAATAATCTGTGAAACATCATAGCCTCCCAAGTTTGTGTAAATAAAGAAGGAAATAATACCTTCAGATTATAGTAAAGTGAGGGAAAATAAGGTTAAACTATTCTCAGATTGTATAATCATCACCATCAACAACTTTGTTTATAAAACAGTTTATCACCAGCCACAGCTGACACAAAGTGCTGAACATTAAAAATAATAAAATGATACCAAAGGATAAAATGGAAAAACAAAACACACAATAATAAATTAAGAAACTTGCAACAATAATAGTTTGAGCATTTACATGAAAACCCTCCTGAAAATATCGGAGAAGCCTCATACTTTGTATATCCAGAACTTGACTATAACTGCAGCAAATCTGGACTGAATCAGCTGAAGCATATTTGTTTCACAAAGGTTTTAGTAGGCAGTGTGTCAGGCGGGCCTGTGATTTTGGCACAATTTATCCAAACGTGTCTCTGCAGTGCTGTGGTGATAGACGTTGAGAGGGGAAAAAAACAACACTGCAGAAAGTTACATTGTTAATTGGTAATAGCTGCAACTCGTGAGAAACTCCCTGTGTGTTACTATGTTTACATGCACAAAATTTCACAATCGAATTAAATTGCATTCGGATTAAATAATCGGATTGTACTATTTACACAGGCATACAATCAATTAATCTGATCATAATGTAAGTGTATATGCACCTGGCTTTATTCAGAATAGAAACACTCTCACATACGCAGTTATCAAATTCCCCTAAAGAAAAAAAAAAAACAGATGAAGTACTTCCGTCTTTGCTAAACAACAAAAAAATAGCAAACAAAGCAGTATTATTATACGAGTTTGTTTGTCTTCCAAGAGCCCAGACTGGACTTGCACAATGTTCTGTGGGGTTAATTAAGCATGTCTGGACAGCAAAGTATTTTTCTGAGAGAGTCAGCAATGTTTGATGGTTAAATAATGTAAAACCGAAAGAGAAGAAAAACGGGATCGTTTACCTACTTTAAAAGCGTGATAAAATAGGCTTGGCTCTGCTAGTACTGAGATGGTGCCAGACTGGTTTCAAACATTAAGGACCACAATGAACAGAGTGGGTCAAACCGAAATATAATTTTATTATTTACAAATCCTGAACCACGCCTGAAGAAAAAAGAAAAAGGACACTTCAGCTTTCTATACAAAGACGCGCTGTATCAGATTTGTGGATTTGTTGACGCTTTTATCTCATTTTACACTGAAAGGTGTTACGTTTTGTCTCTGAAGTGTCCATCCCTCCACCTCATGCGGTAGAAGCCAGTGGCTGTCTGACTTTCAGACTTGGAGCACACGGTTGGGAGCAGTCGGGTGCTTGCGCAAAGGTGCCCACTGAAAGCAGCTCGAGCTCGGTCAACGCCTGGCGCTCCCTCCGCTGTCAAGAGCAGCACACAGCCTGGGAGTCAGTGCAAAATCAAACCGATAAAAATTATTTCACCGGGGCTAAAAAAATCTTTTAAGTTATTAATGTGTTCTGCTAGCTTCCTCCATGGCTGAGGCAAAATATCTAATATAAAGCTGTAGATTTTAACTCCATGACTGAAAACAATCAGGCGAACAGCATTGGCTGCTATAGGGAGCTTGGACTCCAGGTTTCCTCTTCCAGGCATTTCTACAAACACAAACTTTGCGAAGATAAACCAAGCGAAGAAGAGCAGAGCTGGGTGAGCTAAAACGAGCAAGATCGGTGGAACTGCGTCTGGCACCAGGACACCTGACCAAAGCGTGTGTTAGAAAAAAAATTAATTAACTGAAGGTTTTGCAGTACAGACAATATCAAGAATATCTTAAAGTCTTGAGGTCGTAAATGTGCCAATAAATCTTAATTAGATACTCTTGTGACAAGGTAAATGTGTGTGTTTGTGTATATACAGATAGGCTCCTGTTTTTTTTTCTTTTGTTGTGTTTGTGTGTCTGAGTGACAGTCTACCAGATTGAAGGACAAGATGACTGATGACTGCCACCCATTTCTCAGACAGATAAGGCCCTTAATACATAATGTGACTAAGGTGAAGAGTTTCCATAGATTCGCCTTCACATGATTATTACACACAACAACTCATATTTTGTGTGGAGCAATGTGAAGCTAAAGACTGAGCTCACTCCTCATTGGGATTTTTTAAAGACCAAAATAAGCTTCCATTTTAGGAACAATGACCAACTCTTGCGTTTACAGACTGTTATTTATTTAAAAACCAACCTTTAGTCCTTAACGTCCCTGAATTATTGTCAAGGAAATGCTTCAACAACAGTTGTCTCAGTGTGATTGATGGAGCTATAATGCTTAATTAATCCTATGATGTATCAGACATTTTAAAAACTGTACAATGGAGGCCCAATTCTATGTTTTAAACATACTAAAAGCTTTACATGGTCTGTTCAAATGCAACTAAAAGACACTATGTCTAGTACACCATAAACACGAGGCGATAGTGGCGCAGAGATTAGGGAGTTTGTCCTGCTTGGCGGGTTGCCAGTTCAAACCCCCGCACTGTCTCAGACGTTGTGTCCTAGGGCAAGGCACTTTACCCGAATTGCCTGCTGGCGGAGGTCAGAGGGCCCGGTGGCGCCAATGTCTGGCAGCCTCTTGTCAGTCTGCCCCAGGGCAGCTGTGGCTACAAGCATAGCTCACCACCATCAGGGTGTGAATGTGTGTGAATGGGTGAATGACTGATTATAATGTAAAGCGCTTCGGGTCGTCAGACTAGTTAAAGCGCTATACAAGTACAAGCCTTTTATCATTTACCATAAACATAGCAGTTTAATATAGTATTTGATAATTCAGTTTACATTGTTAAGTCTAAATTTATTTTCTCCTAAATAAATAACATTGAGGAGCAACAGATCAATTAGGAAAAATAATGTTACTCTAGTTGTTTTTTTTTAAAAGCTAGCCTTTTATTTCAATGAGACGCCACAAAATGAGATTGACCACTTTTCTTAGAGTTGGTACACAAGAATCCTCCTCGCTATAACACAACAGCTTAGAAATGTGCTCATAAGAATTTTTGTGACCAGTCGTAATTTGGCCAAGAAAATGGGATGTGGCCAAATTATACAAATGAACTCAATTGCATTGTTTTATTGATCGTTAGAAGTGAAATTTGAAATTCAAACACTAATTTGACTAACTGCCAGTCCTACCACCCTACATCCCCTGATCAATCGATTGATTGGTGCACCAGAAGAAAAGCATCGTAACTTTGCCCACTCCGAATGGTAATTTGTTAAATTTGCAATAATGTGGCATCCAACAATAAAATACACAAGACGGCAGCATATCAGGTACTGTACCAGGGGGGATGGCTGTAGGAAAAATAAGATTGAAATAACCTAGAAAATAATGCAAACTTTATTCTAATATATTACAGCAGATCAAATATGCTTAAAGTTTTTTTTTTACTAGACTATGTAATTTTTAATAATCATTTAAAGGCTCTATAAAAGAAAAGTTTGGACAATTCTTCACCTTGTACTTTTCTACTTTTGTAAATCTGTCATTTATCAGCCATCATCTGTGATTGATCTCGGAGCGACAGCCTTAATTTGGCCTTGGGGTAACTCGGCTTCCCTCCTAACAGACAGCGCTCTCTTATCTTCTCTGAACTGTTTGTTGTTTGGTGTGGAGAGAAAGAGTACAGATCAATGTTGTGAGTTATGAAATGACAGGGATGCTGCTGAAGGCACTCTCTCCACGAGATAGACCCTCATTTCCCCCCCTTCTCCTCCACAAACAGCACATTCGTCAACCATCTCTGGTCTAACAGCCCTGGAACAATCATCTGTCTGCTTAGTCACTCAGCTCCTACTGCACGCTTCAGCCATCTTGTTTTCTCATCATCCTTAATTGTCAATTAAAAAGAAATTTCAACATAAAACAGAAAAAAATTGTGTAAAGCCACAACCAGATGGTGTACTTAGAAACTTTAAATCTCTTTGATTTTTTTTATTTCAATATTAGCGGAATTTTATTTTTTTTGTTTGGTTATGATGAGATTTTTATTCAAGTAAATAACAGAATGTGAATAAGAAATGACAAAAACTGTGATAAAGACTTTGCAATTTTTGATTAGGTATGGATAATTGTGTAATGTGGCTAAAAATCAGCATCTTTAGTAATAGCTGTTAATTTTAAAATCTTATCAAGGGAAACAATGTGACATTTTGAGAAATGTGGTTATTTCCTGCATTGCAGAGTTAAATGAGCAGATCAGTCACTCCTCTGAATACACTGGATTGCTTTTTATTAATTAAGTAACAGAGAGATTTATGTTGAGCACTTTGAATACAAAAAATATCACAATTTTGGTTTCTTTTCTCATTACATGCCAAATAAAAATAGATTATACAATCACTTATCCCCCAGAATACTCAATATATTTACACAGCAAAAGAAATCCATTTATATAATCAGTAAAACATGTTGAGAGGTATTTAAAAATGAAGGTGCCAGAAGAATTTGCTGAAATGGATTATAGCATTAGGATTAAATTAAATACACTTTTGGTAGTTTTTTCCCCATTAGGATCACTACTCCATTAATTTAAAGGTTCTCCTAAAACGCCCATCTTTCAAGGCCCTGCAGATTTTATTATTATACGTCTTCCATTTTCAGGCTGAAGAACATTACAGATTAACTTAGTTCATGTTCTGCTTATATTATCAAATAAATGAAGGCTTCTGCAGTGACAATAATTCAATGACTTTCTTGATCCAGCGAGCATGAATCTCCTATTATTCAAACAAAGTTGTGATTTACTACAGTTTGGTGACACAACTTAAACTTTTAGCCAGAACCTTTGGAGCACAAATACAGACAAGTCTCATTTATTAATGTCAATTTGCGTCCTTAATTTCCAGAATAAACGAACACGCAGTAATGGGGGGTTAATTTTCCTAACAAACTCTTAGATGCATTGCCGTTTCAACACACATTTATGAAAATTTTACACAGGGCCTAAGAAAATAAAAATCAGGTTTAATCAAGTTGCTTAGTACAACAAGACAATTGGCAGCTTATAAGATGACCAGAAGCTCCTGTGGAAGGTTGTACTTCTGGAGTTACAGCAGTAAATACTTAAATATGTACGAGGACCAGCCTGAGACACTTCTTAGGTGGGAAAAAGTCTCCAAGGCAGCTGCGACTCGCAAGCTCCTGCAGCCTCTCTGCACCACCGACTGACAGGTGTGCGGTGGGCGCCTGCTGTGGGACAGGAATTTGTCACAAGAAATAGCCAGTAAGTGCGCTGAACAATGAAGTTTACAATGTCCACGTGGTGCACAGTATAACCAGGTGTGCAGCTGCCTTTAATGTTTCTCCTAAGTCAGTCATCTCTCCTTTACTTTCAGCTCAGAGTCACCTGGGTTCGCACGCAGGTAAACTCCCACTCCCGCCACGTGAGAGAGCGCTCAGAGTCGCAACTTATTTTTACCTGCCTTGGTAGATGTTTCTGTGTTTTGTAAATGGGCTTGATTTCTGAGGATGGCTGCTCTAAGAACTCTCACCGAGTCGGGAGCGCTGAGAGTCTACTGGCCGTGGAGATGTCGGTGGAGTCTGTTCTGATGGGGGAACATGGCGTTCATTAAAGAGAAACGCTTAAATGAACAAGAATTATCCCCGACAGAAACTGTGTTGTTTGCGTCGGGAGCGCGGGATCCAACAAGATAAATGCGTCCTTTTTCTGTTGTGTTACAACTGAAAACGCTTTTGTTTATTTCTCGTTTTGCCCCGATTACTTTAATATACCGAGAAAGTTTGCGTAATACAAATTTGAGGATGATCACGTCTGTTCAAACTCTATTATAAGCAATAACGCTCAATGCAGCACGTTCTCAACAAGTAAACGGCTCTATGGTCATTTTCAGATGTCCTACAAAAACACAATTTGCTTTGATTGTCTCAAATCACCAATAGTCTATCTGTTGGAAACAAAACAATCCACCTTCCTGAGTCCATCACAGAAAACAGATGCCTGCTTTATTCATGGAAAACACATTTTTGCTGCTAGATAGACCCCATGAATGGATCAGAAGCAGATCCCAAATGTAATCAAATTAAAATTTAATAAAGTTACGCTCAAAAATATTATAAACTCTGGCAGATCTAGATTTTAAAGAGATTTGCATTCAATCAAGAAGTAGGAAGGAAGAAAGGCAGGTAGCCTTTCAGATATAACCATGTATAAATTTATACGATAAAGCCAGAAACATAAGTAAGGGAGACAGATGATGGCTGCTCGTATAAAGCGTATTCTGTGATATTAATGGCTAAGTGCAAGAAAGGGGGAAGCACTGAGATTTCACAATCTACATCCTAATATATTTAACAGGGTGTATTATAGATTAAAAACTTACTTGATAAGCATGATAGGACTTCATTTATTTATGATTTATTTATTTAAGACACTTCGACACGCCGACATTCATGGCAAGTGCAGTGTTGTGTTTTGACTGTATATCATTATAAATATACTAAGTCAATAGAAAACAAAGAAGTTGGATATTTTCTGAATCGCACTTGCTATTCTAATCACAATTTAAAAAACATTTTAAATACTTCAAGGATTTTTGAAAGTTTATCAAAGTGCACTTTTTATTAACTTCTACAAACGTGCTGCTTTTGATCTATCTCATGCTCCAACAACTGATACAAAAGCAAAATTGCAGTACAGAAAAGGCATCAACGGTGACTCACGGTTAATAAGACATGACCTGGATTTATGACAAAGTCATGAAAGTTATATACAATCCGAAGAAACTGGTCTGAACTGCTGCTCCTAAGACGACTGTCATTTTTCCTTTTAATGCGGACAGATTGGAGAGCAGCTTTTTAAGTCTTAGCCACTGAGAAATGTCTGCCATTGCGGCCCTGATGAGAAGTGACTGGGGAATTCTTAGATTTATTAGCGCTCTGTGAGCCAGTGTCATCAGAGATTACGCCCCCTATCCTTCACTACTCCACTGGCACGTCAAGCCTCCGAATTTCAATTTCCTCTGCCAGAGGATGGGAAGGCTGTGGCTGGCGACCTGCGCTTGTGACCCTGGGGTATCACAATGAATAGGCTGGGTGGGGGAGGAGGGACAGATACGGGATGCTCATGAATTAGGGATGACTTCAGCGGGGGAATCAACTTTGGCCGTCCCGCCTGTATCACCACAGAGAATCTTCCTGATAAATAGCAACCAAGGGGATGAATGAATACCCTTCCTGGTTATGTATTGAAAAAAAAAAAGGAATTATTTGCCAAATTTGGCTCCTATTCTTATTTCCCCAAATTCAAGGCGTGTTACTTTTGAGGTAATTAAAGTTTAGTATTCACTTTGTAGGTTTAGATTGAACCGTGCCAGACACAAATGGACCGCGCTAAATCTAGACCAGTTCGAAGGGTGGGCTCGGCTCGGTTTTTCCCTGGCTTGGTTCTCTGATAAAGAGCGTATGAGCAGCCCGCGTCATCTCGTCAGACATTCATAAAAATACTAGCTTCCCCACCGTGCCACACGGTTTCCAGTGATGATTCTGCTTAGCAGTGTGATGAACCTCAATGTCTGTCCTTGTTTCCTGCGTCTGTAAGCCCTGATTAAACGTTTGTTTGTCTTATCCACTTCCCAAAAGCCGACTCCGTCAAGTAAATTCACCAAAGGATGCCTTCTTCGCATGACTCTCCACAAACAATGAAATATCTTAATTATAACCAAGCATAACTTCCTGAATGTTATGGGCGCCGCCATTTTGATTTGCTTGAGTCCCTCCTTTGATCCTAGAAATAGTAGTAGTACCGTAGATCGTCACTAGGAGGCGAGGAACCGTGCTAGCGTGATGTGTAAATGGTCGTCAGAACCAAGCTCGGCATGGATCGGTTTAACAAAGGTAGTGTAAATGGGGCTATAGTCCCCAACCCCAGCGAGTTCTGGGTCTTCCCCAGGGTCTCCTCCCAGTGGGACATGCCCAGAAAGCCTACCGAGGGAGGGGCATCTTGATCAAATGTCCAACCCACCTTGACCCAACGGCTTTAAAACATGTGTCGTTGCTAATGCCGTTTCTTTTTTCTATAACGAGTAGTCTAATTAATTATGTTCAATTATAATTGAGTATAATAATGCTAGCTGAATTCTTTCAGTATTTGTGCGTTCAGAAACACACAAGAATCCATCTTGGCATGCACCAGCCTCAAATGTTTGTGTCCGACCCAAAGCGGGTCAGGCCGACCCCGTTGCAATATCATGGTTTAAGACGGCGACGGCTGTGACGAAAGCAAGAGCTGCTGAGCACACGGCCGAATCAAAGTAAGCATGGCAGCTTTGTCAGAATCCATGGCTGTCACGAGTGTCACCATCCAAATAAGCATGCCTTAACTTATTGTGCCTGCAGCTTACGACATTTTCATTTGATACCATGATTGGCTAAAAGCAAGCTTTGGTAAGCGGGCACTAGGTGTCCCTTCGGTCGGAAAGTTCTGCTGAATGTCCCTCCTTTCCCCGAACGGATTCAATGGGAGCAGGCCCAGAGTGAAAATGTGCAGAACTAGAGTGCTACACGTTATCATTCTGGCTGGCCAGGTTGGCGTTTTTTTAATTGGAAGTAAAAACATTATTTTCCTCTAAAAGAGACAAAAGTGTTTCTCTGCCTCAGATGTAAGCAACTAGAAGCACTTCACGACGGTGTTTATGCTAGGGGCCGCAGCAACCCAGATGAGCCCAACGTAAAATTGGGGCGACGCTGCCAAAGCAGCTCGATTTCAAGTCTGATTATTGCCAATCAGGACAATACGGAATAAACTCTCTGAATTAATATACACTAAAACAAAATTTGTCACTACTGGGAAGCTTCTCCTCACTCCCACTCACTCTCATGAGAAGTTTGAGAGGCTGGTTGATTTGAGATACAACCACTGGTTTAACGGCTTGGATGGACAGACAGAGCTAGCAAAAGAGACAGCTGAAACTAAAGCATGACTGTCTACTGTGAGAACAGCACTTGTGTGACTTGAGATAGATTTTGAACACCTAAAGACAACATATTTTTAACCCATTTACATTTTTATTTACTTTAGTTTTGTTTTCCAGTGCACTTTTTTTCAATACTACATTGAAACCCCTTCGGCTCTTTACTCCTGTGTGGAAACAAATACTTAATGTACAGTTGTGACAGTTTGGCTTCTTTTATTTGCACCACATTGCTTGACAAGCACTATTAAAGTTATACTAATTTGATAGCCAGTAGCAGCTTGTTGTGCAATAAATACAAAAATAATTCGCCTTGGTGGTTTATTGTTCAACTTTAGTGATGTCAAAAGTGTGGCCTGGGGGCAATTTGTGGCCCCTGGACTAATTTTGTGTGGACCCCGACAGCAATTCAAGAATTATGCAAATTTTACCCTCCTGCAGATGGAGACTTTATAATTATCAGCAAAAAAAATTACAATCTTTAAATAAAAATGTTAGGTCCAACATAGTAAATCGGACCACATCTGTCCAGCGACTTTAACTCAAAAGCAGATATTGTGACCATAATTCTATTCTTATTGCTGAGAACAGAGTAAATCGTTTTCTTTAATGGAGTCCAAATAAATTGCAAACTGGATTATGTTGTTCTAAGATAAACACTCAAAACCATCTTTAAGTTTTGGATCTACATGTATTTACAAATACCATTCAAAAAAAAACAATTTTAAAACATTGCATGCTTGCTTAATATATTAAGCTGGAAACACGATACAATTCTTTAGGGATTTAGGTTTTTACATTATTTTCAACTCAGAAGTACTTTTTACTTGACAATTTTGGTCCACATAAAAAAATGTGACCTACCCTGTTTCATCTTTAAATGTAGAATTAATTTTACCTACTATTATCCATTTAATAAGATTGGTGTCTTGTTTCATATCATCATAGAGTAATATCTGAATAGTTTAGATCATTGTTTCCTGTTTGTTGTTCTTTTTGTTAAGAGTCCATTTATTTCAACCATATATTCAGTTTTCTACCCACCTGCCCCCTCTGCAGACAAGTAGAAATGACACCAGTGTTGTTCATGTGTATGGGAGAAAAGGTCTATGTGCAAAACGTGTGCGGCAGAAAACTAACAGGATTTCATCCTGAACAAACAATCCCCGAGGTAAAACACAGCGGTGGCATGTTTGGCTGCTTTAATTCAGCATTGACAGGAAAGCTGGTCATAGCTAAAGGAAACGATGGATGGAGACAAAGACAGGATTCGTGGTATAAAACCATATAGGGGCAGCAAAAGACTTGAGACTAAGAAAAAAAACTCACCGACCACCAGAATTTGCACAATACAGTCAGAATGGAATGATTTAGATTAAGGCATCATTCAACCATTAAAATGGCCCAGTCAAAGTACAAACCTAAATCAAATCAGGAATCTTTGGCAAGATTTATTCATTGCCTTTCACAGGCACTTTCCACTTAAAAGTGAAAGAGCTTGAGTTAATTTCCCAGTAAGAATGGGCGTAAATTTCCCTTTCTACTGTTATGCCATCACACCATGGCTTTTCTACTGTTATGCCATCACACCATGGCTAAATTGTGTGAACTGTAACATGGGTAAGGATTAAAATTGGGTTGTGAGGAAGAGAGTTCCAGGCAAGGACAGCCTTTCTCTCAGCAGGGTGCCTGCTGTAACCCACCCCCACAGACAAAAGACCAGACCCTCACTCCTGACCAGCTCTCAGACTTCTGACCAGACTCTGAGACGACCACTACCTTTCTCCTGGGGCTCCAGAGGAGAGGGGGGCTAGCGAGCCACCAGGTCTCCTTCCTCAGCAACCATGAGGACTCACAGGCCCAAAAGACAGGAACCAGCACTTGGGAGAGATCCCTCTTCACCCGGGGATAACCGGGCAAATCAGAGTTAAGTCTGCCGTTTAAACCTCAGTGTCAGGAGTAGGAGGACGAAATCCTGCAACGCCAAAAACAGCTCTGTTTATTTCTTCTCAGCCTTTACAGGAATGTGGACTCCAAACGGAGCTGAAAAGCCAGCAAAAGGAGTCACTATCCCAAGCTGAGGGCAAAATCTGCTGAGATTGTGGCTGCAACCGGGTCAGAGGATGCGGCAGAGATCAGGCCGATCCCGACCACGCGTCAGCTCATGGCCGGGTCAGCAGAGCTAAGCCACTAGCCGTTGCTGAAAGACCAACGATTTCCCCTGCTTTTCAGTACTCCTTCCTTGGATGACCAAAGTGGATAGAACTCACACGAGGTATGGACAGGTTGGGCAGAGGGACCCAAAGGGAGAGGTTAAATGGTTTATTGGGAAATGTTGTGTGATGCGTTACACATGGTCACCTTAAAACAAAGGGCTAACGGAATAGCTCATTGCTATCATTCGGTACCATGATAACAAAGGTTATCTCCACAAAGGTTTCATACATTGATGGGACATGTTAACGTTATCCGGCCCATTCATTTTAACTAAAATAAAACCGAAGCTTTTATTTGTTAGCGCCGAAAGTCCGCTAGCCAAAATGCTATTAGCTTCTGGTAATTTCCGGTTTTTCTACAAAAGCCCGTTCCAAGCATAAACCTTGTTTGTTCTGCTCCGCCATCATTCGATAGAGCTATGAGCCTTATTCCCGCATTAATATTGAATATTAATGTCGGTTTAAAGGCAATTTTGATAACTTTAGGAGTTACCGAATTTAGCGTCGGATCGCTACAGCACCCCCTAGCTCCCGGAGGTATCATTGCATTGATAAATTCAAGCGCTCATAAGGTTTAAATGATTTTACTGAGCAAATCAGTCTTTAGAATGTTAATTACTCAAAATAATGTTCTGGTTAACTTGGGATTTGCATTGTGAATGTGTTGAAAACATGCCAAATGTTCTGAATTAGTGAAGCTAATTTAAACTCAATTCACATTCTTTAAGATGAACTTTGGTTCTTTAACTTAAACAAAATATTATTTCATCAAATAATGTTTTGTTTAACTCAGGATTCGCATTATGAATGGATTGAAACACATGCCAAATGTTTCCCTAATTTAGTTAAGCTAATTTAACTCTATTCCATGCTTTTTGAATCAGATCTGCAGTGAACAGGATTCACTGAATTGTTCTGATTATGATCAACCACTTTTGTTTTGTCTTTTGTTTTGTTTTTGCATGTAAATAGTTCCTTAGCTTAGTTCCTTTTTATCTTCATTTTGATCAGTAGTTTAGTTAAGTTTCACTAGCCTAGTAGAGAGGATTTGTTAATCGAAATATAGTGTTAATTCAGATAAACAGCATTACATAGTGATGTTCTCTGGATGTTCATTTTATTTCTGTTATTAAATTCTTGAACTTGAAAGACGTCGTCACTCCTTTATTCTATGTGTGTGCAGAGTTTGCTGTTAAAAGATCGCTAGTGCTCGAATTCATCCCTTTCAACCATTGTCTTGATATCAGCTTAAGAGCTGATCATCACCAGACAATACTAAACAGACAGTTATTTATGAAACATTAAATAACTTTAAACAGTGTATAATTGCACAACACTACACAGGTAAAGGTGATAGAGAGTTAACACAAAAGAACCGCAACTGAATACGCCACTAAGGGCAAACAAAACCTTTTTGCAACAGCTGAAGTCACACGTTTAGCACCACTAGTAAATTTAACCCACCAGCCTCTGTGTTCTCTGACATCTACAGTTATCTTGACAGGGTTGAGCTTAAACAACTAATATCAGCTTAGGGAGAGTTTTTCTCAACACTGAAGCATAAAAATACATGAATTTGATGGTGTTAGGAAGGAAAGCCTGATTCTGAAACGAGCAGACAAGTGAGGACTTATGAGTGTAAAACTGGCGGTTAAGTTGTGGTATAAATACTGTACTGACCATCCACTCTGAAATGATGATGTCAACCTTCTCCACAGGAAGCTTGATGTCCTCGATGCGGCCTTTAATCAGAGTGATAATGTTCTCCAGCTGATTGGACCTGCAGGAGACACGTTGAAATGTAAGAACTTACAGATGCATTGAAATTGTTTGGGTTTGACATCAAACAGTGAAAATGAGACACGAGATCAGCTTTTCAACCTTTATTTCACGCTGCTTGTATCGAGACTAGTTAAAATAAAACTTTAAAACATTACACTAAAAGAAAAAGCGCTAAAGCCCCAGAACCTGGTGAAGTCTGATAACATCAAAGTTTTCCCATACTTGTATTGGGTTTTTTCTGTTGTACAGGCGCTTTGACTCATTTAAGGGTTGAACATTATCCAAACTATTGAGTGAAAAACTGAAATATTTCTCTGTGACCTCATTAGATTAATGATTAAGGTAACGGAAAGTCTTGGCAAATCTCCGGTTCAGTTATTATTACATCTAGTAAGTAATGATATTTTAATTTCAACCGTCAGGCTCTGAACTGGCAATTGTTAGTGGATAATTTTAAAAAGTAGCAAAAGGCATTTTTACTCCAACAAAGTACATTTGACATTTTACGATATGCATCTTATTGCTGCAAATCCATCAACAATGCAGACGACTGTCCACTGTGGCTCTACGCTCTTTCAGGAGTGAATGCTGCTTGTCAAGACTTGATGCAACCTGCTGGGTTTCCTTAGAGAGGAAAGTTTTTTTGACCTTTTTTGATCTGTATAATCTGACCCAATCTGTATAATCTGATTGAATTTTGATTTTGGAAAGTGGAATTTTGACTTTGGAAAGTGGAATTTTGATTTTGGAAAGTGCCTTGAGATAAGCTTTCATGAATTGGCGCTATATAAATAAAATTGAATTGAATCTATGGTTGTATTTTGTTTTGTTTTCTCTTTTGTACGTTGCTGTGTATTTTGTTTGGTTTACCCTTCTTGTAGAACACTTTGTGATGCCTCTCTGTAAAAACATTCTATAAATAAACCTTTACTGACCATATTTTTCGCACTATAAAACGCACCAGAATATAAGGCGTATTAGATATTCTTCCCAAGTGTGTAATATCACTCCGCCCCTCCAGTAGGGTGACCAGATGTCCCCAATTTCCAGGGAGAGGGCTGCCTTACATGAATGCACTTCTAGTTTAGACATTACAGTCAGGCAGTCTTGTAGATAGCTCAGGGGTCCCATCAGGTAGTGACAGTGTACCGTAATGCTCCTAATATCCATTGAGTGGAGCGGGTTTGTTGCTAACCAAAGTCGTACTTACACATTTTACCAGATTTTTGAGCACATTGTACCACATAAAATAGGTCAGTTAGCACAACAGTAATCATATATAAGGCACACCATCAATTTTTGAGAAAATTTAAGGATTTTATAGTCCAAAAATACGGTATTCATTTTCTTCTGTTGGCCTGGATAGTGTTTTGTATGTTTTTACAAGTGCTAATGTTTTTGTTTTGTTTTTTTTTCTCAAGTGTTCAAGCTATTTGTTATATTAACCCTATATTAGCACGATTTTACTTTAGTTACTCTTTTCTGTTTGAATTTTAGGTGTGGTTTTGCATAAATCTGGTTTCTTGATAATTATCCTTTCATTTTACTAGAGATGCAAGACATGATGCTATAGTAACAAGTAGAGCCTTCCTACAAATTAAAAGCTGTAGCATACCTAATTAGATCACCAGCTATACCAGGCTGCAACAGGCGTTCAAAGACTTTACATAAGCACTGCAGCTTGCACACATCAAGTATGCAACACTGCTGCAGAACCGATACAATTGTGACACAAATATTTCAGAAGAGACCAAATACACAGCCCACGTCAGAACACGAGGGAGTAAAAAAGCAACACGCATATTTTAAACACCGAAGGAGATGAGCTTCAAAATCCTCTTTCTCATGTTTCAGACACCAGTAATGTCTTTAGAAAACACACCAGCATGTGCTGCAATATAGGAAACAAGAGTCACAGCTACTTAAAAATGTGTATCAACTTTTGTAAGTGGAGACTTCAAAATGGTAGTCGGCTGACAGACGAGTAAATATAATGAAACAGGATGACTTAATTACTTGTGTCTGCACAAGTCTAGTTGACTATGTTTTTCTATTTATTCTCAAAACTTTTCATGGATCTGCAGTCAGCACTTTTCCTACCCGGCCCCCCAAAGGTCTTCTCAGCCTGAGACAGAGACGAGAAAAGGACAAAACTGTAAGTATGAGCCAGCAATATGTCTGCTTCAGGTATGAACTGTAGCATCACTTCTGCTGTTTAAATGATCCCTCCTTTCAAAGCAGTCCGTTTGGGTATCAATCTCTGTGAATATTCCATTATCATGACAGCTAATGTTACAGAGGACAGAACAATTACTCACAGCGGCCCAGGGAGCATTTCTGCAGCAACGATCCTTATCTTAAAGTGTCTCTCCCATCTCAGCTGCTCCTCTAGTGCTGCTATCACCTCCTCCCAGAATCCAGCACCCCCTGCACCGCACACCCATAACCCACTTCCCCCTTCTCCACCTTTCACCAGAAGGAAACACTGTAATCTCATTATTGGGGTAATTTAGAGGACAATGTCAGGACTCTGGGGAGAGAGTAGGCATCTCTGTGGGTAGATGAGCGAGGGTGAAAACAATGTTCACAAATAATTGCTAATTTAAAATCTTCACCATGTCATATAATTTGTTTCCATTACAAATTACATTATGAAGCTAAGGGCTTTATACTTTAACACAAAGTGTTAACTTAATCTTTTTTACCAAATTGCACTACTGCTTGATGAAGTTTAGAACTGGATTATCAGATTGAAGCCACTAATTTAATTGGCAGAAATTCATTGCCATTGGTTCCATCCTTGGACTTCTTTTTTCTCTCTACCCGTTCCACTCAGGGTCTATTCTCAGTCTACTTTCACTTCTATGCAGACAACTACCAGATTTATCTGCCACTAACACCAGATCACTTCATCGTTGTGAGATTTTCAGTCCTAAGGTTTAGAAGACATCAAGGCATAAACTTTTTGAGAGTTGGTTAAAACCAAAAAAGAGGAATGTTATTTAAACCAATAGTATCCAGACCACCTCTCTTGCAAACCTTGATTGCTTGGAACTATACTTTAAAAACAGCATGTTACCAACAGAACCAGAGTTTATACTTAAAGTAAAAAACTGTTTTCTTCTCCATTTGTGCAGCAGAATTGATTTTAAAATCCTTATTTTGGCCTTGCTCTGCTATGTTCCTTAAAGCTGCAGTAGGGGGTTTTGAGAAAAGTGTGGACTTAGCCTGATAACTTGGACAAGCACACCTAAAAGGTCCCTTTACCTTGCTCTCTGCTGTGCTACAGCTCTCCCTCCACAGCTGAGCCTGCCGTGCTGCTCCAACGTTTACCTTCTTGAGCAGGAGCTACTCAAGAAATTGGCAGTTTTCCTGAAACGCAGGTCGTTTCTCTGCCATTTCTCCACACAGCTGTAGCCCACCGGCGATCTTGAGCTTAAATGATGGTAGTACTTTGCATGTGAAGGATGTGAGCAGTGCGTGCACAACAGTGAGTGACACTGCTAACAACCAATCAGAGCCAACCTTGGCTCTGATTGGTTGTTTCTGAACGTATTTCTGCAGATGGCAGAAGGAGCTGATCCTGCTATTCATATTCAGGTACGACTTATATATCAATTTTAAATGGTAATTAATTTTGGCCAACTTGAATTAAGGAGTAAACATTACTGTCTATAGCCAAAAGACAGCTCGCTAGTCTTATGAAAACTACCCTGCTCCTGTACCACTTAAAAATTAATTCAAACATTAACTTATAGACAACAAAGAACACATGTTTGTATGTTGTTTCGCTGTTTCAGTCTGCATTCAGGCAGCAAAGCGTTGCGTGGTGCAGCTCGTAAGGACCCAGACTGAGACAGAGCCCTGTTACTGGGCTGTCTGTGAAGCTAATAACAGCTAGCACTAGCTACAGCTCTGTTGTCCAGGCGGTTTACAACTTCACTGATACACATGAGCTTTATGTTGCTCTGAAACATCCAGGTCGTACAGTTATCTTAGCACCGTTACGCTCACGGTCTAATTTCAGTGTACTTTTGACAACTTTCTGCGTAACGGCCCAATACGCTGAAATGCGCTGGATAAAACTTTGCTTGATGGAGTTGCTAATTTAGCCCATTGATCCTCCCAGGTATGTTCCATGTTATTCAGCCGGTTGTGGATGCAGCTGTGTAACTTAATAAATTGGTGTACCAGATTAAATGTCTGGATTCTTGGATTGTGTGAAATTAATGTCTAAATAAATGTGCATAGTCCACTGCGACATATATTCCGGTGCAACATATATGTTTTCTCCTCTTTATGATGCATTTTTTTAAAAATCATGCGACTTAGACTCCAGAGAGATTTATAGTCCAAAAAATACAGTAAGTATATCAAAAAAAAGAAATTACTTAAATACACAGAACTGGAAAGCGCAAAAACAGGGCATTAATCACACATTAAAAGCTAGTCTAAAAAGGTGAGTTTTCAGATATGATTTAAATGTGGATAGGTCTGTACAGTCACATATGTGTTTGGGAAGAGAGTTGTTAAACGTCTTACTGATGTTAGCGTGACCGGTGGTCCGCATTAATGTTGTGTGATTAGCTGTGGCTAGCATGCTACTAGGCACGTGTTAATGTAGGTTATTTATTTAGCATTTATTTGGACACTTATTTAACTAGCATTTGTGATCCTGTTGAGAAAGCATGTTCCATGTTGAGACTGAAAAAGTTGAGTTTTTCATGTTAATAAACTATTTTTTATGCCTTATTTGTCATTTTTATCCCTGCCTGTGGTATCGAAAATGGTATTGAGTATCGATTATTTTCCTGCGGCTCGATATCGAGTTTGAAATTTTAGTATTGTGATAACCCTACTGTCAGGGCATGGTGACAGTTTTAACAAATATGTAAAAAACTAGATTTATAGAAACGTTGCCGACTGCAGCCTTGAAAGGCCCTTAGACCAGATGATTTTAGTTGTCCCCAAAGGCATAGAGAGCATCAGACTTTTTATGTTGTGTGGCCACCAAACTTTAGGGAAAATGGCTTTCAAATATTAGGAAAGCATCTTTACTTCCTGTCTATTCTTTTTATTTTACTTTTATTTTACCAGGAGGTCCCTTGAGATAAGACTTTTTTAATGTTGTTTGTGTCTTGGTTCTGTGTATTTTAGCTCTTTTACTAATGCACTTTGGTCACACTTTTTGTTTTTTGGAAATGTGCTTTTTTATTAACAAATAGGATCTTAAATTTGAATTCCAGACGATGCGCTTTATTTTAGGAATTTGAACACTATCCATTAGGAGAAATGCTGGAGTTGAAAAAGAGATCACATCGAGCTTTTCATTTAAACTTTGCTGACAGAGCAGAGACAGGAGATGGATGTTCCTGCCCAGCCAATAGGAGCAACTTTAATTAGAATCCTCATATTAACGTCAAGTGGAAGTCGTTTGCTTGTGTGCGCGCACACACACACACACACACACACACACAAAACACCAGCTTTAAAGTTCTGCACCAAGTCATCACTTGATATTAAAGGGTGTCTCTTTGTTGCTGTGTCTATATGTGAACAAAAGTGTGAAAAGGATGCGAGGGAGGAGAGAATTAAAGGCATCTTTCTTCACTGCTAGGGAACCTGCTACATAGCCCGCACTCGGGCACACTCTTCAATAGCAAGTCAGTGGTCTGTAAAATTAAAACATCCTTTTCCTTCAGCAAACCCTGTTGTTTTGCTTATATGTCGCTCTCTTACATAACGGTAATAACAGCGGTCATAATGGCCTCTAATTCAAAAATGCATTTCAGGAGCAGGGGTGTGTTCGCGTTTACAGGTAGCTGTAGAGAAAGCAGAAGCTCCAGTGGAGGTAAATGGACTCCAGTGGTGAGAACCAGCGGCTGGAAAACTGGAAACACGTTGAAGCAGAAATCAGATCGTGAACTAATTCACAAAGGTAATAAAAACGGGGTTCGGTATATTCTGTGTGTTTGTGTGGACGTGACTGCTGCCTTCGGACCGCAGCGACGGCGGGGGAGAAAGAGCCGAGGGACAAACAAGTCAAACTGCAGGTGTAAATTATGTACATTACGGCGATGCCATTGACAGCAGCTCTATTGAAGTCAGCCAGCTGCAACAAATAAAAGAAAGATGGAGGTCATACAAAGCTCTACTTACTGCTGCTGCTGTTCGTTGCGTGCTGAAGAAAGAAAGTCAGCTCTTTGATCCAATTCTATGACATGCACACAGAGCAGTTCATTTTCAATTACATTAAAGCACCTCAAAGTAATACACAGAGGGCTGTGTATCAGACCGGCTGGTCTGCCGTACGGGTCCCTGTGAGGAACCGTACCGGCACCATTTCTGCTCACCTTCTACACTTCTCTATCAACTCCCCAGGTTGCCGTCTACAAACGTTTTTTTGACAACTGCCATAGTCGGCCTTATTGCAGGGGATGACAACTCAAGAGTACAGATAGTGGACACAGGACTTTGCTGAGTGGTGCGACCAGAACTGTCTCCTGACCAACGCAAGGAAAGCCAAGAAGCTGGTGGTGGATCGCAGCAGGCACAGACCCACCACACCGAAGAACATCTGTGGACCTGACCTTGAGATGGTGGACTCTTAGAAGTACCGGAGGGTTCACCTGAACAATTAACTGGACTGGAGTCGCAAGACTGATGCCCTGAAGGCTCTCCTGCTGAGGACACTGAGATCTTTCGGAGTGCAGGAAGTGTGCGTGAAAACCTTTTTTGACTTTACAGTCAGGTTCTCTACAGCTGAGAGGAAGCATTTTGATAAGGGGTCCGTCTCAATAGGGGGTTTTCAGCTGACGTCACGCTCACGTGACTACTCTGCGCGTCCGCCATATTGGGTGGAGGTCGTTTCGCACCGTTGACCCGCATTGTATTACGCCTTAGGCAGTATTGGAAGTGAACAATGGTGAAAACGTGTTTAATGGTTGGTTGCACGGCCCGTGGAGGTGGAGATCAACGCTCTTTCTTTCGCCTACCAGCCGTGATAGTGAATCAGTGCGAAAAAACAAAACAGCTCTCTGAACAACGCCGTCACCTATGGCTGACACGGATATCCAGGTCCGATTTGGACGGTGTTAAACTGGCATACGCCAGAGTCTGCGGTGCTCACTTTGTCACAGGTAATTAACTGTTAAGTATGTAAAACATGTAAACCGTTGCTGTATTGTGGGCTGTAACAGCGCAACACATGATCGCCATGGGAAAAACATAGAAACGGGTTAATTTTCCACCGCTTTCCTGCCTGGAGGCGCAACCACGGAGAACAGCTGTTAGAGATAACAAAGAGTCGTCAGCTCGCTTGGATCGCGGCTGTAAGACGACCGAACATAACTTTCCACAGTATCCCGATGTCAATGAGAGTGTGTTCTAAACGTTTGAAACACATAGCAGTTAGTTAAAAGTACATTACATGCGTGAGTGGTTGTTAGCACTAACGGTTAGCAGCTACTAACTTAGCATGTGCCAGAGCCCGTCTGAGCGCAGCTTACCTTTGTACGAGTTACTGTGTTCCCACTGTTTGCTGGCTTTATGATCGGCAGCTCCTGAACCCATCCATTCGTAAACTGCACATGAGACTCAAAGGACTTGTAGCTTCAGAACTGTTCTGAAGTATAGGCGCTAACACCACAAACAAGGTAGCCGAAAACGTCCGATATGGAAAGTGACGTCCGCGCTACTTCCGGGTTATGCCGGTAGGCTTTTGCCGGCGTAAATACGGTAAATACAACTTAATTTTGCACTGGTCATTGTTCTGCTTAAATAATTAAAGCCCGGAACGGCGTCGAGCGGCCCTGCAGCCAAGCGCCTTCGCGCACCGCCGGCCGTCAGCCATCGCAGAAGCATGCGCCGCATTTGCGTCGGATTGTTTACATTTTTACCATCTTATTAAAACTCACCCGTCCACGTATGATGACGATTTCCTTGATGTACATAACTTCGACATCTCGTACCCAACCAGATGTGAACTGGTTGTGAGCCTCTAGACCCTTGTAAGCTCTCATTTCCTCGAGAGTGTGCAGAGGGTTTTCACCGAACACCAGGTAATGCACGATGTCGCCGTGCTCTACATTTGGCCAATCATCAGGATTACGGCTAAACAAGGCACCGTGGAGGACATAGGGGTCCATATGGTCGATCACGGAACATTTCCTCAGATAGACGTCCTTATCTGGTCGCTCTAGCGTGCTGGCGTACTTATCCATTCTCGATACGAAAATACGTGTAGGACAACTAGAGATAAGGAAGTGTACCACCCAATATGGCGGACCGGAAGTTGGCCAGTGACGTCAGTGAAAACCCCCTATTCAAGGTCTGCATCCTTCGAAGGACCCGGTGTACGTGGACTGGGTCCTTTGTGGACCGCGAAAAAGAGAAGACAGGAAGAATTGGGACAGTCTAGCCTCCACCGGCTGTTCCCGCTCTTACCTTTACGTTACTCCTATTGCAATTAAGACGCAACACAGCTGTGAAGCTAAACAAAAGGAACCCGAAGGTTAATTCCGTTGTCTCTACTGTAAATAACTGTACAGTTTTTATTTATCAGCAGGATCCTGGAGGGTGCATGGGAGTTTGCCCAACCAGTCTACATGTGCTTTGTGGATCTGGGGAAGGCATTCGACCATGTCCCTCGGGGGGTCCTGTGGGGGGTCCTCCGGGAGTATAGAGTACTGGGCCCTTTAACAAGGGCTGTTCGGTCTCTATATGACCGGTGTCAGAGTCTGGTCCGCATTGCCGGCCGTAAGTCGGACTCGTTTCCGGTGAGAGTTGGACTCCGCCAAGGTTGCCCTTTGTCACCGATTCTGTTCATAACTTTTATGGACAGAATTTCTAGGCGCAGCCAAGGTGTTGAGGGGATCCGTTTTGGTGGCCTTAGGATTGCGTCTCTGCTATTTGCAGATGACGTGGTCCTATTGGCTTCATCAGGGCGTGATCTACAGCTCTCACTAGAGCGGTTCGCAGCCGAGTGTGAAGCGGCCGGGATGAAAATCAGTGCCTTCAAATCTGAGACCATGGTCTTGAGCCGGAAAAGGGTAGAGTGCCTTCTCCGGGCTGGGGAGGATGTACTGCCCCTAGTGGAGGAGTTTAAAGCCGGGCATACACTGTACAAGTTTTTCAGTCGTGGTACTTATATACATCTCAAACTGTGCGACGGAACCGCGGGGTTTAAAAGTTCACCGCTCACGATCTGTGCGGCGCGACGCTCGGACGCGACCTGAGTGCTCACACTGTACGTCGTGCCCCCTCCGGAAGAGGGGGGAGAGTTGGTTACCCCCGGCGCACGGAAGACGGCCAGGGCCTTGACCGCCGCACCGCGCCGAGGGAGCCGAGGGAGAAAGACGAGACGCCGGCCGCGCGGCACGGCAGACCGCCCGGCCCGCACCCCCCCGCGAGCGGAGGCGTACAAAAACAGACGGCCAGCGCGTCGCGGACCTGAACGCTCGCCCTCGCAGATCCTTTCCAACAACAATACCTCCCAACAAATTCACTAAGTTGTTTATATTTTTTGCTGTTTTTGTAGTGTTTCTTTTTTTCTTTTCTTTCCATTTCTTCTATATTTCAGGCATGATTCTAATACGTTTTAAATCACCCAATTCTGTAAGATATTTGTGTAACCTGAGGATGCCATTTGAAAAAACTGTCATGTATTTTTTTTATGTCTTAAATTTGCCCTTACTATATAGTCTCTTATTCTCATGTTTTTTATTTTATTTTTTTACATTTCTGTGTATCTGCATGCTTCAATTTGCCTTTCACTCACATCCTGGTACACCTAAAATTCCCCATTGAAGGACAATAATTAATAATAATCTATACTAAAAAGTTAACTGTGAGTCTAGTGTACGTCTCACCTGACTATGTCCATTGCCTGATAGATGATCTCTGACTGGTCCACTGCAATCACTTTTTTGGCCCCAGCTCTGGCAGCAAACATGGACAGTATGCCGGTTCCACAACCCACATCAAGCACCACCTGCATATGAATATGGATGGAATTTGAATTTTCTTATTAGTACATTTCTTACAATTATTTCTTCTTAAACTATTTTAACCATTTGCTTTCAAAAGACAGTTGAGGCATTCTATACAAATTTGTAAATGTGTTTTTTTCCCCATGTAATTTTCCATGTACTTTATGTTTTATGAATTTTGTAGTTGCCAACTTCACTGAAAGCGACCAAAGAGAGGAAATGGGGTAGATGTGTATGACCACAGATAACTCAGAGTTCATGGGGAACATAAACAAGTAGGATTCCACTTGATAAGAAATATTCTTCAAATACGACCCGACAGCCGCAAGACCAAAAACGTGTTTCCCAAATTCAAGACAGTTTTGCTTGGAAATTGTCTTTAACCAAGTATAACTAAAAACAAGTTACACCAATTAATAGGATGCAAAAAATGGAGACTTCTTCTAGCCCTATAACAATTAAAACCCCAGAGCTTAACTCTTAAGGTCAGGGCTGCCTGTTTAATTTTTAAAGAAATATAACAGAGGAAAAAGAACATATCAATGACAGATTTTGTATTTTTATTAACAAATCACATCAGAATACATGTTCTTAAATGGTGTTTTAAAGACCAAAAGGAAAAAATGTTTTTAGTTTTGATGCATTTTAATGAGGGAATGTTTTTTAAATAAAATAATTATTATTGGAAAAGGGAAACGCCCCTCAGCCCTCCACCCCCTGTTCACGCCTTAAAGAAATCGATAAGAAAAGGAAAAACATAAAAAATAAATCATTATAACTGAAACAAATAAATGAAGGAATATAAATGTTTCTATAACTGTATATGCAAGATCGTCTTGGATATTTTTGAGGAGTAATCCACCGGGATAAATATCTGGATCACACAGCTAACGATAAATTAAGGCAGAGAGAGTGAGAGAGAAAGACAGAAGCGGAGAGGCGGCGCCGTTCCTCCTGTTTTCAGTGACCGACTTAATATTTACACCTTTATAGATCTTTTGCCTCAGTCATGGCGGGGGCGAGGAGAACACGTTAAAAGAGATTTTAACCGCAGTGAAAATTATTTTTATCGGTTTGATTCAGCTGGGACTGCCTTGGTGTGGGCAGCGGTGAGAGGGTCAGGCTTTTGTCCAGTTGGAGCTTCCCTGGAGCGGCAGCGCTGCAGAAGGAGACCGCTGCCTCATTTCATTCACCGAGTTACATTAAAGCTTTGTATTAAATCTTTTGCCTCAGCCATGAGCAGAACACATTTAATAGTTTAACAGATTTTTAACCACAATGATATTATCGGTTCCATTTCGTGCTTTCTCCCAGGCTGTGGGCTGGTCTGTCAGTTGAAAGCGTGACATTCTTTGACCGAGGTTGAGCTCCTTTTCAGCGGGGCAACTCTGCGAAAAACACCCCGCTGCTCCCCCCAGGTGCGTTGAGTCTTACAGAAAGTCAGGCCGACTGCAGGAAAGCCTTTTGACTCGAACCACAACAAGTGGATGGCTGGATGGACACTTCAGAGAGAAGATTTAACAGCTTTCAGTGTAAAATGAGACAAAGCTTCGATAAATCCACAGATCGGCTACAGCGCATCTGGGTATAGAACGCTGGAGTGTCACTTTTTAGTCTTTTTACCCTTCAGACGTGGTTCATGGTTTGTAAATAATGAAATTATATTTCGGTAAGACCTACTCTGTTCACAGTGGTCCTTAATATTTCATTTGCAGTTCTAACTGGTGCTACAGAGATAGGGAAGCGGTTACAGTATGTCCCTCTAAACGAAGCTCTGTCTGGTTGCCTCTATTTAGGGAAACTCTCAGTGAGTATCCTGCTGTCTTTGTAAGTTCACAGAGTGTCGCAGGCACAATGCTGACACGACACAACTCCTCCCTTCTCTCTCCAGTCCTGATGACACTATTGTGCTCTCTTCTGTCTGTGACTGCTAAAAAAGACACTTCCTTCACTGCTGACTGAGTCAACCTGACAGGGATAATGTAAGTTCCCATCAACACAAGCAACCTCTGTCCTCTACAGCCTCATCTGAACCACCTACTACCCACATAATGAACGGCTACTTCTTCCAGGAGCTAAAAGCTGTTAAAGAAGGCAGCATGGGAGGAAAACGGTGGGGGTTTGGCATGGAGGGGGGTGTTATGGGTTCGCTAGTGGATTACACGTCGGTTATCTGGACCATGCAGTCGACTTTTGAGGCGTTAATAGAGAGCTGCGGTGTCTTAAATCAGACATTGTCTCTTTATTAATGTGCTGTCTGAAAAAAAACACAAACGTCCTTTGCCTTTAATAGGTTTTCTGTTCATTATAGCAGTTAATGCACACATGTAAACGGATTAAAGCACACACTTTATTGCACCGGCTCACCTTGTCCCTGAACACTTCTGGGTTGCTGTAGATGAAGTCGCGGTAGCTCTCTGTCCGCACCTTGTCCTGCAGAATAAAGGTTTGAAATAAGAGCATCAATCTCTATAACCATGCTAAGTGAAAGTTGGTCCATAAGTGCGCAGAGGAAAATACTTTAAATCTAACTAGTTTCTATTACCTTTTTTTCCTCTTCTTCTACACCCACCCAGGCCTGGACAATATTCAAATCAAAATCCCTACTTTTCCAGACTGAGTGGAAACACTGATTTGTCAACTTTCTGGAGACATTTATATAAAAAAAACTGAGGTACGACCAAGATATGCAGACTTAGGAGGAAGAATAAAACGTTCAATATGTGGTAGAAACAAAAATCGGTTTTCTACGAATAATTTGAATAAGTAAATTATAATTCACACATCAGGTTTACCTAATGAAGGAGGGAAAAAAATGATTTTGGTCACAATTTATTTAACAAAAAAAAGTGCATCACAATTTACTATTTTCTTTTTATTTCAGCGACGACCAGAGGAATGTCTTACATCAGGATAAACTATATAAAGTCAAAAAGGCAGAAATCAAGCCAACTGTTACTGATGAAGCTTATTTTTCAACGGGGGAAAATAAGGATCCGTTTAACGCGGTCTGCGTTTATGGTGACGCCGTTTGGCCAGGATGACCCAGTGAAACCATCGTCATTGTGTTCCCGGCCACGCCTCCGCCTCTGATGAAGTTTTCAGACTGACGCACGCACAACGCAAAACTTCAAGGCGCTTGGCACCAATCAGGGACAGGAATATGTCACGCGCTGCAATCGGCAGGAAAGTGCAGCAAAAAGAAACACACACACACACACACACGTTCCCTGAGGGTGTGCTGACACTTTCAGGTTTCAGCGCTTTAATGCATGTGAAAATTAATTTCCATGTTATGTAGAGAGCGCAACGTCTCACATGAGAGCTCCGCACTTATTGCTGATTTGTCACTTTTGAGAAGACGTCCTGTCCTCGGTATGAATTTGTGCAGAAAGCTGATAGTTTTCATTTACATGCTGCATTGAGATCTTTCAACCAAGTTGCAAACTGATGAGCCCAGCCTCACTTTCAGGGCTTATTTGCTGAGGGATGTTGCCTCCCAACAGTGCTCAGTGACCGTGCATTGGTGAGACTCACACCTTCAGCATTTCCTCGTGGATGCCATAATGGCCGTAAGAGCTAAAGTAGGCCTCGTCCTCATCCTCCCGCAGCTCGGCGACAGCGCCCAGGTTGCTAGATTTGCTAGTTTCTGCGTTCAGCACCAAACCCTGAGCCAGGAGCCTAAAACAAATGCAAAGAGACCTGCGATTACCTTCTAATACCGGCACATGGGACAAAAGCAGTGAGCAGACATTTGGAGGACGAAGCCGTAGGAGGAAGGAGGCATTCATCTTTCTAACTCTCTTCCACACCCCGTAATTTTCACTTTTCTCTTCCTCCCTTTAGCTTTCCTGCTGCAGTGGAATTTTCCCCTTCTCCTTCTTTAATCTTTCCTCTTCCCTTCAAACTTTTTCAACAGGGAACTCAAGACTAAACTTGTGCAGAGATCACTGTGTCCCCCTGCTGGCTCAAAGAGGGCACTGCAGAACAACTACATCCCTTAAAAGGCAGGTTCAGAAAAAGCTCCAAACAAAAGTATCAGAATGAAGAAATACGACAGAAAACTACTAACTTCAGCTTGTGTAGATCCTCCATGGCTCTGGCGAGCGCCTCTTCTGAACGCTGAGCTCGTTCTTCAGCCGCCTGGGCCCTGCGGAGCAGTTCATCACAGGGCTCGGCCCTGGATGATGAGCACGTTTCCTCCCTGCCGCACAGCTCCTCCGGGTCTGATGGAACCACAGAGGCATAAGCGCAACCAGTATATACAGTTACAACCCAATATTGACATACACGCCATACCAGGGGTCACCAACATGGTGGCCACGGGCACCAGGTAGCCCCCAAGGGCCACATATGGTGGCCACATATGGTGCCCACGAGCCTCTTCAAAATATAGCACAACCCTCCAGGGAGCTGCATTTAAAGTGCTTTTTTATTTAGTTGCTCTTCCTTTTTAAAATCATACTACAGATTTAAAATGATGAATGCATTCAAAAAATGTTTATATTACATAAAGTTAAGGTGAGCGCTGACTCTTGTAGTTCAAAGGTCAGTACAGTTAGCCCTTCGTATGACACAGTACCGATGAAGCAGCTCAAAACTTCTAAATGATTGGTGACTCCTGCTCCATACAATCACACTTAACCTTTTCCCTCACTATATGAATATGAGCCATGCTAAATCAGCTCAGTAAGGATTACCAAAATGATTTCTGTTCACTCGATGCCAGAATGTATAGAGAGGACATTTTAGAGAAAACATTTATTGATCTTCATGCCCCAAAAAGCATGAAACAGAAGACAGAAGTTGCCTTTTGAGTGGTAAAGGGCCACTTTGCAGCTTTAATTCATTTTTGTTTTTTTTCAGCTTTCATGTCGTCAGACATCAGAACCAGTATCAGAATAGTCCTACAATAAGTACATTTCATTAGGTCATAGTTTATCTGTAGTGACTTTATTTTGTTAACAAGAAAGCCAGAAATTGAGGGTGAGTGCCGCTAACGGACATTTAAACCTGACCCAGTTTAGATCGGCAGGTCCAGTTTAAAATATAAGGGAAGCTGAAGGTGAAAACTTAAACTGGTCATTTGTTGCCTCTGCTTCTATCTCATAAACCCAAATCAATGAGTTGGGTAAAAACAGAATATAAATCTCAGACACTAAGAACTCTGTCTTGATATAAATCAGTGCAGAACATTTTTTTTTATTGTTTGTTTTTACGGAAAAGAACAAGAAATAAAGTCTGGAAACTCCCGTTCTCTCGATACATTCTCAATAAATATGTGTGCTTCTGCTCACAGTCCTCTCATGGTTGACCCGGCTCACCATGCTGCTCTCGGGTTCATCACTGAGCTTGGTGGACCCCTCGCTGACTCTCAGATACTGTTGCCTACATTTCTTGTGGTAATTCTCACATTTTCTGCCAATGGGACGAAGCGGCGGAACGGATGGTAAAATGTGTGATTAGCTAGCTGAGCACCTAGAGCCGTTTCTTTTCCAACAGGCTCCCACCTGTCAGTGAGAACAGAGAGGGATGTGATGCTGCGTCTGGAGAACGCCTGCTTGGAGCAGCTCAGTGTATCAAGCTAAGTGTCACATAGAAAACAGTTTAAAGTGAAGACTTCTTGCCGCCAAGAAGTCGTAAAAATTGAGCTTCGCACGTACCTGTACGCGCAGACCTCTGCCTTATATGAATGCACTTCTAGTTTAGACATTACAGTCAGGCAGTCTTGTAGACAGCTCAGGGGTCCGATCAGGTAGTGACACAGTGTACCGTAATGCTCCAAATATCCCTTGAGCGGAGCAGCTTCGTTGCTAACCAAAGTCGTACTTACACAATTTAACAGATTTTTGAGCGCATTGCACCACATAAAATCAATCAGTAAGCACAACGGTGGTCATATATAAGGTTCACCTTCAATTTTTGTGAATGTAAGGATTTTAAGTGCACTTTATAATCCGAAAAACACGGTAGTTTAATCTGCACCTTTTCCAGGGAATATGTTGCAGCATAAATTAGGAGATTTATTACTTTGAGAGCTTTTAAATTGATACTGAGTAGATCTGGCTGAATTCCATTATAAGTACACATTTTAGTTTTGTCTTTTAAATGCATTTCATTCTTATGAGTTATTGTGTGTGTGTAATTTTGTAACTTAATTATACTGTTGCTGCCTATATTGACCAGGGTTCCCTTGAAAAGAGGTTTTTAACCTCAGTGGGATCTTCCTGGTAAAATAAAGGTTTAAATAAACGATTAGAAAGTGGGAACACCGAGATCATCTGCCATTGATATTGATTTTCCCAGTTTCACAAATCCCAAGAGACATATCTACATGTTATTTTTTTATATAATATTCTTATGGTTGTGCATCACATTATTAAATAGTTGTCAGGTCCAGATGAAGCCTCAGGAAGTTTTAAAGCTAAATTATTCACATTAGGGTTCATTTTTGGAAGCTTAATTCTGTTCAATTTCAATTAATTTATTGAACGCGTCATCTCGACGAGCTTTACAATATGCTCAGTAAACAAAAGGGAAATATGGTGCATTGCATGACAAACGTGAAACACGTTACTGAAAATGAGATTGCTGCATTGGGACGGACATTAGCGTTTCCGCAAGTTTCACAAATTTAAGGCTTTAAGGCCTTTAAGATTATTATGATTTACGTTTTATACCCACGGTGATTATGCAACAAAACTTATGTTAACGTAATAACTGTCTCACCTAGTGACTTATATTTAACTGTGGCTGTAGTTCATTTTACACCTACAGGTGACCAAACATCAAAGCCTTCAAACACTTTATGAAATTAACTTCATCACAACAATTACTGACCGATTTAAGTGAAATACTGAAAACCCTAATTACGACTGAGTGGCGCATTCTGCGTTCGGAGTGACGAGAAGCATAACGAGCAGCTTGTTAGAGCGAAACAGCATCTACAGAACTGCAGGCGCCCCGAAGAATACAAAATAAATTGCATCCCGTATGGATTGGCTGCAGTACACCTTTTTTGAATTGTAAGTATCTTTAGTAAGTGGAGCTAGATGCAGTACCTGTCTGTAGCAGCGGGTCGTCCCGGAGGACAGGTCTCAGGAAGTCTTCACTGTCCCAGGGTAAGGGGCCGTCCGACGGCTCCATCAGGCACGACGGACCGCACTTCTGAGCATCAAAATCACCGGATTTAACGTACAGCAGAAGTTAGCGCTTACTCTGGATTTCGGTGCTTTTTATCAATGTACACAACATTTGTTGTTGAAAGAAATGTGACAAATCGCTGCCGCTAAATTCCAGACAGAACTTACTGTGGAGCGAATGAAATTGATCATTTTTATGTAACCGTAGTCATCCAAACCTGAAGAGAAATGCACCATGAATGAGCCCAACAAGACAAAGCGACTGTCTGGTCCTCCTGGAAGCAGAAACTACTTACTGTGTTTCCTTATTATGTTCACAAGGTTGAGCTGGTGTTCAGCTGAGCAGTGCTGAAGGGTTGCAGAAACAGAACCCAGCACCCTAAACAGACGTTGAAAGCAAGAAAGGCTCTTTTAATTAGGAGAATAATTCAATATCATTACATATTGCGATATAACTTCATCCAACAAAGCTAATATGACTTTTCCCATATCTCAATATATATTACATTCTATGATTACGGTACTTTTCACTGACTGATGTTCTGGGTTTTATGTGTTTTGTTTTTTTAAAGCAAATGTTTCTAAAATGTTATACTGGAGGAGTTTCAGAAATATGGCAAAGATAATTGTCATCGGTTTGTACAGGCATCTGTTGTGGGAATTCTTGGCACTCTGAGGCTTTTATTTTCTTTATATCAATATCATAATTATATTGTATCGACCGAATTTAAGAGATATATCGTGGTATAAGTTATGGCCATATCGTCCAGCCCTATGAAGTCTAAAACAAGCCACAAAAGTTACAATGAAAAACAGATCCTCTCGTAAATGTTATATAAAATATGTAAGATCTTAATATAAAAAATAATGAATTTCACATTTATGATTACACCCCTTGGAAACTAAATTTCCAGTTTAAATTCTGGCTAAGAGAAGAAACTGAGAGGACTTCTAACTCAACAGGAGACCGATGTACAACTCATGACCAGAACTGTTAAGAGTTATGATATACATGCGGCTATTAAATGCTACAATGGAGACTATTTAATGTTGGACAGTACATTATTTCTATTTCTTTTGGCATGCACAAGAATCTCAGACCGAGGTTAGCCACGACAGTCACTTGTTGCACTAGACCAGGGGTCAGCAACCTTTACAACCCGCAGAGCCATTTTTGCCTTCTGTCCAGCTAAACAAATTGTTTAGAGCCACAAAACTTTCACATCTCTTTGAAACAAGAGCTTGTTTTTATAGTATACTATAGGAAATTTGTTTACATTTTTTTAAATTAAAGATCAACAGTTTTTATTATTTAACCAACAGTGTTTTTATGTTTAGGTTTAATGCATCAAAATTATGAAAAAGCAAGTCGTTTGCAACCTATTGACAAAAAGATACTTCATTTATCTATAGTAAAATATTCTATACATCATTAGTTTCTTTCTTTCTGGAAATGTTACGCATATATTCCAGAACTAAATGCATCCTAAAGTTAGCAATTTTAAATTACCTTTACATTTAGAAACATTGACCAATTTTTGCCAATTTTTCGGGCTGCACAGTGGCGCAGTGGGTAGCGCTGTTGCCGTGCAGCAAGAAGGTCCTGGGTTCGAGTACACCCCTGGGTCTTTCTGCATGGAGTTTGCATGTTCTCCCTGTGCATGCGTGGGTTCTCTCCGGGTACTCCGGCTTCCTCCCACAGTCCAAAAACATGACTGTTAGGTTAATTGGCTTCTCCAAATTGTCCTTAGGTGTGAGTCTGTGTGTGAATGGTTGTTTGTCCTGTTTGTCTCTCTGTGTTGCCCTGCGACAGACTGGTGTACCCCGCCTCACGCCCAGTGAACGCTGGATATAGGCACCAGCACCCCCATGAGGGATAAAGCGGTTTGGAAAATGGATGGATGGACCAATTTTTTCCTCTACTTTGACCTTTTCCTCCTTTGATTGCATTAAAACAAATTTCTGTGTATTATAATCACAGCTGTCTACACAGTCTTTTGTAGTACGTCTCAACCAACCATGCACATCAGGAGCCCATCCTCCTTCTCAAAATAGCTCCAGCTCAGTCCGACTGGATGGAGCGCGTCGGTGAAAAGAAATTTTCAAATCTTGGCCAAAATATTTTCATTCTGATTTAGGTCCAGTACAATTTAAGAAGGGAAACCGCTTTGATTAAATCTATTCCACTGTAGCTGAGGCGGTATGTTTTGGGTCTTTGTCCTGATGGATGGATGGATTTGAAGAGAGCCTGACTTTTTTCTGACCACTTCAAATAATTTTTGTTTTTGTCTACCATATTAAATACAAATAAAGTTAATGGAAGTGTGTGGATTGTAGCTAAATATAACAAAACGTAAAAATATTCCTAGTAAGAACTTCCCAGAACTCCCCGTGTGATGTGATTCCACCTGAAGCTTTTACATTTTTGTACCACTGAGGACATTTTCCAAGAACTGGAAACAAAAAAATGTACAAGAAATTATTTAGCTCATCTTGTTTTTCTTTGCCAATTTCTTTCAAAGTGAACGTTTAACACAAACGTTGCCTGTAACATATAGTGGTGTAGAAAACCTGCAGGAAAACAAATCCAGGAGAAAAAAAAAAGTGGACAGCAATAGAAAATAAATGATTGTCTCACTTATCACAAAACAAACAGGTAACTGTCTGACTCTCCTCCTCCTCCATCCACCGCCACTGCTCTTCATCGTCGTCCACGTCATCATCATCTCCGTCAGAGAGTTCAGGCATCTCCTCGCCATCTGCCAGAGTAAAACTTCATGACGGCTTCAAAGACGCAACACTGAGCATCACAACAGCAGCAACACAGCAGCATTTCAATGTGCAGCAGCAGCGTTCCTGCCTGCAGCTCAGCAAACTGCTGCTGGCGCACCGTTCAGCTCGACCGAGCCAACGTCTCATTGCTCGAATATTCAGCAGCACATGCGTACAAAGACATAAGAAACATTCCTATTCCAGTAAAAACCCGTTTAAGATGCGTTGTTTGGCTAAATAGGAGACTCACGTGGGTCAGTGTGGTCTGCCATGATGTTTCCTTTTGGAAATCGGAGGACTTCCTGGTGACGTACGGTGACGTTCTAGACGGAGGGGTTGTAGTTCCTGGTCGAAACCACCAGGTGTCACTAAAATGCGTTATTTTTGTATGGTTGTGTATGTGTGTGCGGTTGTATGTTCTTTATTTAAACGGATCAAGAGTCGGAAAAATGACTTCCGATTAGCGTTATAGTTCTTCCATTGTGCAATCCACTTTATGATTAATTAAACAAATTATACAACTCATATAAATCAATACTTGGGTAACTTTGCCTATTGTTACCTCATTTTATCTATCACACCATCTCATACAGCATGCCCCCACACAAGCATACATACCCCCCCCCCCCAATTAATTTCTATCCATTGTTCGTTACTTACGTTTTACTCTTAATACAGGTGTCTCTGCCCCATTTATTTATTATTTATTCATGCAGAGTTCCCTATTTACCCAAGTTTTTTGTTACTGTTCATAATTTTCTCTACAGCCCATTAATTCAACCACATCTTGTTTATAACTCCACAAACAACACAGATTCAGACTCTACTATGCCACTTAAACAGCTTTATTCTTGCTCTATTGTTAAATCTATTTCTTATTTTATTTTGTCTTTGTTCATTTTGTCGGTCCGCTAACCAACGCAATTCCGTTGTAATGCTGAGGTTTGCAATGACAAAAATATATCTTATCTTGTCTTATCTGCCAAAAATATTATATTTTCATCCGTCATTTGTCATCTTATACCATTTTTATTAGTTCTTGACCTTATTTTTATTACATGTGTGAATTATAAAGGGTTGCCTAACGTGCAACACAAAATAAACGTGTTTTCCTTATAAAACTTGTTGTAATGACAAAGTTGCAGCAAGATGATTCGACTTGCAACAAAACTACCCGCAGAAATGCACATGACCACCTGTGCTGGTCCAATTTCCTGTTTGCTGTGAAAGGCAAATCAACACAGCTGAAACATGCAGGGCATAATTGCTGCAGGGTCCGTTTGGCAGTTGGTACATGGAGAAAATTCCGGTTTCAAGCTCAAATAGGGGTAAAGATATCTTTCTAAACTTGGTTCAGTAGCTTATATGTGCAACTTGCAAAATGTATTTTTATATGAAAGTGTGTCTGGCTTAATTAAATCTGAAGCAATAGCAAAGTAGGTGACATTTCTGGACTGTGTGGGGCTACTAAGGCTGTTTGTGTAGCAGGCTAATTAATCTTTCTCGTCTTTAGGAAACCGAATCACCAACCTATTCAACTGTTCTTTTAAAATTAAAGTATGCACTGAATAAATAATGCAAAAATTCCTGTAATTTGCTTACCACGTGTACTTTTGCAATGTTAGACAACCTCTATCTTTATATGAATAGTTGTATTAGGAGTTCACACAATGTGACGCCACGTCCAGCCACAAGAGGGCGATGTTGCTTCAAAGAGAGAAACAAACAGTCCAAGATATTTTTTATGGTTCAATGAAATCTATCAACCTAAATAGATGATTAAATAATTAGCTCATTCTGGATTGAAAACCGTGTAAAGATTTTTTTCATAAATGCACACTTGTTTACATTATTCTAGGAATATTTCACAATAATATCTGACGCTGGTCGATTAACAATACATTTATTTCTTTAAACAAAAGAGTTTAAATTCATTTTTCATTTAGCACAGTGATTTGGATCGTAAAATCTTTCTTTCTCTTCACAAACCTGCGGACCAGATTAACAATTAAAGTATTGTACATATATTTATTAATGGCAACATTAAATATAATACAAAATATAATAATCATCAACACTGTGTAGAATATTGTACAGGCAAAATAAAGACTATGTACATTGTACACAAGAATATATTTATTGATTTTTAAACACACACTCAAATATGTATTTAATGAATATGTTTAACAACACATGTATATTCTGGGTATAACATGTACACAGTTTAAGGCAAGTGTTCAGTGTGTCAGAGCACAAATGAAGAAAGCCAACAAGTCTGGCATGTGCCTCTGATACAAACATCAAAATACAACACAGAGCAAAAATATTAAAGGAAGATCTTCCTTAAAGATGTTCACTTTATCAAAGAAATGGTTTAACTCCATGAACAGGAATGTGCAATAAATCTGTTTTCAAGTACTTCAAAAAATATCTTGATGAGGCTTGCAGAACGTGGTGATCTCTGTAAATCACCAATAATCATCTGAAAAGAAATACAAATGAGTTTTTTCAAGTTATAATCTTTCATAAAAAGTTGGTGTGTACTGCTCTCACTGTTCTCCTTTACAAACATTCAACAATCAAGAGAATCCAAAACAATATAGTGGAAATGAAAAAGTGAATGTAGATAGTTAATCCCAAAATTATTCACGTCTATGACAGATAAAAATTCAGAGTCATTTTATTTTTCTAATAGGTTTCATCTGATTAGAAGGCATGTTAACATTTTGCAGTCCCAGCTTAAATCTGGATCTCAACGGAAAAGACGAAAGAAAGCCAGTAGAAACATGTACAGCGGCTGCTGCACAATGAATAAATCACGCTGATTATTGATAAGGGCGTACATTTCTGACATCCCATTTTTCTGAAACGTAAAGGTGTTTATTTCTAAGTATACACCTTGTACATTACGCAATCTCTTTATCGTTGTCCATCATTTCCAGTTGAAAACAAAATTGTTGATTGAATGAAATAATTTTTAATCTGTCAGGCATGTCAGTGATTATTAACTTCTCTTAATTTTAAGTGTACTTATCCATGTATTTTAGGTTCTGTCTAACAAGTGACCTCTGTTAATTTTTAGCAAAGGCTGGTCTCATTTCAAGAAATATTGCAGGTTGTTAAATAAATGAAAGAAGTGTTTCCAGCTTTCGTAGCTTCCATGCTTACTTAGTTCCCTTTACTTTTCCTAGACTGGCAATGTCCTTGTTCTCCAGGATCTCTGGCTTCTGCTCAGGTTGAAGCAGAGTGTTGGACACCATCGCTTTTGCCACCGCTTGGATTGGGGTGGACATGGAAGTGGAACACACGGCAGAGACAGCACCAAAGAACTTCCTGGTGAGCCACTCAGCGGGTCGACTCTCCTGTCTGTCCACTAACAGAACCCTGTTGGAGGAAAACCGTCCAGTTATGACATGGGTTTGAATTTGATCTGTTCAATTACTTACCACATCTAGTTTTAGTTTACACTACACTATGGGAGTCAGAAACCTTTCTTTTTCTGTAGAGCCATCCGTCCGTTGTCTTCCGCTAATCCAACATCGGTTTGCGGGGACAATACATCCAAGGCGACATCCTCCAGCTCGTTCTGGGGGATTCAAGGCGTTTCCAGGACAGACAGGATAAATAAAGTCCCTCCAGTTTGTTCTGGGTCTTCCCCGGGATCTCCTCCCAGAGGGACATCCTCTAAGGGGCATCCTGATTAGATCTCCAAACCTCCTCCACTGACTCCTTTCAGTGAGGAGGAGCAGCAGCTCTACGTTGAGCGCCCCCTGGATAACAGAGCCCCTCACCTCATCTCTAAGGCTGAGTCCTGCCGCTCCTCGGGAGGAGCTCATCTCAGCCGCTTGTATATTTATCGCTAATTTAACTAAAGTAATTTCTTTATACAGCACCGCCTTCAGTTTGAATGCAGTACTCCTCCCTTACATGGCATTTAGGTCTACTCTATTTAAAGAAACGGGATCGCTTACCCTGGTCTGTAAATGGCTAATCGGTCAAAACCCAGAGCCTCAATGTCAGCTTCCACTTGGCCCTGGAAAGAAAACAGCCACACCCGTAGATATTTTACTCCTTGTTTTCCCAATACCTGAGAGAACCATGATCAGTAAAAGGGATTTCCATGCATCATGTAGTACAAAAAGCCGGTGACAGACCTTGACTTTGAGGTAGAGGAAGTTGCTGTTTTTGTCGGCTCCTCTGGAGGACTCCAGGTGAAACTGCGTGCAGCCTCCAGCCTTGGCAAGCTCTGCAGATTTGAGTACGTAGTCATGATCCACTCTGATGAATCCATCCTAAAAACCAGGGAGAATAACACTGAAAATGAGATTAAGATTCTCTTTGCCTCCAACACTCCGATGATTCGGCATTTTGTTATAAAAATGCATAATTTGTTCAAGATGCAACTGAAATCTTATTTCTAAATGTTCAGTTTAAGGAGAATATTGTATTTAACCAATAAGAATATTCTCAGTGAGTTTTAGGATAAAACATTCGGCTGTAATTCTAAGGTAGTGAAAGAAAGGAATAAAAATGAAAATCCTTCAGCGAAAATACTACTTTTATTAGTCTGAATCACTGCATGTAAAAAAACAGATGTCCGCAATATAGCAGTTAAAACATTTAGAAAACATTTTGTACTGCTTCAACTGAAGTTAAAGTTATAATATTCCCAACTTTGAATGTAGCACCGAGCATCGTTCCATCCGTTATGTAAAAAATGGACCAACTATAGCTGGACACTTGGCCAGAATCAACCTAAACTCACAGCAACGTTGAAATCTGAATTAATTTCCAGCTGGAGCCCCGCTCTGGATTACGTTTACTTACAGCCCCTGCTTTTGCCCGGGTTGTTCCCAGGCAGCAGTAGCCCACATCATGGCCCTTGAAGGCAGCAGCGTAGTCATCAAGCTTTTCAAAGTCGACCACCTCCTGCGCCTGTGGGCAGAGGGACAACGGTGTCAAGCAGAACCTGATGGGTTATATGCGGTAAAAGCCGCATCCAGACACTAACCAGGTTTTCATACGCGTTGTCTTCAAAGGTCAGTCGTCTTCGTCCGATCAGAGTTATTTTGGAGAAAATGTGTCGCTCCAGCAGCTCTTGAAGCAACACCTTCCCAGTTTCCCCAGAGGCACCCAGAATGAAGCAACTCTTGTTCTGACCTCTGAAGCTTTCTTCCAGGGTCTTCATGTTCTCAGCCATGCTGTGAGACACACACAGGAGGCACAATGTTGGCACTTTTTTAGGAAAGGTAATGAAATCCCAAACTCTAAAGTGCTTTAATGAGTTTAAAGAAGTTCAAACCTATAAACCATCTTTGTGACCAACACTTTTTGAAAGGTTTATAAAGGAAATCCTGATAAATGTCAACAATGCTGTTCATTGCAAATCTACAATCCAATACCAGTTTAAATGTAATGTATTAAAAACATTACCTGCTGTATATTTTTTAACACTTGCCAGAAACTATAAAGAACCCAAGGCAGAACTTAATTATTATTCACTCTGCATTATTTAAACTTGTTTTAATCAGGTTCAGTTGCATCTGACTAAACTCAAACTAGTTTTAGGTGAAGGTAAAACTAAGCTTGTGTTGTTTTCAGGAGGAAAATCACTCGGTACAAAGCTAATTTACCTCTTTGCTCTTAAGTTTTTCAAGAACAAAATGATCATTTATTGAATGACAAATATACAGTTGCCTGAGCTGTAATGTCAGTGCTAAGTATCCCAAATGCTTAACGGATGGTAAACTAAGTATGTTCCTTTAAGACTGCAATTAGAAGTTTGATTTTCGTTTTTATTCTAAAGAAACATCATTTAAAAAGACACATTTTTTACTCGTAATCCTTTAAGCAAATTTAAGAGTAGTATAGTAGGTACACTGCTGTGAGAATGTATTTTCCCCTTCACAAATTCATCAATTATTGAATTTTTTTAGATTTTTTGTGACGAATATTTTGTTTTGAAAGATTGTTTTTCATGTATTAATTCAAGTTGAAGGACAGAAATTACCAGACATTTGACATTTAAAATGCACTAAATTATCACATTTTAAACACATGGTCTTTGTATCATTTAAAAGGTATTTTAACATCCTTTAAAAAAAGTTTGTTTCTAAATACAAATTTAAAGAATAATTTACAGACACAACCTAAAAGCTTTGATATCTCGAATGGTATGAGAGGTTGATCGCTCTTGGGGGCCCCCTGCTGTTCTGGGGGCCATGAGCAGCAGTAGTATGTGGCAGTACGCATATTCCTTATGCCGGCTCGGCTTCCTCCACACATGGTCCTGCAGCGTAGCCAAATAACCAGTTTAAATACCTTGGATCGTTTCATTTACCCCCGGACTTTGTGACCGATGTACGGGCGAACAACATGTAAACAAACCGAGAACACGTATCCGCTCTTGCTCATTGAAGCAAAAAAAAGAAAGAGAGCGGGTTTCATTTACCTGCTATATTTGCTCGGAGCTGTATCGTCGAAGTAATAAAAGACCGCCGCAACGACGGCAGCAGTGACAGTTAAAATCCAGGTCGCTTTCCCCAGGAGTGTCATAACAGGTCCTAGTGGGAGACACTTCCTGGTTGCTTCATCTCTGCAGCCAGTGCCGTCTTCCTGCTTCAAGACAAGCAGCGAGAGAGATCAAATAAAAATGTACATCACATATATATATATATATATATATATATATATATATATATATATATATATATATATATATATATATATAAAAAGTTTTTACAAAATGATAAATATAACTGAACGGTAAATTACACAACCTGGGATTGCTGCAATCATCTACCAAAGATAACGCAATGTGGAGTGGATGGCGCATGCGCACTAGCTTCGAGAAGGCTTGCCGTTCCCAGTGAGGCAGTGCGTACTTGGCAGGGATGGTTGAAAGTACATTCTTGCAGAGGACGCAAAGCTAGAACGCACTGGATGACGTCATCAGCCAGTTAAAATCTTCCCTGGAGTTTAAGTAAATGATCCAGTTTTACTCGGGGAAAATGAATATTTTCAGATTTATAAAAGACAAGAAATGACGATGACGTTTCACAAGTGCGCGAGTACACAAGTAAAGATAATGTTGAGAAACGGCTAACGTTTGCTTGTTCTGCCCGAAACAGAGGTTAAGGCTTCCGTAGAAAATCATCTGAAATGTAATTTTAAATTTATTCGATTTTGAATGAGGGACTTTGATATAGACAAACCTTAAACCGTAACAGAGTAAAGATGCACCTTATTCTAGTTGGATCTAACCCTAATTTCAATCTCCAGTCCCTTTGGCAACTCTGAAGGGAAAAGAAAATCAAGGTAAATAAGTTAATATAATTATATAGATATCCAATTTCAAAACAGTCACACAGTGCTAATCATAACATTTACATTTATCCAAGTAGAAATATATGTTAAGATTTAATGATCACATAATTGATTTCCTAAAATCTGTGTTTTTGTCTCCCTGGGAAAGGTTGTATAGTCCATGGTCATTTTTAAGTGAGTTGGGAGTTTGTTCCATTCTTTCATAGACTTGTGAGAAAGCAGATTGGCCAAGAGCTGTACGTTTAGGGATGTTACAATCCCATCTGGTGGTCGACCTTGTTACTCTGTGCATCTGAAGCCCAACAAAACAAGAATAACGGATTATGACAGAGATTTTATTAATATCAAACATGGCGATCCGTCTGCGATCTAGTCACTTTTATGTTTGCAACGGCAGTTGCAAGCACCATGCTAAAGAACATGCAGACCTTTTTTAACATGATTAGACACCATGAAGGATTTTAAAAACTAAACCCACATTAGCAAAAGTGATTTGGTTTTTAAAACTCAGCATCTTAAATTTGTTCAGTATATGGCAATGGTACAATCGTCTCCTTTTGTCCAAGTTTAAGAACTTGATCATACAAAGATTCAAGACCTTTTAAGGTTGTCTTGAAGTGAGAAAAAGGCTAATATAGTTCATAGAATTTATTAACTCGGTGGTCTGAAATGCACCAATCACAGGACTGTTTTATTGGAAAATTAAAACTCTAATAGCAAATTACTTCAGAGTGGTACTCAATGGTGCTTTTTTAGAAATATAAAAAAATACATATTTGGCATCACTGTCTTAGGTGTCAATGCGTCAACTTTTTTTCACAATCTGAAAAAGGAGTTTGTTCACTTCAGAAGAGTTCATAACTACAGCTGTTATTTTCTTCAGTATTTAAAACACTGTTGTGTAACTCAAGACATGGAAGCTTTCCAACTAGACCAGGGCTCTGGAACCCGCAGGTCCAGGGAAATAAGTGGCTCTTTGGACTTTCTGCAATGGCTCTAATCGACTTTGGCTAAAACTGATAAAGATCCAACTAATGTTTTTTTTAATATAGATATAACAAATCCAGGTTTTAGCCAATTTCAGTATTTTTAATTGTTGTTATTATTATTATTTTATTTTTTTTACATAATTTTCTACAAATATCAACATGCCATAGAATAAAATATGAACATTTTAAAAAAAGAACTGTGGGTTGTTTCTTTGAGGCAAAATAACTGTTCAAAATCTACCCATTTTACACCAACAAGAATTTACTAATGGTTGAACAAATGAATTATTGGTTTATAATTGAAAGTGAAAGGAAAACTTATATTTTCAGATGAACCTCATTATTGGGATGATTATGAGAGCATCCAGTCAGCTTCAGTATTAAACAGTACTATATAGAATATTCCGTTTTTATAAGTAAAGTACCAGTGACATCTAAAAGTACATGGACTAGAGTTGTGTCCCTTGTAAAGAGTAAGTTAATTATTAAACTGTGCGTTTAGCAGAGAAACAGCTGAGGGGTCATGGCAACTCTGCAGGAGTACACAGGTGCATGTAGATGTCAACAGGAAAACTTTATCATGCACTCATTGGCCGTTTCTCAATATGCGTTCTTGAGCGGTCTCGTGTGCTCGTGACACGTCATCAGCCTCAGCCCGAGCACTGTTCCAATTGCTGAGAACGCCAGAGCGAGAACGCGCCACATCCCTGGATGTTGTTCTCACCCCGCCCTCTTTATCGAGCATGCATCAGAGCAGACTTGTGCATTCTTCAGACTGACCGCTTTCCCAGAATGCACCGCGGCAAGATAATTTTTAGGCTTTTTAGAAATTAAAAATGTTGTTTTAAAAAAAATTTCAATAAGATTTATTGTGGTGTAGTATATAAATACTTTTGAATGTTAAAGAAATGCTAAAGTCCGATGTTCCTGTGTTCTCGCCAAGACCGGACATGACGAAAACGCGAGTCAATTCGAGTCCGAATTGAGAAACGGCCATTAAATTTGCCCTTGTATGGAAAAGTAGTGAGAGAAAACGAAGATGTAAAAAGTGTAGTTCCCGTGCCGTGTACAAGATCTAGACACGGTTTATGCTGCTCCAGTCCAGAGAAGGGCCAGACGCATTGCCACTGATCCCACCGACCCGGGCAATGCACGTTTCCCCCACTTCCATCAGGCAAACTCTTAAGATGCATTAAATCCAAAACTAATAGACTCAGAAACGGCTTCTTTCCAAAAGCTTTAAGGGCTAGCGCCCCCTGCTGAGAAGTTTGTGGTCTGTTACATGGTACAATCACACTAATGCCTATTTGCACACTCTGATTTTTCAGGGGATGTCTGAGTGCACACTTCTGTAAATGAAGGCTTAAGATTACTGCACAGAATTTACTGCAGGCATGAGTGTATCACTGAAGTAGTGTTGAGGGATTAATTCATGCAACATCACATTAATTCATATAATTTAAAGCGTTCACAAAGGGACTGAAATTGGACTCGGATATGAATCCCATCAGATCCTAAAGACTATTTTTGGACGCTATAAGCTTCCCAGGTATCATGCTTGGTCAATGCAAACAACTCTCACTATATATAAAATTAAGTCTGTTGTGTCTGCATGTTACATGCTGTACATTCTGAGCTGGTGTCTGTCTCAAACAAATTTCACAATAGTAACACACGTGACAATAAAGGTTCTTTTTATTTTTGACACATGGCAAACGTGAAAAAGGTGCGCGGTTCAGAGGAGATCCAAAGCTAACTGTTTGGCATACATGCAAAGTGCTACAACTGGCAGAAAATGTACAACATACGACCCTGAACACATCTCAATTGGGTAAAAATGATGGCGGCAGCATCAAGCTGCAGGGCTGCTTTTGTGTAGCATGGACAGGTAAGCTGATGAAGCTAAATACAGGACAATCCTGGAAGAAAAATATTGCGGCTGCAAAACACTTGAAACTGTGGCAGAGGTGCCCCTTCCAGGAGGACAACTCCTAAACATTTAGCAAGAGCTACAATGGACGGGTTTAGATAAGGAGGCCAACTTCAGTCCTCCAGAGCTACTATCCTACAGCTTTTAAATGCACCTCTGTCCAACACACCTGAGCATGTCATTCAACTCTGTGGAGGCCCTAAAAGCTGCAGGATAGTAGCTCATGATGACGGGACTTGGGGAGCCCTGGTTTAGATCAAGGTATATTTTTGTTCTATTGCATCATCCAGGCCTAAATCTATTAGAGGATATGTGACAAGAGTTTAACATTGCTGCTGACACTCTCCATCCAATCAGTGTCTTTTAGGTTTTTTGCAACAAATAAAAGGAAAAAGATGTAAAGCTGGCAGAGACTTGCACACTGAATCCCAGCTTTATTGGCAATAAAAGGTGATTGTAAAACATATCTTAAAGGGGGCAAATAAAAATCCAATTTATATGTAAAAATGTATTAAAACCATGTATCCTTTTTTCTTTTTACTTCAGTTATGCACTACTTAATGCTGGTCTTGCACATAAAATTCCCAAGAATTCTATTGAAATTTGTGTTTTTAAAAAATTAAAACCTAAGTCCAATTGGTGTAAATAATTTTTTCACCAACAAAATATCTAATCTAGTTCTGGCAATGAAGGCTTCTTATACTAGCAGATCTGTGTACAAATAGGTGACAGTTTATTATTTAAGTTAAAAAGTTAGTTTTGTTATTCTTTGTTCAGAAAATCTAGAACGGACTCGGAGGCAGAGTGAAGGCTCAATCCTTGAAAATGTTTTTGCCTTTTGTCAGACCATCAGGGGGTTTCATTTGCAAAACCTCTGCACAAAGAAAGCAAGCGCAGTCACATGCAATGAATTCATCAACACCCCATGTTTTTAACACCCCTGCCACTTTGAACACAAGGCATCGACCCAATCTAATAGAAAATGATGAAGCCAGGGATGATCCTTTAAAGATGTCAGCAGTAAAAGACAGAAGGAAAATGGGCTGAGGTTAGAAAGAAGAGGCCTTAAACTGGCACTCTGCTGAAATGAAATGTCGCCTCTTTGTTCCTTAACCGCGGGTGCTAATTGGGTCCGTCGGCAGGGAAGAGAGCTGCCGCTGGGCTCCTGTCTGTCGCACCTGTTGAGTCATTGTTTCTCACATTGATTAGACAGGAAGTTGGAGTAAGAAGGCTTATGCCTCTGTGGGTGCGTGGCAGAAACGTGGTTCAATTTCTTTTTAAAGCTCCACTGTCGGAGGTGGAAATACCATTGGTGGTAAGTGATCAATTGCGCTTAACCATTGATTAGCAGACACTAAAAGACATATGGATCAAGAAGATTTTTTTTCTTCTTTTTTTTTACACCATTCTTTAACCAGCGACAGTCCTTTCAATATACTCTAACGTTGCGTAACATGATTGATTCTCTTTTTGCCTTCACAACTGACTTTCTGGAAGAATATTTTGCATAAAACTAAAAGATGATAAAATATGAATATAATCTTGCAAAATTTAAAATCAAATACATTTAAATAAATTTAGAGCTTTAGGACAGTAAAATGCTTGTTTATTGTTTAGCACATAATTGCGAGATCCCGATGAGAAATGCTTCTTAAGGTGATGTCATCTTAACGTGACTAAATGTGCATAACTAAGCTTTCTGGATAACTAAGAATCAATAGTCTTTATTTTCATTATGTAATCATAGTGACATTTTGGTGAGACACCGGCTCACCAAAGACAGCAGTGACTTTACAGAACGATGTAAATTACAGTGAAATTGCATGAATATTTCAGATAAAACACTCCCCGAGAAGTAAAAAATTGGGCAAATAATCATTAGCGAAAATTAAAATATTTAAGAACTGTGTGATTTGCATGGATGTTCAGACAAACACTCCCCGAGAAGCTAAAAGTGTGCAAACAGACATTAGCATGTGAGGGAGAGCGTAAATAATTCTTTATCAGATCAAAACCTGTAGAACCAGGAGTATGTAAACACTTAACAGACTATGAACTGGGTTTATGGTTTATTTGATTTTCAGCAGGAGACAATTACCTTCACAACTTTGGGAAATAATTTTTGTCTGGCCCTTTTCTGGAAAAACGTGTGGCTGCATCTGAATCGTTATTATAGCTCCTAGCTCCTGTTCCCTGACTTTTCTTGAGGTCAATAGTAAGAACTCTATCATGGGCGGAAAGGAGCTTTGACCATTAACTCATACGTCATCCCACGATGGAAAGGCTCATGGATGATGCGAATCAAATCTGGACCCACAGCCTTTCGAAAAAGAACTACAAAACACGCATGTTGGACAAATGTAGTGAACAGCTGAAGCTCGCTGAGGCACTTCCGCTTTGGCTAAAGAGTCCTCGCCAGTTAGACCTTTGTGGATGCAACCTTTGTCTAGATCTTGTAGACGGCATTCCCCAATCCCATGTGCTGACCTCACACACTGGGGATTGTGGGACCAAGGGTGCTTGTCAAGAAAAAAAAATCCATTTTGGAGAAGGGTTTATTGTTATATCTTGATCGTGCTTCTTTGACCGTGTTGATGTTAAAAAAAAAAATCACCCGACAGTAGGAGATAATACAGTTTCTAGGGTTTGATTGAACAAGAGTTTTCTTCACTTTGGTGGTGACCTGTGTGAGTCAGATAGTTGAAAGTTTGACACAGTTGAGTGTTTTAACAGGACACCAATTGGATATGCACACCGAGACTAGGGTGGGATATAAACTAGCTTTTTAAATTTTAATATATATATCTGGTTATTAAATGGCATTAGAAACATTAAAAATGTACTGCAATGGGGTAAAAGAACATGGAAGGACAGGTTGGATATCAATAGCCGGGAAGAAATTTAAATACCATCCCATCTGTTAGTGTTCAGCAACATTTTACCTTTGAATTTAAAAATGCATGATTAGAATAATGATATTAATAAACTTATTTATTTTCATTGAACAAAATATCATACATAGTTTTGCATTATTAATACCCAAAATGTATACTTGCAGATTAACATTTATCTTGTATTAAACAAGTGTTCAATTGTTGTCCTCATGACATTAGTTCATCCTGACGCGCTAGACAAAGAAGCCTGTTTCCCCTTTTTTCGCTCTAGGGATCCCTGAGGGCTTTATTGGTAACTTTGTGATCTCTATTGATGTAATTTGGAAAAAAAAAGAATTCTGTGCAAAATTCCCTTATTTCAAAAAGACAATATTAATATTGTGACTGAAATCATAGTTCCTGTAAGGACAAATACCCTGAACATATAGCCAGAGATAGAAAAGCGCTGCATGCCTGCATATACATGTGCCTCATGCAGAAACACATGCTACACCCTGACGCAGCTAAGGCTTAGCAGTCCAGCTCAGACTCTGAAGTGTGATGCTAATGATGGTAATTAATGGACCCTGACAGCACAATCTGTTGCTTATTGTCTCCCAATAAACAGCTTTACAGTCCGCATGAGCCACGGAGGGGATGGGAGGTCTAAGCCCAGGGCTGAGACGGTGAGAGTGGGACACATCCACAGTGGAGGGTCAGTCCTCACGGGACAGCACTGATCTTGAAGTGGGGATTAGTTCAATTAGAGAGGCTCTGTCTGATCAGATGCAAGGTTTGATGTGTGTGTGTGTGGATATACATGTGTGTTTGTTGCAAGAGATCTTAAACATTAAAGCAGACTGTTGCCATTATTTGTTCCTGTCTATACTGATGCAGCTGCTGTGAACAATAGTCAAGATGATGCCTTTTGCTTCTCAGTGACCCTACCCATAGATATCCATTTATTATAATACATTTCTGTGGTAATTATTCTACTATGTGTTTCATTATCCAAATAATACCAGGTCCATGAATATTTCAGTAAGCTTAAAGTCGACATGTTACATATAGGCGTTGCTTCTCTGCTCTGTTTTTCCATTTGCATTAGACTTGATTTTAAGTCTCCACCCACATTAGGTCCTTGTTTTCTGATTAAAGCTCTGACACTGTGCCACAATCCAAGCAGATCCATAATATTTGTTTAAATGTATTTACCTTTTAATTTTCCTTCCAGAGTTGCTCTGTTAAAATGTTTAAAATGTGTGGGAGTGTTAAAATTTTGCTTCTGATTCAGATGATCGATAAATGGCTGTTTCACCAAACATTTATTATTGCCTTGTTCACCTGAAAGAGTGGAGAGTTGATTTTAGGGCAGCCTTTGTAAGGATTTACCGTGTAAGTTTTTGTTAAACAGTTTTCCTCTGTCTCAAGAACAAGCAGTGTTCCTGTCAGGATGAAAATTCATTTAATGTTTTCAAGAAAGCTCAAATAACAAAAATGTTTTTTACTTAAAATTGAACACATTCTTTAATTACATAACATTTTGAGGCATCATGGTACCATAATAGCCAAAAGATTATATTGTTTGTAAATGCAAATCATAGTGTGACAAGAGAGTGAGCAGAGTTATTGTAGTTAATTTCCCTTATTGGTGCCTTTAAAAAAATCAAAATTAAGTCAGCAATTAAGACCCCTACTCTCTAAAACCCATCAACCCTAAATTCTTGCAAAAAAGATATTTTATTTACATTTTTCTAGGAAACAGAATTATGTAGTACACTCTATTTTTCTGCTCTAGGGTGTGTTTATTTTATAATTTTTTTTACTAAATATCCTCATATTGTGCATGCACATTTACTGCTCAGCTGAATATGCTTATTGCCAACTTTTCTCAGAGGCCATATGAATAATCTGCAATGCATTGCAAAAATATTCACTTCATATTTTAGGACACGTTTGGCGCTGCATTTCCTAAATAGGACTTTGTATTTTTTGCTTATTTGATTTGAAATAAGGGTAAAAGGAGACTTAAAATTTTCAAAAGCCATGAAGTAATCTGTTTAGATGAGACCAAAATTGATATTTAAGTCAACATGCAAAACAGTAATGTAGTGCATCATTGCAAACAACTCCATCCTTTGCAAAAAATGGGGATGAAAGCAATATGTATGGTGATGCTTTTCTTCAGCATGGAGTGGGAAGCTGGTCAGAGTTGATGGAGTTAAAACACTGTGTTCCTGTAAAATAACCTGTTGAATGTGAAAGACTTTAGACATCATAGCCAGAGATGGACATGATTAGATCTTTACATATGCAGGTGTTCGAATGGCTTAGAGCTAAATCAAACTAAAAATTCTTCTCTAAATCCTTATTTTTTAAGGAAAAGCACTGTACTTTTCAATGAAGATAACTTTAAACTAGTCTTAGCTTTAAAGAAATACACTCTATACATTGCTAATGTGGTAAATGACTATTCTAGCTGCAAATGTCTGGTTTTTGGTGCAATATCTACATAGGTGTATAGAGGCCCATTTCCAGCAACTATCACTCCAGTGTTCTAATGGAACAATGTGTTTGCTCATTGGCTCAGAAGGCTAATTGATGATTAGAAAACCCTTGTGCAATCATGTTCACACATCTGAAAACAGTTTAGCTCGTTACAGAAGCTACAAAACGGACCTTCCTTTGAGCAGATTGAGTTTCTGGAGCATCACATTTGTGGGGTCAATTAAACGCTCAAAATGGCCAGAAAAAGAGAACTTTCATCTGAAACTCGACAGTCTATTCTTGTTCTTAGAAATTAAGGCTATTCCATGCGAGAAATTGCTAAGAAATTGAAGATTTCCTACAACGGTGTGTACTACTCCCTTCAGAGGACAGCACAAACAGGCTCTAACCAGAGTAGAAAAAGAAGTGGGAGGCCGCGTTGCACAACTGAGCAAGAAGATAAGTACATTAGAGTCTCTAGTTTGAGAAACAGACGCCTCACAGGTCCCCAACTGGCATCTTCATTAAATAGTACCCGCAAAACACCAGTGTCAACATCTACAGTGAAGAGGCGGCTGCGGGATTCTGGGCTTCACGACAGAGTGGCAAAGAAAAAGCCATATCTGAGATTGGCCAATAAAAGAAAAAGATTAAGATGGGCAAAAGAACACAGACATTGGACAGAGGAAGACTGGAAAAAAGTGTTGTGGACGGATGAATCCAAGTTTGAGGTGTTTGGATCACAAAGAAGAACGCTTGTGAGACGCAGAACAAATGACAGTACAGCTGAAATGACCACATCAGGACATGTAGGGAGGGAGAAACTTACCAACATCAAAGTCTCTGCAAATAACAAAAAGCTGGAAATGTTTATTCCAGTTTCCCACTGTCACATGTTGATGTGCCCCCTGGGCAAGGCAGTCGCCTACCAATCTGTGAATGTGTTTGTGTTACTGAGTGCAATTGGGTGCATGTGGCTCCAGGGTAAAGCACTTTGGGTGGTCATATGACTAGAAAGATGCTACATAAATTGTGTTAATTTACAATTTCATATTTTATTGCACCAAAAACTACATGCAAAACAGTCTTCTTTTGAAATGCATTTATGAAAAGTTTTCTTAACATTTGCAGCCGTTAAGTGGAAGTCTGGTGTTTTCAGGGTTCAACAGCCCACACCTGCCTGTAGATCCAGCAGGCAGTAGCGAGAAAGAAAATAAAACATCCCACCAAAGTAACCTCACAGATGGACGAAAGCCTCCGGCTTTGTTGCAGGCTCAGACCTTTGCAATATGTTTGAGACGCAGCAGAATGTCTGTGGTACACAGCAGCTTTCCTGCTTAAGGAGCCACAGCTAAGCACCAACAATAAAAACCTCCTTTCCCTCCCTCTGAGGAACAATGAGTTCATTAAAAGAGCAAATAGATTATCAGTTTCTTTCAGCAGAAAGTCTTAAAGAGTCTGGATGACCTGGCTGCTCCCAGCAGGTAGAGCGAAGACACATCTGGCTAAACTGCTCCTTTTGTCTTGTGAAATCAATACTTTTTCTTAAAGTTTGCCTACAATATGCTAACAAAAAGCCTATCGCATCTTCTAAAAGCTTAATGTACAACCTGTGCATTTAAGAATTGAACCGTCAGCCTTAATGTTTAGCTATATGGAGATGAATTTAAGAAACCTGGTTTGAGATGTAATGCTCATTCTATAAAGCTGGAAAGTACTCTGAAGTGCTTTTTTAATATTAAAATAAATAGAAAAAAATGTTGTTCTGTTTTCGTTCATAGGGTACACCCCGTACGTGCATGTGGCCTGGATCATTGCTGGAAACAGACGGTAAGGTGAACAAAAGTTGTAGATTATGAATTTATTGAATTTGTTAAAATGTCTCCTGCCCAGTGGGTGGTTTCTACATGCTTGGTAAAACATGGTAAATTACAGATCCATGTGTAGTGTATATAGGACGACAATTTCTGTTTAAGCCTACATTCACCTTTTCTGAGGCTTCGACTTCTAGAGGTGTATTTACTTGCAACAAAGTTATCATGGATGCAAGCGTTGTCAAGAAAATAAATCACCACAATGTTTTTATTTGATAATTTATTTGCATTATCAAAAGAATCTTATTTCCAAAGGAGAAGCAAAGTATTTGTTTGGATGTTTATAATACATCATTGACTGAAGCAAATAAAATCTGGGGGGAGGAAATGCCTATTTCTGATGCAAGATGTCATTTTGAAACTTTAAGTTGTTCTTGATCTCAACCTCAAAGATTCAAAGGTTCAAAGTTTCTTTATTGTTACCGTGGTGGAAATCTTTTCAGGATACTCTGTTTTTAGAGTGCATACAAAAAAAACGACACGTAATAAACAATGTGTACAGATTTGTATTTTATTTTTCTCAGATTAGATCGTGCAAAGATAAAGAAGATAGAAAATGTAGAAAAATAAAGTTTGTATCAGAGTCTAGGGGCTTTGGTATCAGTCCGTTCAGAAGTGATATGAGCCATTTTATATAGATTAGTTGTTCTTCACAAGGTAATGAGTTATTTTGTGCGATTATTTGAGGCTTCATTGACAGAAAAGTGCAACTAGATATTCCTGAGAGAAATGCGTGAATAGGCAATAGCAGTACAGCGATTGTAACATATGATGGACTTTAGCATATTTAACATTAGATGGACATGTAACATATAAACATATATTAGATGGATTGTAATATAAATACACAGCAAGTGTAAAAACTGAGCCTGTTGCATAAATCACTGCATGTGATGATGCCAATGCAGCAGTGACAAACCTTCAGATCATTTCATCAGCACCCCTGAGAAATTAAGAAGCTAACTTAGACATTCCCATCTGTCTGCCTTTGAAAGTGATGCCAACATTATAAAGGATTTACTGAAACTATTTGTTTTCACAGCTTAGTGTATGACCCTCATTATATTTTAGCATTTTTGCTTGCAGATTGATTTTAGTGGGACTTTCCCAGGAGAAAACTAAACTTGAAACAGTTAAATGTGCTCAGTTCCTTTTTCTATATGATAATAAGGAGATAATGCACAAAAGCCTCTTAGTGGATATTTATGTTTGGATTTGAGTTTTTACCATCAAATCTATTTGCTGTCTTAAATCTCCCCTTTGTGGTGGGACGGGTAAAGCTTAATGACTCCTTTGAACCGCCGCCATCCTCAGCAGAAAGGCTTTGGGAATGTTGGCCAGCTAACCTTTAGTCCGTTTCCCACATCCAGCAGGAGCGAAGGCCGTGTAATACCCAGCCTTCCATTCCTGTCCAGCTCCTGTATTCTTAGCAGCTTCATCTTCCTTTCCTGTTACAAACACAAATAGGCTGCAATTATAAACATTTTTACACACATAAAAATTTTATCTGTACATGTTTAAAAAGAACACTATTTTTTTTTCTGTTACTTTAGGCAAAATCTGAATAAAAAATCATCCTAAAACACATCTATAGAGAGACTGTAATCCTATAAATGACTTTTTCGTGGCAGCACATTTCTTTTTGTGATAGTTTGATGTGAAAAAAAATTATATATATATATATATATATATATATATATATACACACACACACTGATTGAGAATTTGGTCACAATATATTTCAGAAAGGTATATTTTTATGTTTAATTGTCAGAAACTAATAAATTTTGAGTGAGCTGTCATGGCTGTAGATTACTACATTTCTCAAAAAAGGAAAATTAGAAGATTAAGAAACACATCTTTAAATCATCAGATACTGAAAGAGGTATAAAAGGGTCAACAGGTACCAATTGAAGTACAAAATAGTGAAGGATGTTCAAGGTCCTCATGGGTCAGATGTTTTCCTGTTTGAACACACCTAGTTCAAATGCTTGTGCAATTAGCAAACTCTTGCAGATTGACTCTGAAGAGTGACTCTGGAGAAAAGGTAACTATTTTAGTAAAGTGTGATGGAACAAAACTCCTGCTTGCAGAACATTGACCACTGAGGACTAGAGTCTCTAACTAGCGTTGTTTCACTTGTGGGATAATTAGTCAGTACAGCTAACAAACAAGCAGGCCTAAATGATCTTTTGACACTCTATAACCCAGTCATGTTTGTGCTCTAAAGTTTTTTTTAATCAATAGAGGGCTATTAATGAAACCAAAGTCCAAAATTTTAAATTAAAGTTAAATGCCATATTTCTGCTTTTGGTATTTCCTTTAAGCTGTTTCAATAAAACTCTTGAATTTAGGGAGTCTTTTGTGACTCCCTAAATTATTCTGGTGTTTTACCAAAATAAATCAGGAAATAAAAAATTCCAAAATGATGGTAGGAAATGCCAAAATACCATCCACTAATGAATTAAAGGCTTAAGCACCCAATAGTTGTAATGACATATTTGTCATGTAATTTGTCCTGTAAAGATGCTGCCAGCGTTTGGGCTTATTTCGGGCTCTTACATATTCATCCTGTCACTACTGGACGGTCCCTGCAGTCCTGATAGGACAGCAAGGGAGGAGGAAGGGAGATCATGTCGGATCATGACGGACCCACCACAGTACAGAGACCTCCCTGCCGATGAGTAAACACAACTACAAATGCCGCAGCTAGCTGGACAATCATTCAGTGAATGGAAGCTAATTAGCTGGAGTCTAATGCCAGTTTACCAACACCTGTATTAGCGTGCTGGCTCAGCAGGGAGTCAGGGCTGGCCAACAAGCTCTAATCCCTCATAAGCTAAAAGAGCTCCTCCTAGGAGCTGCTGTTAACATATTCCGTTTCAACCAGCTGTTGGTTACCAAAGGAAAAATACTTCTTTTGGGAAGGAGGGTGACTATTTCACTGAAATGGTATTCATCTCATCGACTAAATAAAAAAATTCTATATGTATTTTTCCAATTAATAGCAATTATAGAAATGTTAGATTTAAAAAGAACTTTCTTGTCATCGTAGCTTGAAACAGATAAACTTTAAGCAGTTGATCTTTCAAAAACCACTAAAACTTTCCACCAAACCGTATGTTTAATGAATTGCAATTACAAGCCAAGTTCCTGGAGTTTTCTCCAGCTGTGGGACGCTTGTATCAACACGCTGCTTTGCCTCCGCCACCTGATGCTGTGCACAGCTGGTCAGCTGGCTGAAAGAAGGCTAGTTGACTGTTTCCATTCTTAAAGCAAAGACAAATTAAACTGTTAGGAGAAAATTGCCAGCACTAAAACCACAGATGTTTAGAAACTAAAGGAGTGCCACTAATCGCTACCTGAGCAGACATCCTCACTAATTAGCCAGCCACTAATTAACCAGCTTGCATTCTCCCAGTGTTACTCTTTATAATGCGCTAAGTGACAATAAGGTATAATATTCTGCACAATATGCATGGTTCTGCATTATATATGGTTGCTTGTAAACTGATACTGAACTTGTCAGATTTTTATTCTACATGTCTGGTTAAGTATTCGAGGATTTTTTTTTCATAGATATGAATAATATAACTGTAATAATCTCTATGGCAGCAATGGGAATAATGTTTATCTTTTTGGTGTTGAATAAAATAAAATGGATCATCTCATCCATATTTCTGTTTTAATCTTTGTTAGAAGATTCTCAGGATGACATTATTTTCAAAAGTCTATGTCTAACCTATAGTTTATCCAAATTAAACATCCACAAAACCAAGTACAGTTCTCTTCCTTTTGCTTCAATCCTCATGTCTTTTTCACATTTTCCAAATCTTTGAGGAGCCATGTAACTTTTCTGTTTCATGCCTTGGCTCTTGGACTCTCCCACCTTGTCCCACTGCCTGGGTGGTGGAGTGATTAGCATGTGGCCATGTGTGCATCAAGGCAAGTGCGGGGCCTGTTTGTGTGTGTGATGGATTAGAGCGCTTCGGCATTAATGTCACGACTGGACCAGCTACATTCCCTCGGTCTGCTGATAATTCGAGGGGAGGAGAAGAGCGGTTGGTCCATTAGCCCGATCTGTTTGCTTAGGAGTAGTCCGACTCTGATCCCCTGTTTTCTGTCACCTTTTTCCAAGAGGATCTCTGGCTTTTGTGCCAGAGGGATGGGGAGATAAAGGATGGGCCTGAGTGGTACATTGATTCAGAGATCACCATTCTTCAGGCTTTCTGTACTCCTACCAAACTAATCAGCGTGTGTAAACACAACGAGACACGTTGAGGGCTGGCGGCTAAAAGGCCGGGGTCTCCAGGGTTGATTAGGAAGAGCTTTTTTTGACGGACCACACTCGGTGCCTGTGTGCTCTGTCTTGGACACAGCTTGACTCTTGCGTCACACTGTTGTGCCCGAGTGTGGGTGGCTGGACAGACACAGAGTGCTCCGTTTTTGTTTCTGCCGCACAAAGTTTTGAAAAGACCAATCAGGTGGTTTTTGATGCTCAAAAGGATTGCAGAAGGGCAATTAAGGAAAAGAAAAGGTGGAATACAAGTTCTAAAAATTCAAAGAACTTAATTTGAGTGCGGAAGGCCCTTGTTTGAAGTCTTCAAACTTCAAATCTATCTGTTCGGTTTCGTACAGAACTGAATTGAATGGATAAAACATAAAAAAGTTGGTATAGAAAAGGAATGGATTGGGTAAAGGAGGGTTTATAAAATAAGCACAGGTTGTAATAAGTGGTATAGACTTTCACACACGTGGGGGTGTCGTTAAGCTAATAGGAGAGTTGACTGATGTAAGGTGGAGTTTTACTTAAACTTGATTTTATAACTCTACTCCTTCAGCTTATTTCCATACTGTCGTTTTATTTTAATTTTAGCCTACTTGTCAGCAATGCATTGCTTTCAAGCATGTGTAAATGCTATTCCAAGGGTTCGGAAACATTTTTAGAACATTTTTAATCACAGTATTTTATGCCACCTTTTCCAAGTACCACCATGCTGATAAAACGGGACCTAAACTTTTTTTTCTTCTTCTTTTGTCTTTCGTATCATAAACCCATGGTTCTTTAAAGGATAAAATTTATCCATTCCAATCTTAGGTTGAAATTTCCAACTTTTAAATTGAATAAAAAAAATTATAGAAAGGTTCCCACATGTTGGGATTTTGTAATGCCGGAGTTTCTTATCAATCAAATCCAATGTGGCGGTTGCCCCACATTTTCCGAACCGTAGGCTGGTTTTTAAACTGGGAATTGGAACAATGACGGTAAAGCACCAAATTTGGGACAAATGAAGTAAAAGTTACCGCCTGGAAATCCAAGATGGCCACCAGTTTTCAATATGGTCGTCTTGTAAAACATGAAAAATAGTTTTCAGCGTAGAACGAGTATAAATAGAAACATCCCATTGATCCAAACATTATTGTGTGTATTTTGACTGGAAATTTCTGTTTATTCCAAAATGACCCCCAGTTTTTAAGATGGCGGTCATTGCATGACTCAAAATCAGTACTGTCGGAGCTGTATTACCAAATTATCACGAATATGGTGTTTGCACCATCAAGCTAAAGATTTATATGGAGTATGGACTTAATCTGATCCTCTAAGTGTGCAAATGGTGAGGTCTGGCAAAGTCTTTTGGACTACGCTTTCACCAATTGGCCAACGTTGTCAGCAGCTGACAATCCTAGAGATTGTCTAGGTACCATAGATCGTCACTAGGAGGCGAGGAACCGTGCTAGCGTGATGTGTAAATCGCCGTAAGAACCAAGCTCGGCACGGTTAACTGATCCAAGCTCGGTTCGAACTCGGCATGGATCGGTTAAAAAAGGGTAGAGTAAATGGGGCTACTGTGGCTGCAAGACTGAATGCCGAGGGTGATGCAAATACTATTGCTTCAGCCCCAATTGGGCGTAATTGTGCATGCAAGTGTGAGGACTAAATGATTGATTAATGCACCACACGAATTAAAAGAAAATAATTTCCTGCTCCATATGCTATATTCTTAAATTTTTTTTTCAAAATGTAGACAGGAAATTGACATTATCCTTCCTACCAGGAAACGTGTAATCATGTCTAATGCATCAGCCTAGCCCCAGATTAGTTGCATCACATATTCTTATACTGTTGAAATGCAACCTGCACCGTACTACAGTGACTGTACAACTCTCTATACTTAACAGTTATTTGTTCAAATTAAAAGCACTGAATTTTTCTTCAAGTAATTCCTGCCATACCATCTTAGTTTTCAATACATGCAAATTTTGTAAATGCAGAATTAGATTTTTCATTATTAGAAAAAACATATTTTGAAGTATAGTACATCGACATTGCATTATTCCATCTCAATCTTGCTTAAACACAGTTTAAACCCACTTCAAATGGCAGCCATCTTGATAACCATTTTGTTTTTCCAACATGGGAAATGTACTTCTGAGAGAATAGGTCCTGGAGCACATGTGTACCAAATTCTTTGCTTGTACCATTAAGTAAATGATTGTTACTACAAACTGCTGCACTACAATTTCATTGATATTTCCAAGTTACACCTTGGTGGTAACAGGAAGACAGTTTAAAAATCCACCAGCACTTGTTTCAGGTCCATTGTTGGTTTCAGTTTGAGCTGGGTGTCCTCTAAATTTTCCCCACTGCACTTCTCTTATGAAAAGCTTCTGAAAAACCAAAGATTGTGGTGCTTGAACAATTCATCCTTTGGGCTGTCGGTGCTTGATGGCTCTGCATCAGTTGATTTGTTTGCATTTACCTTGTAAATAATTATAACAAAACTTCTTTAAGAACCATGACTTGGGAACGATGGGTCTGTTCTAAATTGAAAACATAAATTTTGCTCTTAGCAAATAAATAAATAAATACACACAACTTTTACTGTGGTAGTTTTTCATGGATTTGACCTATACTTTACTTGTTTTACACCTGATGACTGTCAAGATTGGAATGAGCAATATTTGTTTCTCTATCTTGGTTATTGTGTTTGACAGTTATTTGTCCAGTCTTGGAATTGCAAAGTTTATCAAAAGTCAAATTTATCTTGCTCCAATATTGTATTATTTTTGCCTCATCCACAAAAAAATGAAACGTTTAGGTTTATGTGGACATGAATTGTTTTATCAACTGGTAATTATCTGATGGATGTCAGAAAAGAGCGTTACATTTTATACTATTTAGGTAAACTTTTAACCGTTCATGTATAGCAACGCTCCGAATACTCGTTCAACAGCGTTTCAAATCGTAGTTCCACAATTGTCTGATTATCTGCTTATTTAATCACGGGCAAAGTTTTAAGGGAGAAATAAACAATTGGATATAAATTAAATTTCTGTTAATTCATAATCATTTGCAGGCTGTGTTTTTGTTCACTCAGAACAATGTAACTGCGTGTAAAATTGAAAATAATGATAAAGTCAATCCTAGCTGAAATGTTGTCCCAGGGGAGAATAGAATAGCCAGCAGAGTGGCATTACAATACATGTTTTAATTGAGTAGAGGAAAAAAATAGCCATCCAAAAAATTAAATAAGAGTTAAGTAGCATTTGGTGAAAGGCAACTAAAGTACTGGGTGTCGGAGTAGTACTGTTTAATCTGATTTAATCTGTGAAAGCAATGTAATCATACAGGCAGCATATAGAATTATATACTCTAGGTTCTGGTACTCAGAATAATAGAGTAATAAACTGGTAAAAATACATATTATCATTACAAAATAACAAATTTGGAAACATACATTCCCAAATCTCCTTTCAAACCACTACTTACAGCGGGTAATACACTCATGTTAGATCAGTACAAAGCATTTCCAATAACAATAGCTAGTGTTTAAAGTACGTTCACTTGACATCCAGATGACACATCAGGCTCAGCAGATGGAAAATAACAGAATAATGAAGCTTGTTTTACAAAGCAGAAGTCTCACCAGACGCAAACATGTGCTTTTTTTTTTTTTAGTAAACGTATATCCAGTTACTGCCCACCTCTATGTGGACCACATTAAAAGAACAAACTAAGATCAGCCTTGACACCAGGGGCTTGTGTTATAATAACCTATCAATCATCAGATGCTCAGCTGCATCCCAGAGGAAAACCATTCCCTCTGCACACGATGACTCAACATCATCTTTACTCAAAGTGGACATCAGATCAGATGTCTCTATCAATTCCCCAGAGTCATGGCCCCTCTTAATACCCCTCACAGCCAATTAGGGGAAGCAGTGGAAGCACACCTTCAATGACAATCAACAGTAGCTGGTTGGAGCTACACATGCTGCCCCACTAGTGGCTATCAGAAGGGATGAAGTCTAATGGGCAATCACAGGGGGGCTTATGTTGCAAATCAGTGCCGATCTCTGGGGCTCTACTGGGGATTCCTGTCCAGTGTAGGCTGATGCTGGAGCTTATGATCCAGTAATAGGAGTTTTGGTCGAGATCTGAGAAGGTCCTGAGGGAAAGCGGTGGAACAACGGCCCCAGCTTCCTCAGGCTAAATGGGCCTTTGATGGGCAAAATGGCACAGCTGAAGGAACATGAAGGAACAGGTCCCAGCTGATAGGATATGTCACAGCTAACTTGTACAGGAGCTGTCGACAGCCTTTTTTCACATAAACAGGGTGAACTGGTAAATGACAGATTTTTACGTGACAGTTGTTTTAAATTTGTTAAAAAATATTATTCTGGCAGGAGCTCAGAGCTTTGTATAAACGCACGTTTTAAAAAGTCTGCAAAAGGAATATAACAAAAAAAAGTGTCCATAATTTCACTATGCATAGAAGTTTCTGTCTAGACATGTCTGCTTATCAAACTAGCAGTTTATAATCAGTGTTTGTATGGAAACCCTTCAGTTTGAAGTATCTTAGACCATTGAAAGCATCACATGTAGTATGATTAAGCTTCGTTAAACTATGTTAAGGTTTCATAAACCTGTCTAATCTATTAAAATCTGTTTTATCGGTCAAAATCAGACGGAGGAATTCTTAAACTTTCCAGTCAGCGATCTCTGACGTATAAAAGCACAAGGACACATCTGTATATACCTTTAGGGTCTGAATTTATTTAGAATAAATCAGTAAATTAATCAGAACATGAAGTACTTCTATGATTAAAAAAATACGTAGAGAACAAAGATACATGAATTGTACTCAGGATATATTATGACTGTTCAAAATAAACATTCAAAATGTTATGAGCATGAGAAATGTGATGGAAAATCTACGATTAATCTATTAATCAACTGGTTTCTCAGAAACCCAAATACATTTTTACATTTTGATCTTAATCCCTACTCTAATCTGAATGGGCAAAGAAAACAGGAAGTGACTAAAGACTGGAACTTGCTCTCGGGACCAGAGCCACCACAAAGGGAAGTATTAGGCACCTTACTTTGGGCAGAGACGGGGTGTTTGACTGTCACAGAATCAACTTGCTTTGGCAAAAACATCACCTCCGATTTTCTCAGTTGAGGGGATAATCTGTGTTTATGCTCCTGCAGCGGTTCTGTGAAAAACAACTCAATTCAATTCAATTTTATTTATATAGCGCCAATTCATGAAACATGTCATCTCAAGGCACTTTACAAGTTAAGTTCAATCATATTATACAGATTGGGTCAGATTATACAGATTGGTCAAAAATTTCCTATATAAGGAAACCAGTTGATTGCATCAAAGTCCCGACAAGCAGCATTCACTCCTGGAGAAGCGTAGAGCTACAGGGAGAGTCGTCTGCATTGTCCATGGCTTTGCTGCAATCCCTCATACTGAGCAAGTATGAAGCGACAGTGGAAAGAAAAAACACCCGTTAGCGGGAAGGAAAAACCTCCAGCAGAACCGGGCTCAGTATGAACGGTCATCTGCCTCGACCGACTGGGGTCGAGGCAGATGACCTCGACCCCAGTCGAGGTCATCCCCATGTCTCTTTTTTATGAGTCACAGACGTGGTGCCTGGCCATAACTGACCGAAATACTGACATTGTTGGGCTAAAAACTGGCTGAGACCATCTTTCTGAACCAATACTTGAGATGTCAGCGCAGCCTTTTCATGTCCGTGTGTTTATATATGGGAAGGATGTTTTGGCCGATTTGTGGGGGGGGTGGTATGTTTTTTTTTTTTTTTTTTTCTGTGTTTGTCATGTCAGACGATGGGAGGGTGGATGTGTTGTGAAGAATGGTGAAGGCAGGTGGTGTGACTAAAGCGAGGACTGGACCGAATTAGACGGATGGAGGCTTGGGCTGAGGGAGGAGGAGATGGGATGGGGTGTCACCAGTCGACAGGGCCTGTCCGAAGCTGAGCGCCACACCACACCCACCCAACTGTTCCTCTTTCAGCACCCTTCTGCCCGTTTCTTCCCATCACCCTCTCTCACTCTATCTCGCTTTATCTCTCCTCCTCTTTCTCTTTTCTTTTTGGGATGCATTGTTAACAAAACGGTTTACAAACCCTGGCTGGTACATTATCCACGACCGCCTCCTGTGAGATTGATTTAGGCAAATGGATTCAGGGGAGGAGGGAGAGAGAGAGGGGGGAAGGATAGAGAAGGAGAAAGTCGTGAAAAGGGGTGTGTTTCTTCATGCAGCAGCTTTAGAAAACCACCACATGGGCCACGTTGAATATTCCCTTTTCTTTTGCATTTTGAGAAGCCATACATTAAATGCTCATTATACAGCCTTTATGTGCCAGAAATCTCTCTGTGAGGGCAAAGCGGCTGAAGATGGGCTATGATCTTCCTGCATATGCATGTATGGAGCATCTTTAGAGGCTTTCTGGCATGTATAATATCGTCATGACCAGGAGATTTGACTTTCATACTGCCTGACTGAGGAAAAAAAGGAGGATTTGTCAGCTGCAAGGGAAATGTTTGATGCAATCAATCAAACTGGCAAAGATGATTTTTGGTCATTTATCTAGGTACAGTTTGCACTTATACAAATGGAAAAATTAGCCAAAAAAGAGTAACACTTTATTTCTAAAATGGAGACAAATTCAAACGGTGGATTATTTATTTATTCAAACTTTATTTAAGATGAAGTCACTAAAATTAACGTCTGTTTTAAGGAAGACCTGGCTGTGAAGTCATACTGTCTCCATATTACAAGCCATATGTTTAACATAAAGATACAAATACATACACAAAATAAAGACTTTATGTAATAAATACATGGTTTGGCTTAAGGATAACAGTTGCAAATATTAGTAACAGAAGTCTTTAAAAGACCTGGAGGGGGAAAATAAGAGTTAAGTTCATAGTTCTGTAAAATAAATGTTTATAAAATGTAAAGAACAAAGGGTGAAGTGCAGCATGGTCCAGAATAGTGATGCTCCCGTCACGATTCCCAGTTCTCTGAGGTCTGGCCAGCCCATTCTGATTTTAACTATTTTTATTTAAGAGATATTTACACATAAACGAGAAAATCGTGTTGTACGATCTTGGACCGAGGCAGTAGTTTTGAATCCAGTTGAAAATGAAAGTAGATTATCTGCATTTATCCATTAAACCATGTGTCACAAACTTTCATCAGACTTTTTTCCAAGTCAAAAAAGGCAGCCAAGAAAATCCTTTTTTTATGCCTTTTTGACCAAAAGCAAGTTGAGTTTCTACTTTTCAAGCATTTAAACAATAGAGGGGGGAAAAAGGCAAGTGATCCGATGATCAAAAAAATATTTCAAACAGATCCGATTTCAAACTGCCCAACTGACTGATGTTTCTCTTAAGAACATTTTAAATATAGCATGAACAGGTTTATTTTCTAATTAATAAATTAGGGCATCTTCTGTTTTGGTGCCAGCCTTGTGTAGCATTCAGCCTGTTTCTAAATGCCCAATAAGGCCACATACCCAAATATTGGTAAGATGAAACTCTTTTCATGACGTTTGTCCTTCATGTATAAAGCCTTTTTACTCTTGATAGGGATTTTATCTTGAACTTGCTGAAGGACAAACTTTGGGCTCATTTTTTCTTTTCATTTGGCTTTTTAACTGTATCATTTCACTTTCAACTCCACTTTCCTCGGCCTTCTTTTGCCTTCCTCCAACAATAGGATCCTGTTTCTAGGGGTTCTAGAGGTGTGTGTGTGTGCGCACTGAGAGGGCCAAAGGTTGAACTGGGCATCTCATCATGATAAATCACTGGTTAATGAGGAGTCCATTGTATCCTTACACATTGTCTCCCCTCCTCTCCTTCTCCCCTCCTCCCCCTTGTGTCCCTTAGACCGCTACCTTCGGGTTGTTAAGCTGACACAGATAATGAACTGGCGCTTTGAACTGTCCTCACAATATTGACTGGTTGCACACAGCAGATGTCTCCCTGGCAGAAAGCAACTGGTAAAAGCACATTAGGTTAACAAAAGGGGCTTTGCTTTCGATGGGTGGGGACTGCAGAGACGGTGGCAGAGGGGTCTGTGTGGGTGTGTTGTGTGGTGGGAGGACGAAGGGAAGGGTGGGGCAGAGGGCAAGCTTTAGAGTTGACAGATCTGGAGGATTATATCAAAACAACACAGTTTTCGATTATGTGGCCAAGAGAAGAAGCCCCAGAAACACGAGGATATGTTTTGAAGAGAAAATCTTCAGGCTTTGGACACATTTCAAATCTCCTTTGCATGATATTTTGTCAAACGTTAAGTGCAGGCACAAATATGAAGAAATTCTGTCAGGTATCAAAAATAAAATGTCGAAATCACAAATGTGCATTTGCAAAAATTGTAGCAGTGGTGTGAGAAGGGCTCATAACTCCTTTGAGACAATATGCGAGTGGATCATATGTACATTGTTGTGCCGTAGGCCACTTTACCGACTCCTACAGAGCTACTTTATCAGATACTAAACATGAACAACGATAACTCATAATTTGGCGCTGATGGGTTCATTCATTCATAGCATAGATCCCAAAATGATTACCATAGTTCTTGTTATGGTTGCTCAGTGGATGCGGGGCGGCCTGTGAGCCGGCTGGTTTCTTTCTGGCAGTGGGACGGGTGTCTAATGGGTCAATAATAAGCCGTGACTAACCGTGTCCCAGAGGAGCGGCCCGGCCAGACACACACACTCAGAAAGCCGCAGAAAGGTATGAGCTACCAACACTGATTACCATATAATTGGAGCCATTGTATTTGACATGGAGAATTAGTAGCCCGCTAGGTGGCTAACTGGCCTTTTATTCAGCTGCGGAATGGACAGGATGCACACCCAAGCAGGCACTGCTGTATACAGCTCACATCAGATGCACAATTATTGGGTTTTGTCATTTAAACATGACGACAGCCTTTTAATGATGGAGTGCTTTCAATTTGACTTATTTTTTTAACCATATCTGATTTTATGTCGTGAAGATTAAAAAAGAGAAGAAAAATGGTGGAAGATAGTTCATACGTAGTCTTAAAATGTTTGCAGTTTGATATTAATATATTTCAAATATGAATAAATACCTTTTAGATTGATTTCTATATTTAAATGCCTTTCTTCATCTTAGTAGCACAAAAGCCAAACCATTGATTTGAAAATTTTGTAAAAAGGGGATTTTGGTGACCCATTGGTGTACTTTTGAGGTAAAACTGACCATGGGCGATCCTAGTTTTGAAAAGTATAGGAATTTGTATTTAGTCTAGGACAATTAAGTCTTTATACAAATCTGAGTGGTATTGTTTTTGAAACTGTTATTCCAGTTGCCAAAAAGCAAGGAAATAACCATCCACCACTGCTGAGGTACAAACCAACTTCAGACTCTCAAGATCTGAAAACTAAGCAGAGAAAAAAAAAATAAGATAAATGTCTAGCAGTTGTTTATCATAAAACTGAAGCTGAAAAAGGAAAAATTTTGGTCTGTAAAGGTATGGAAGTGTGGCCTGTTTACATTTATCCTGTCCGCTGTCAAGTTGTTGGCTCACTCCACCAGGACAGCGTCTTTCGTCTTTGAGTCACATAATACTTTGGTGTGGTGAGTCGAGAAGGGTTAACGTGCTGCGGAGTGTGGCTAAACGATCACTTCCCTGCCCGTCTCGCATCGCAACAAATCTCTTTTCACGATCACGTTTCTCTTTCTCTTTCCTGCCTCACTGCCTCTTTTTAAACCAAGGAAGGCAGTCAGGGATGGATTTTTTTAGTCCCCTGTTAAAGTTTTTTTTTTTTTTTGTGTGTGAAGACGGCTGAGTGCACGTCGGTTACAGAAAAGGCCCCAGACCACCACTGGATGACCCTGCTAGGAGTGACAAAACCCAATTTGTCACGGCCGCCATCAGCTAATGGGCCAGAGAGGAATAGCCCTGGGTGGGTAATGACTGTATTCTGTGACTCTTTCTTTATGTCCTCCTGGTACCCCTTCACCTTACCTCAGTGGCCACCAGCTTCATGCGCGACTCTGTGTACCCCCTGCTCTGCTCCTCTTAATTATCTTGTGCACTTTCACTTTGTCTGTGTGGTGTGTTTGGTTACAGATGCTGACCACAGATCAAAAGACTGCGCAATTCAGTTAAGGAGTATAAATACAGTTATAAGCATCAATGATTATTATGCTTTAATGTTGCTGTTTTTCACTAGGGAATGTTTAAGCAGTTTTTTTTTTTTTTAACAAGAGTAAGGTGTACAATTTTTATTTTACTGCGGATCTCCGTTAACTTACTTAAATATACATAAAGGTATAGATGTGGTGCATAAAGCGCCACTAATATTTGGATAAAACTCTCTATGTTCGTCAAAGAGAAGCTGCAGCCTTTAGGTGCCCGTGAAGCAGCTGCTGACGTCATTCTGGGTGGATATTAGACCGCTGTTTTTGACAAAGGAGTGTATTTAAATTGGTTGGTTTCCTACAGCAGACTTTATGTTTTAAGAATTGTCCAATATGGCTGAGGTCTGGACACTTTCAACGTTAGTCTGCTTTATCTGTCCCAAATCTAGTTTTGATATCTGCCTGCCTGACAATAATCTCAAAGTTATTTAGTTCTTCAATTTAGGTGGATATTAAGAACCAGCAGGAAATCCACCTCCTTCATGTTATCCACATAGGTTAATTCACCAGTACCTCTGATTGGCCAAACACACCTAAAGCCTGATTGGCCAAACAGACCTAAAGCCTGATGCTACCACCACCATCCTTGCTAATATATTGTGTTCTTGAGTTTACATTGGCCAACAGTCTTTAAAAACTGGTTTAGATTTGGGCATAAAACCAGTCATAGCACAAGTTCCGTGTCTGATTTATGAACCTAAAGTAAAAATAGCACAACTAAAGATTTTTTCCCACAATACAACACAAAAAAACTAAAACATAGTTCCTCAACCAAATAAAGTCTCAGCAAATGATTTGGATTCTCTTTTTATTTTATTATACCATGCTTTCAAATTATTACTATGTAACAGTCACATGTTGGACATGCTGGATGAGCTCATGTCTCTGAGAACCTTCAGACCCATTGGTCATAACACACATGGGGTCATAGGGTCAATGTAAGGCTTTCAGGCCTGAGAACACCAGCAGCTGTCAAGCACAGTGGTGTAGGCATCATGCCGGGGTTCTGTACAACAGGAAGTTGAACTGATGAATTGGTAAATTGGATGGAATAGGAAGGAGTATTACTTCACAACTCTCCAAATTTACCTTAACTAAATATCCAATGTTTAAAACTTGGACACAAGCTGGTGTTTCAGCAGGACGGTAATCAAAAACCAAAACTAGTTTTGTGCTTGGTAACGTAGATTAACATCAGGTTTCAAAAAAATGTTTTAACTTCAACCTACTTGAAAGGTTGTAGACTGTATTAAAAGGTTTGGTGCGTAGCTGGAAACTAACTAGTTTAAATTATGTTTTGTAGCCTTAAGAAACTCATAAACTTACCTTGAAGATATTTATGCAAACACAGATGCAAACGATTCACTATTCTGACCTAGACTGTTAAAAAATACCTTTAAGTAGAATTGCATTAAAATAAATAACCTTTAATTCCACAGCCTGTGCTCTTGAGAGTATTCACATACAATGAAGCTACATTGACAGAATAATTAAAACATTTTAATGATTATCTTCTGCTGCTAGGAAAAAAAAACTTGGTCAACAGGATGCATCATTGCCTAGTCAGACTAATCCAGCCTGGATTATCTGGATTATTACAATTATGTTACACATAGGTGCACCACAAGGTCATGTTCCAAGTCCCATTCTGTACATACAAACCATTGTCTCTTCACATCTCTCATCCCTGGGTACCCCCCCTCCCCCCAAGCCAATTGACATTGTTGGATTGCTTCCAGTGCCTTGAAAACACTATAGACAATACGACATGAACATACGGAACTTTATTCATCAAAGCATGGACGTCTTTTAGCACTCACAGCAGAGAACCCATGCCATCTGCAAGCTCAGATTCTTCTCTATTAAGTCACCCCTCCTGCTTCTTCTATGTTGTAGCGTCAGAGTCCAACCTGTTCTATTGTGTGACCTGCTTTTTCACCATGCTTCTTCTCAACCATAAAACTGAATTTTAAAAATCCCTCTGACATTTCCAAAATGACTGGTGTTCCTCCTCCCTGTCTGCCGGTCGTCGTTAACACTGCCATCACCCACAACCTCCTGTTGATCATTACATTGATAAACATAACGGTTCAAATACGTTGTTAAAGGCTCAACACTGCTTCAGTCAGTTTATTTGAGACTTAAGCACGCAACACACATACATTGTGTAAACACTTTGCTTGCATTAGAGCAATCTAATTCAGTCATAAATTCCATTTAATATAAAACTTTGACAAGTTCATAATGAAGAAATATATTTTAGATTTTCCTACAGATCAGTGAAAGACATTAATACTTTTTACTGCAAAAATGATAATTTACACAAGCAAAGGCTCTAGTTTACTGGGTATAAATTAATTGCACTTGTGTTTTTTCAGCAAACTAACAAAATCGTAATTTTCTGGAACAGAGGAGATTAGGCTGTTTTAACTTGGAAAAGTCTCACATTTCTTTGTAAATCATTTATATACTATTAATTACACAAGACTCTAACAAGCAATAACACTAAAAAAAGTATTTTGGATATTTGTATCTACTATTATATATTTTAAATTATTTGCTGTTTAAAAAAAAAAGTCTGAGAGAGAAAGAGATATTCTCTTCTGGTTTAATTGCGTTGATTTTTTATTTTTATTTTTTCTAATAAATGGGGAGTTTTGAAATGCTACCAGACATTTAATGTTTAACTACATACAGAAAAGGAATAATTAAAGAACTAGACACTGCAATGCACTTAATGGCTCTTGTGGTATTTAATATGGATTTAAACGCAAGCATAAAGTTAGCATCCCACTATTATGTCTTCATTAATTTTATGTTTTTTTTCAGTTTTCAACTTCAATTTTGATGTGAAACATTTAAAATCTTATTTGAAATTTTTAATGTTATTTATTTATTGCTTCTTTTTTTTTACTTTTTCTGTCTTTGTGGGTTTTGAGCTAAGATTTATCAGTGAATTCTGCTGTGATCAGATTGGGTTCTGCTCATTTCCCACAATGGGCAGCTGGCTTATCCTGCCACATTAGATTGTTTTTACAACATAAAAATTTTCAAAGATTCTCAACACAACTCTACATTGTGATGAAATTTGATAGACCAATGTCAAGACAAGACGGCTGAGTGCATTTGGAAATGTGCTGTCAACGAGTTGTATTATATTAGATCATTATCACACGCAAGACGAATGCACATCCTGAATCTAAGCAGGTTAGAATAATGGGAAATTCATCTGTAAAATGTTATGGTGTACTGGAAAAACACTAGGTTTATTTTTATTGCATGAATATCGGACTATCACGGTTAAAATAATTTTTTTTTTAAAAACTTTTATTGGAAGGATGGTTGCAGATGGTCACAATGTGGTGGCCGATGGAAATCAGAGGCACACGAAGACGACAGGCGGAGGAGTGGTTGTGGTGGTGATGGTGGTGGGCCGTGGCGTCTTTCAGGCCCTAAGACAACACCACACAGAATGATAGACTCCTTCGAATTGTTTATCGCTCTCAGGCCGTCCCCCTGCCCCCCAGCCTCTCTCAATGGCGCCCTTAGCTGCACATGACAGACTCTCACAGGTAGCCAGTGTGTGTGTGTGTGTCTTTGTTGGTGTGTGTTTGAAGGGTGGGGAAGTGGTGGTGGTGGGGTAGTATTTTAGAGATAAAGCCTCCAAGTCCTATGGTTGATTGACCCACTATAGACACTAACTCAGTGGCTCTGAAAGGCTCCCTCAGACACCAGTGAATAAACTCTTACTATTACGCATCCATACATCACCCTCCCCTCCACCCCTCTCCCTCGGCAGATCCATCCCCCTCCACTTTCTCGCTTTAAGTTTTCCAGGGATTTGAGCACAAGCTCTGACACCCTCCTCCCTCCCTTCTAAAGGTTTCCTCTCTTTTCCAGAAAAGAAAGTCTTTGCTTTCATGCTTGCAAATGTTTGTGACTCACAAAGAGGCATTTGGGAGTCAAAACGTCCATATTGACCGCTGAACACAAAATGTTCCTGTTGGGATATTCATGACGAATCTCAAAGCAGAGGAATGCAAACCATGGAGGCTTTCTGACTGCTGTCCGTTGCCTTTTAATTTATAATCTTATATGTTCGACCTGGACAAAGTAGTGTCTTGAAGTGGAAGGAAAATGTCAAATGTTTCAATATTGTTTTTAAAAATAAAACATTGAAAATCAAGCGGATTCAGAAGCAAATCTTTTCGAGGTTTGTTTCCGCCCATCAAAATAGCTCAAGCTTAGTCAGATTAGATGGTTGTGTCTGTGAAACTTGGATTCTCAAGCTTTGATGCAGAGTTTGCAGTTGGATTTCAGTCTGGACTTTGACTAGGCCATTCTAACACACGAATATGCTTCATTCTAAGCCATTCCATTGCAGCTCTTAGTTTGTGTTTATGGAAGAAGGTCGTTGTATTCTTGGGTACAATGAAATGTTAGTGACAATGCCAGGAGAAGCTGCAATGCCTGAATGAAAAAAATAATATATTTATGCTGCTAGCCAGACAGTTAATACCCACAACCTTTCTAAACCAAGTGGATTATTTACACTTGTGTTATAATCTTTCCATTTTCAGAAGATGGATAGAACCATGCTCAGTGAGATCTTCAAAGTCTTGGAGATTCTTTTACAGCTGAACCGACCCTCAGCTTTGTCCCTGACCTGCTGCTGTGCTCCATGGTCATCATAATGGTTTTTCTTAAAAAAATATTTTCTAAAAAGCGTCTGAAGCCTTTACAGAACAGCGGTAAATAAGTAAAAAAAAAGGAATCTAGCTGCACTGGATGTTATTTAGGGGTATTGGGGTAAAGGGGGCTGAATACAAATTCACAACCTATTTGGGATTTTCATTAGTATAAAGAAAAAGGATTAATTCCATATATGCTTTTCTTTCTTCAAAGTTACAACTTTATGTAGTTCCATCACAAAAACTCCCAATAAATTACAATGTTTGTGGCTGTACCATGGTGAAATATGAAAAAGTTCTAGAAGTAGAAATACGTTTGCGTCTCGTAGTCATAACATGGATTAATCCCAGCTAACAGTATAAATATTGAAGCCCCATGAAATGAACAATGTTTAGAAGCAACGGGTAAAATAAACACTGTCCTGTCATTCGTCTTCTTACTGATGATGTCATGAAACTGATGGATAATAAGTGATTATTAACCTGAGAAGCCAAACGTTAGTGGCCTCTTTAAATGACCTAATGGTGGCTTGTCAGCAGTTTCTTTGCTAAAAAAAAGATTCAGGCACAAATAACTACATTTGCTGACTATTTCTTCCTTTCTAGGGGACAGAAACGAAGAAATGGCCGTAGATGCAGTGGAATAGTGGCTTTGTATGTGTATGCTGCTGGGGTTGGATCACAGATGTGAGCTATTACATAGGGTGATATCATGGTGTCTGATTCCTGTCCGTGAAGGCCAGTGTCCACCATGCTACAGAGGCTGCTCCAACAGAGCTGATTTAGAAAGCTGAACTAACTCCTTTGTAGTCAGGTTCTGCTGAAGCCCGGTAATGGGCCCATATATTCATATCAGGTGTGCTCAACCTGGGAAACATCAGAAATGTGCAGGACATCAGGCATTGAACGCCAGAAATCGATTAACTGTCTGCCAGGTTTGGGAATCAGCATCTTTTTTTCTACTCTGTAAACTTCACTTTTTATCTCATTTTGAGAAGAAATTGTTGTTGTTTTTTTAACTTTTGAGACCCCCCTCCCCTCATATCATATTTTCCCATTTTATCAATCTAATTTACAATTTATAGTTTATTATTTGTACTAGATTTTGTTACAGCTACTGATGGCAGAAAAGTTTTTACTGTTACTGCACTAGCTGAAAAAAGCAAACAACATCATTACTCTGTTAAATGTATTTAATGTGCAATAAGAAGGATAACGCTAAAATGTCTTTTTAAATGCTGCTCAGCTGTCTTCTCTGAATGGTGTGACCTGGTGTGGTGAGGATGAACACAGTCAATGCAACCTCAAAGACCTGGGCGGTGACATTTTTCCACACGGCGGTTTGATTGACACAATCTGTCTCAGGCAATGAACTCAGCTTTTCAGCTACTTTGTTTTTCTGCTGCTGCATGTGTGACAGTTTTCTTTGGTCTATTACTATTGGCCCAAAGTGTCAGTAAACAAGTTAAATTCATGGTAAATCCCTAACTTATCTCATACATTAACATTTGCAAACTTTACATGCAAAGCCAAGTGGCTAGCGGAGCTAAATGTTGCCGCCTTATGGCACAGCCCGTCTTAAGCCATTCACATTCAGGCTCAGTGTGGAGGTGCGGGGCTTTGCATATTCCTCGGTCCTTTGGGACCTGAGCCAAGGCAGACTTACCTTTGTCTGCACCTCAGCTTGCAGACCTCAGGGAGTTCTTCACTCTGATCAGGGCTCCATTTAAACAAATCAAACAAAACCGGCATTTAGAGCCACCAGGTTCCCTCCACTGGAGGTTTATGGTACAAGCTGTTCCCCTTCTGTTCCTGTTGCGATGCTGTGTGTGGTTACTCTTCCAAGTCTTCCTATTATTTTGTAATCTGCTCTTTTATTACATTAAAACGTGAACTATTTCATTTTGGTTCAATTCTGCAACGTAAGGAGAGTTTTCTTGACAGATGGTAAAGTTTTCATTAATAATTTATGTTTTTGAGGGAAAGGTAGCCAGTTTTCTTTTTAATGACACATCCAGGCACTCCAGAATCTTCTTCAACAATGGATATAATATAAGCGACCCTCCAGGCCTTCTCTCTCACTCCTGTTTCAATCATTTCGTACACTTGTGAGGAACTATAGCTGAATTAGTCTGCTTTGAGCCAGAGGAGTGCCTTAATTAAAACTTTGCCCTCCATCCAAATCCCTCCCTCTCATCCTCTTTCCTTGTCTGCAGCCGCGTCTCAACCGGCGGACAGAAGGGGGACATCGTTGACTCAGACTACGGGGCTTTCACTCTTTCACCGGCTTCTATAGAAAGCTCACCATTAGATACAATGACATTGCAAATTAAAGGAATGACTGTCCAAATTAAATCAAGCAAGGCGGCTTCATGCAGGCAGCCGAGGTCCTCTCTCTTCACCCCACCCCATCCCTTCCTCCTTCACACTCTTGAGTCTCATAACCGAGAGGTGAGCAGATAGTGAATGGAGAGCTTTTTCTTCTTTGGCGTTTCTTGAGATGCTACTTCTTGCTAATTAACTGGTGCTCTTTGTCATCTCCTCTGAGAGTATGAAGAACCTCGGATGGGAACTGAATAAAGCTTTTTCAACGGGCAACAGTTTCCAACTGTCTCTTACTCACATGCCCTCATCTTTCTGCTCTTTTTGTCTGATGCTGCAACAGTGAATGAATTGATGGAGCTTTTCTGAATTAGTTTTTTGTGCACTATTACCACTCCTTTAAAAGGATTTTTTATTATTATTGTGGCAAACATTTTTTTGTGTGGATTCCAGTCATTAAAACAAATTTTAATTTGAAAGAAAATTTTAGTCTGCTTGCATGGTGTAATCTCTTTGCATGTGAATGCAGCTGTGATCCCAGGACCCATGAGACCAGACTCTCATGGCTTGTCATCTTTAATCCTTGAAATATTGTCCCGGTTCAATGAATGGTGTAAAATTGCAACATATGTGTCATTATTCTGTAAATCTTTCATTATACAGTGCTTGCCATTTCTCTTTTTATCCAAGTGTAATTTTTCTTTTCACAGACTACTCTTCGTACGCTCTGAATTTCCAACAGTGCACGAGATTCAGTAACTTACACCAGTATTCGTACCCAAACGTACAAACATGCAATTATTTTCTCTTTCTTCTACTTCACACCCTTTTTGCAGTGGAAGCATTTCAAAATATTTTCAAATAAAAACCTAGGCAGTCTGGCATGCATTTGTATTCAGCCCCCTTTACTGTGATACCCAGTGCAACCCAATGCAATCATCTAATTAATAAATGGTTTACCTGTGTGTGATACAATTAGCATAAATCCAGCTTCCTGTGGAGGCCCCAGAGGTTTGTTTGAGAACGTTAGAGAGCAAATGGCAACCCTAAGACCCAGGTACGCAGCAGACAGGTCAGGGGGAGAGTTTTGAAGAAATTTAATCTAGAGTTGGGTTATAATATAATATTCGAGAATTGTTCAGTCCATCATCTGAAAATGGAAAACACATGGCACGACTGCAAACCTATCAAAGCATGGTCATCTGCCTGAACTGACTGAGGCTGGCCAAGGGGAGTGTTAACCAGAGAAGCAGCCAAGAGGTCTATGATAAATCTGGAGGAGCTGCAGAGATCCACAGCTCAGGTGGGAGAGCTGGGTCAAATATCAGCCATCCACCAGACAAATGTGGAGTTGGCAAGAAGGAGACCATTGTTAAAGGAAAGTCATAGCATCTCCTGTTAATAGTATTCAAGAAGTCATAGTAGTTAATACAGGAAACCTGTGAAAAAAGGTGTTCTGTTCAGGTTAGACTACATGCAAAATCCTACATGTGGTGGAAAAAGCCATGTAACGCCACCTGAAACATCATCCCTAAGGTGAAACGTGATGCTGCTGCGGCTGTGAGGATGCTTTTCTTCAGGGACAACAGGGAAGCTGGTCCGATTTGATGGGGAGATGGACGGAGCCACATACAAAGCAATCCTGGGAGAAAACCTTTTAGATGTTGAGAGAGACCAGGTACAACGACCCAATACAGCCAGAGCTAAAATGAAACGATTTACATCAAAACATATCCATGTGTTAGAATGGCCTAGTCAAAGTCCAGAGCAAAATCCAATTGAGAGTCTGTGGCCAGATTGCAGATGTTCCATTGTTTGACTGGACATGTGTCATAAAGCTAACAAGGTTGGACTGTGGATGTGTTGAATGTCATTGCAGTAAAAAAAGCTGAAATAACTGGAACTCTTTCTCTGTGTGTGGCACAGCAGACCAATAGAGCTGCCTCTACATGTCTTATATGATGTCCAAACAAAGAAAGGTGTAAGAGCATCCTTGACCTGTTGCATACCTTTAAGGATGACATTTCGTCTTGAAGATTTACCTCAAGTGAGAACTAACATTCCTGTTCTCTGGCTTCTTGTGTTTGGAGTGGACTCTCTTGGTCCTTTGTGCTCTTCTTGACCTTAAGTGTCTTATCATTTGGCCCTGCAGAGCAGAGGTCATCCTGCTATAGGTGACCCTTCCCCTCTCTGATCCGTTTCACTTGTGCACAAGAGTACAATGCATAGAAGAGAGCTCCAAGTGGACTCCAAATTTGAACATAAGAAACAAATTACATTTTCTGCAAGATCCCAGTAGAAATTTTAATGACTTTGAGTCAGATGAATCCATGAGTTCCAGATGTTCAAATATGATCATTATTGAGGTTTGAAATTTGCAACAATTTAGATGGGGAGTATCTGGCTTCTTTGTTTGTGAAAACCCTGGAAAACGTGATCATAGCTTGATCGGGGAAAGCTAATACCAGTCAAAGGATTAGTTTGCTTTTGGATTAAAAAGAACAGACACGGACAAAAGTGCTCTGCGCGTCCCTAATCAGGAAAAACTTCTCGATAAAGCTGAAATGATTGAGCTCAACGTGGCTGCTGAACCAAAGGGAGTGTAGGCATGGAGAAGAAGAAAGAGGGAGAGGGATGCAGTTGGTGTGAAAGAAATAGCTGAGTGATGGTTTAGAGAGCTGACAAGCAGAAGGGGGAGCCGGGGCCTGGGGGAGCAGAGGTCAGCTCACCTACAGCTTATTAGATCCCCATAATGCAGTGACGGGATCAGTTTTAGTCCACAGCGGGGTCTGAGAGGCAGCACAGGCCAGTGCTTCCAAATGGCTGCAAGTGACTTTGAGATGCAGGACTTTGACTGCTCCAGGACTCAGATCAGGGGGGTCGAATCTGGCTGTTTGGAAAGTCAGTCGGACCAAATCGCTGCCGTCTGTTCTGAGCGATGATTCGGACCGCCCCGGCGGTCATAATGCCTCACAGAGTTTGAACGGGCTAAATGGTGCGACTGAGTGTCCGCATCCGGGTTGAAGAGAACCTCAGTGGCCTTGTAAGCTTCTGCCACCACACACTGAGCAGCACAGAACCACAGAGCTGATGGCATTTAAGTTTGTCCACCTTGGCAAACTTTGCATGACAACAAGCACAGTTATCAGCTGATTGTTGAGATAGATGGGAGGCGCAAGTGAGGAAAATTACACGTTTGTTTTTCCCATCTTGTGTGTGAAATCGTCTGAGCTCAGATTTTATTTGGATACACAAAAAAGAAAACTTCTTTGTGGATTTATGTTGCCTTAGCCTATGTTAATGCAAGCCGTTATTGTTTTCCAGCCAATCAGCTTTTGATTCCTAAAGCAAACAGGCGGATTTGTAAAACCAAAGACATCCTTGTCTGGATAAGAAGCGGTCAGGTCTTCTGGATAACAGTGGCATGATTACATTTATCCCACTTCCTTCTTTTTTGAAATTGGATTTGATCTTTTTAAACGATTCTGAATCTTTTGTTTCCTATTTAATTAATATCCTTTATATGAATTCAGAAACTCTGGCGTTCTAGAAACAGCAAAAAAATGTAAATAAAAAATTGCTAGAAGTCTGAACTTTTATTTTGAAATAAGTTTTGAGGTTTAAAAACCAAGATCATGGAACTTTTTTTCTATTGTGGCATTTCTATAACTACAGGGTCTCAACTAATGGCTAATGGAAAATTAAGTACAGACAGCTACAGTCTCTAAATGTGTTTTAAACACTGAAGACTTTTTAAATTCACATTATTAGTAGGATAGTAACTTTTGGCAGGGGGTGGGAATAGAACATGTATTCAGTTTTCTTCCTGTTTGTTTATTGGTAAATTATTTCAGATAAACTGGTCTCCACAGATGTAAGTAAAGGCAGTTTAACATGATAGTGGATTACATCAATGCACTGCATTCTTAGACTGCAGTGAGGGGAAAAGTTTTCTAAGTGTTTAAATCAGTTTTCCATTTTCTGAGCTGAAACTTATCATGAATCGTGCCTCATTCAGCTAAACGAGACAGATTTAAATGCTGGAGAGGGGAAGACGTTGTTCATTCTTCCTGGTGACATTTCCATGAAAAACCTTCAGAATGAGGGAATACTTTCCATATTCTGACCGTCTTGGTGACAGTCCTCCGTTTACTCTTGCGTTTTTCCGTGGGTGTGAAAAGGACCGGTTGGGCATTCGTGTGTTGCAGGTGCGTTCATTTTCCGTACAGCACTGCCCTTGACTAACCAAGGAAATGAGTTGGAAAAGTCTGTTTACATGTTTCCTTGTTGAGTTTTTGATTAATCATGAGAGGACAAGTTTATGGTTCATGTTCAGCCTTGTTAATACAGTCCTCAGCTCCTATCACACACACCAGCACACGCAAACACACACTTGTTTAGCCGGAGAAGCAGCGGCGCTGAAAAAAGATCACTGGTTTTGCCCCCCTCCCTGTTATGCAAATGAATCAAAACGCTTGAGTGAGAATTATATATGAATCCAATGAGGCTTTTTCTCTTTTAGAAATGCTTAGCTGCAAGTACTGGGAGCCTTCAATGGCAAGCGTCCGCTTCACTCCCTGGCCATGCGTATTATTCAGCTTGACGAGACGCAAACTGACATAAGCACCCGGGCTCACTTTCACTCACTGGCAATCCGATTATATGGCCAACACGGCATCAATGCTGCAGGGCCAACAGGCAGTGAAGTCCGTCAAGCATCCCCTCCTCCACCCAAGCTCTTTCTTTTTTCCATTCATACCACCTTCTCCTCCACTGTCTTCTTCAGCTGGCCCTCCTAAACATACTTACACACTTCCTCCACCCTTTGCATTGAGGACAACAGACCCTGAGGGCTTTACTGACAAACCTTACCCCTAAGCATAACTTCAGAATGAATTAGTGCAGCATATTACAGTGTGAATATCACTTCTCAAATTGCAATATAAACTACAATTGGATGACATTTCTTTTATCTGTTCGAAGTGTCAGTAGAGTGTTTTGAAGAAAGCTGCACATGTTTGCACTTTAACCCGTTTATTCATTTTTAAAGCCATAGCAATCCGATATTGGCATCTCTATCTATACCGATGTTCTGTAGGCCAGCTCAGAGCTACTGTTAATGTCACAAAGGGCTTCTAAGGTAAACCAGGGGTGACAAGCACGCAGCCTGGCCATCCTATCCATGCGGAGCGGAGACGCTTGGGTCCTCAGACAGGGCACCCGTTGGAGTAGTAAGTGTTTACATGACGCTACCAGAAAAGACTGCCAGGTGCTGAGGGGCCGGGGCCACAGAGTGGAGCCTCCTTTGGCAAATCGCCCCGGATCCGTGAAACTAATGTAGAGATGTGATTAAACCGGCAGAGAAATACATTTGCAATTGATTAACACTGAGCCACTGTGACAAATTGTATCTACTTTTGAAGGAGTGTGTGTAACCCTTGGATTGGGTGGGGGTTAAATATTGGTGCTAGATTTTTGCTTAACCTAAAGCGACTGGTTAAACGGTCGATTCTGCCTTTTATGCACCAAATGCTTTTGTTGTTTCGACCCATCAATGTGGATCGAAACAAATTCCGATCATTTCAGGTAAAAGTTTAACGACCCACCTGCCTGTCTTCCTGATCTAAAAATAAGATTTAATGGACCACTGTGTTTCCTCTGCACCTCTCTGTTTGTCTGGTATTAATGAGTAATTAACTTTGCATACAAGGTCACAGACAATAGTATCGGTTGTCAGATTATGCTAATGCCGCTGGCTGTGGCTGCACTGAAAGAGGATGGAGATTCCCTGTGAATAGAAAAGGTTGTGGCCTTTCTCCAAGATTAGAAAATGATATGCAAACTGTACCAACATGCGCTATAAGAGGATTAGGACACAACTCGACATCCATACTGCTAATAAACGAGCATCCTAAAAGGGGAGGCGAGTGTCTGGAGCAAAGAGTGCAGCTCTGCTCTGAGGTTTATGTGGCTGAGAGGGGAACCGGCCAGTCTAAAGTTACTGGAAATGTGAAATGCACGGTCTTCCTAATGTGATTTTTATGAGTTGTAAAACTGGAGGCGTGAGGATGAGAGGAAAAACCGCTAACAAAAGCTGAACTGAAAGAATTCAGTGTGGGGTGAGTCAGACAAGAAAGGAGCCTGGGGTGAAACTAAGAAGCTGAACTCCCATGACCAAGCGAGAAGGAACAGGTGCAGCCGAGAGCTCAAACAGAGCGCTTTGTGCACCGACGTGGCTTCAGTCCATTTGGGGATGAAGGAGGGGGCCCCATGTTTAATACAAAGTTAATATCGATTTAATGCTTGTCACTGTCCTTCTGAATCGTATGGCATCACTAATTCGCTCAGTGTTGAGGGGAGCTTTTTCACCGCTTGCACCAGATGCTGCAAGGACCCGGAGCGCTGAGGTGAAGCAGCGGCCAAAACACCCCAAGTGGGAGCCGCTGCTGAGGTGAGGCCCGGTCACCGACTCAATCCAATGAAATAGATGTTTGGTTAACTGCACATGGCAGGAGCAAGAACCCGCTGCAGCTTAGTCTGGGAGATGTGATGTTCTAATGTGCTGTGGGCCAAATCCAGGAGGAAACTCAGCAGCGATCTGCACATCTAAAGAAGTCTTTGGAAAGCTGTACATGCACTACATCGCTTCACAACTACTATTACAAAAATGCATCGTAATTATTAGGAGTACTTCAAATATTCAGCGAGAAGCTCACAAATAAAATATTTTTAAAGGAAATTATACAAATATCTTAAATAAGTTTTTCTTTAAATCTATCAGGAATGTCTAGAATATTTTAATGATACTACGTTGAGAGCCCAAATTATTTGGGTACCTGGAAGATTCAGGTTTCCTCTGACTAAAAGTAATAAAGCCAGAGCCTTCGACTTGAATGTGATAATCTGTGGAGGGAGCTAAAGATTAGGGTGATGATAAGGAGGCATTCCTTCCTCAAAGACCACATAAATCGTTACAATGCTAGTGGAGACGTGGAAAAAGCTGGTCAGAGGTCATGAGAGGGGACTGATTGCTGTAATTCATGTAAAGTTTTCCCAATGGATATTGAAAAGGGAATGAATAATTTACAAGATTATATTTTTTAATAAAATGTAAATTTAGAAATTCTTTAAATTGATGCCTGTTTTACATTGTTTTGTCTTTGTAAAGATGCCTGTCTCATTTCCAATCAGAAACACTTGAACTAAAATTACTCTAAATCAGACGCAGGTATTAAATTTTGAGCTTTAAATAGGATATGAATTTTCAGCATTGAGGAAACCTTTATTCTGAGCTATACATGTCGATTTATAGATGCCAGGGGCTTCGGATATGAGCAATATGGCTGTTAGAGTAGTATTCACCAGCTTCTTATCTAATTCGAGATTTTCCTTTGGTGCTTAAATAAATGGCTATTTTTCATCATCGTCTCTAATTTTAAGTGTAAAATACTTAGTTAAGCCTGGATTCTTCTGAAGGATATTTTGTCTACTGGGAATGAAGAACGAGGGGCTCATCCAGCTAGGGCAGCATTCATGTAAGATCTAGTTTGAGTTGGGCTGCGTTGATCAGGTCCATTTAATGGTTTAGAAAACTGGCAGCAAAGGCACAATGTCTCTCACTGGTTATATAAATGTATAACATAACATTTTTCATAACCCTATTGGAGTGGACTACGTTCACAGGGGAACCAGCGGTGCACACACTGAAGCCTTCAAAGTCTGACAGATTAACAGAATTAAAGCTAATGTTTTGTCCATGACAATAATGCCATTGAATAACAGGGACCTATAGTGTTTAAAACGGTTCCTAAACAGTTTAAGCATTTTCCCCCATTAAGTAATCTTCTATTTAAAATTGCTACAATGGGACAACTTAATGGAAACTTTTAAAAGCAAATAAATTCCCAGCTTGATGTTTTTTGCCCTTGTTAAACTCCTTATTTTTTATAAATTACCAAGGAAATTAAAAAAAAGAATTGAGATAATTAAAATAAGTTTGTTTAAATTGAGCCCTTTATTACAAGTACTATCTATAATTTATGTTTAAAAGGGACAAGCACATTAATGGATATCAGTAAGAGGTACAATCTAAAGACGTCAGAGCTAGCTGGACAGATTTTAATCTGTTGTTCCGACGTTGTCTGCATTTTAAACGTCATAAAAGTGAACAATTTAGCCGATGAATAAATGCCCAATACAAAATGTAGTAAAACTGTTTTTTGTAAATGAGAAGGGACTAATGTGATAGTCAAGCCCCGCAATTTCTGTCATATAGTCAATTTAATTCATTGCTGGCTGACAAAACAAGCAATGTTGAATGCTGAATTCAAAATGATTAGACATGGATAATAATATATTGGTCGGTACTGCTGAGACGACTGGCGGACCCCACAATCAACCCAAAGCGACCTTGGCCCGGCTCCTGATGGATCATGGACCGATGGCCGGTGCTGCAACCAGTCAGCACAATCTGTTTACCCCCGTCTGAGTGAAAGAACTGGGAGTTTCCGTCCCTTGATGCGCCCACGTCATTGATAAATAATGAGGGAATAATAAACAGTCAACCACCTGTCGAACCGGCAGCACAATGAGGCGGCCCATTGAGAGCTCCTCATGCATGGCTAACATATTTACTCAATCCCCTTTTACTTAACGGAGCAGAAAGGGAGCCAAAACAATGCTTAAGTTCATCTGTTTGGTAAACTGGTGAAGATCCTGGACAAACTCAAAAACGTGAGATTTAAACAATGCTACAGAATCTGACACAAATATTTCTTCCTAATTTATAGACATTCTGTGATTTTTTTTGCGCACCTTCTGCTTTCTGCGCAATACAGACTGCAGCGTTAACGTGAGGCATTCAAGCTTTCTATGTCATGGGGCGCCGTAAAACGACGCGGAATACTAATAATATTAGCTACTGAAAACTCACGCAACATGGCTTGACTGATTTTTTTCGTGCGCAAGCCCTTTTCAACACGACTGACGTTCATTGACCCCGACCAATATCATTGTGAACATAACTGATTTAATTCTTCGAATTAGGCTGGTTAGAAAATTGTGCAAAAAAAATGGTAAATAAAAATAACTACCTCGACAAATTGAAATGCGCATCAGTTACCAGATGGCAGGTTAATACCGATTTATGGGAGCTGGTGATAGACAGACGTAAAGCCATGATAACCATTTAAAAGTGATAAGCGAGTTCTAAGCACCGAGAAGGAGGGATTGCTGTTGTTACTATTGGTGATATTCCAAAATGTGCTTTTAATGGCCTTAATTCAGCAGCAGCCAGCTGTTTTTACTCGGCCTGGTTAAAAAAAAAGAAGCGGGGGACGTGGCAAGCTTGCAAAGCTCGTAGAAATTAGTCTCGGTCAGCCGGAGCAGCCCCTGCTTCCTGGTAACCATCTGCTTACCGCTCACAATAGAGGGATTTCGGCCTGCCAAGTAAAGGAATATGGGCTCATAAAAAAGCTTTGAAGGCCTCGTTACTCATTGAAGGTGTAGCTTCGGAGACGGAGCGCAGCGCTGCGTCAACGCGCGCCCAGTGCGTCCTGTGCGCATAAAAGAGGGCGCACCTCTGATAAGCGTTGACTCTGAGGGCTCATTTCACGGAGGCGTTCCCTTTTAATTATCGGATTGTGGTCAGTTACATACTAGGTTGATGTAGAGGTACTTATTGTTATTTAAACCAAGTCTAAATTAGTCTTAGTTGAACTGTTTCCAATCGAAAAACAAAATAACACAGACTTCTGGAAACAATTCAATAGTTATTTAACTATTCATTGAACTAATTCACATTAAGATAAATATGTATTGTAATTTCCATTACTAAAATTACTTTTAAAATGTATGTGCGCACCATTAAGCGCGCAGGTTCAAAAGAACCGAATTATTTAAAAAGTCGTTGAAGAAAACGTCAATATCTTACAAATTATTTCAAGTTTATTTGTTTTGTTATCCTCTCGAACTGGCATCGGTTTAGTTTTCTGTGGTTTATTCGTTTTTACCACACATTTTAACCTCGTTGCCTTTGCGGGCTTTATCAGAAAAGCTGACCGAACACGACTAACCGGCTCCAATTCGCTTTAATAAGAGTTTTATATGGGGGTCTCAGCGTCCGCTCATATGAATGCGCTTTAAATCAAATCACAGATGCACTTTTATTCAGTTGGTTAAAATAGCAGAACAAAACCGTCTTTAGAAAGAAAGCTTTTCTCTTTTTTTTAATTCCACTGTGCTTTCTTTTTTTCCTGAGCGTAGAAAGGCCGTGGGGCGCCTCCTCCGCAGCTGAGGGTGACAGTTAGTTCATGGTTAACAGGATCAGGAGTGCACGGTCCGGGCCGCACACTTCTCCTGCGCGCTCCGAGCCTCGGCCGTGAAAAATGAGTGATATTTAACACATCTGTTAAAGCGTTTTGATAGCAGAAATCCGTTTAAGACATTATTCCATGACGAGAGCCAGATTGAGTGTTGAGAATCCCATGAAACCCTAAAGCTGATTTACATGAGAGATGCTGCCAGGAACGAACGGGGTGGATTTGTTTATTTTGTAACTGTTTTATTAGAATGTTCTGGTTATTAATTTGGGAAACTTTTAAATCAATCAATAAATAATATAATTCAGCCACTTGAGGCAGCTCTAAGAGTCAAAGTATAGTGGAACTTTTTAAAAAGCTCTTGAATTAAAAAAAAAGCTCTTTAATTAGCTCGCTCGCCTTTGCCAAACGACACGAACTTCAAGTAAAGTGGCCAACAAGCAGAATTGATGACTGCCCTCCTTTGTGTTCTTTACATTCTGTGTCGCTTGATTATGAAGACTAATGCAATCATAAATTGCGCGCTCTGGCCAATCAGCGGGCCGGGGGATGCAGCATGAAAGCGGCCCATGTGGAGAACTTTGTTGAGCTCCATTGTTGCGGCTGTCAGCTCTCAGAGGAGGGCTGAGGGGGGGGCAGGTTGTTATAAAGCTCCTCTCCCCAGAGTGACGAAGCCAGAACAGTTAGCAGCCATTCACACGACTGATTCACGGAGTATTTCTGATTCCGCACGGTGATTACTTTTTTCCTAACGCCGGGACCATGATGATCCCAAGTGTCATCGCGCCTCCCGCCCTGTACCCGGGGCTGTACCGGCCGGCCGCGGCTCTGCCGCCCGCCTTCCCGGCGCACTCCAGCTTCTTGGTGGAGGACTTGCTACGGATAAGTCGTCCCACGGCCTTCATAAACCGAACTGTGCCGTCAGTGAGCGCCTCCCTGCCCGTCGTCACCACCACCGCGTCCTACAACGGAGCCTCCGCGGAGCGCGCATTGGCTACGGCCGCGGTGACGCGCGAATCCTGCTCGCCCAAAATCTCAAAGGACCCAAGTTTCCTCAAGTTTGGCGTGAGGGCAATCCTGGCTCCGTCACCAAAGGCCGGTGAGTATAAACAGGCCCCTTTAATCAGAACTGCTGCTGCTTTGCTTTTATGCAGCACTCCATCATGTTAACGCGTCACCTTTCCTCTACAGCATCCTCACCTCCAGCGATCCACAGTCTCCACTCCAAGACCTTCCCAGTCCCCTGCTTTGACGGAACCTTCCACCCCATATTCAGAACACCATATTTACCAGGTAGGCGCCGCTTTCATGCCTCTCTGTCTGCGCTAATTGCGTTGAAATGTGAACCGTTGTCACCCCTGTCATATGTTTTAACTGAAATCTGAGAAGAAAAGGGGGCAAATAGCCAGAAAAGAAGAAATCACTGTCTCATTAATGGGGACCGCTGGCTCTGGCCCCTGTCAGGGACAACCCACCCACCCCCTAATTAACCAATTATCCCAAATCGTCACGCTCTAAATTTGAGGCGGGGTGGCGCGTTATGGTCCCCCTGCTTCCCATTGGGGGGCGTTCTTGGCATTTCACCGGCCCTGCGTTTTCCCACAGCGGCCCGGTGGCAACAAAGCCCCCCAGCACCGTGACCAATTTGGTCAGCTCCCACCGGTCGAACCACCCACACACCCGGGAGAGTGACTTTTACCAGGCGGGCCAAAGGCGTGAACTAGTCATGCACTAATTTCCCTATTAGGCGCCATTCAGCGTTTTCAATATTCTCACAAGACCACATAGAGGGGTGTTGTTCCTGATTCCGCTGCGTCCGCAGGCCAGCTACAGTGCAGTGAAATGTCCGTGGCGCTCAAAAGTAAAGCAAATTTCACCCAGAATCTTCCAACTCTGACCCAATCCCCATCCATGCAGCATAGCCTTTATTGACGCCCCCCGTCCACTCACTGTGCCCTAAACGTTCCTGTATTCTCTATCTGCGCCAGAGAACGAGTCCAGATAAAGAATAATCCCTTAGAAAAGTCTATAAAGTCGCTTTCATTCAGACTGATCATAATGGAGAAGGAGTCTTTTCATGAGCTCAGCTGAAAGCCCCAACAAAACAACTCCAGCGTCCTGAAAAGCTTTTCGTGTTCATTTAATGAAAATGATTTGAGGGCAAGAAGAAAAAAAAAAACCTGCACCGTTCCCCTCTCCTCCGCACTCCTCACTTCCCCCCGCCGGGCATCAGTATTCTGGTATGCAGTTGTGTTTAGTTTGAAAGTGTAAATCTCCTTTTGTTGCGATAATATATGGCCTTCGCCGCCTGTCCACAGTCTTTTCTGCGTTAGTTCATTACTACACAATTACCGTTCACGGTTTATTAACTCCTCTATCCGCCCTCACAGGGCTCCTTTAAGGGTGCGCTGCCTCTTTAACATACCAATGCGCTGGAGGAGCGACCAATGTGCTAATTAGTCACCTCGTGCCATTTCACTCAGAACGCAGAGGTATCGTTCAGATCCGAAAACGGCAAACTGAGAGCTCATTAGATTCATATGTGCACAAACACTTCTAAAGTCCTGGCGTTTCAGTGTTTATTTGGACAGCAACATGTGTACTTATGCACGGAAACCAACATCAGAATATATACATTGACTGTATTTGTATATATAAAAGAAAAGAAAAGAAAAGAAAGAAATATATATATATATATATATATATATATATATATATATAAATAAAATAAATATAAATGCATGGATAACACAATGACTTAATTAGTAATTGTATGTTGAATGCTTAAGATTATTTAAGTAAATCTTAGTTTAATTTGCTCTATTCTGTACTGTGTTGTGAGGTGGGCGGGGGAAAATACTTCCACAGACTGTGATTGGTCTGCAGTTGACTCTTTGCACAGGCTAACCTATCAGATATTTGGTTTCCATTTCATGAGGAGTAGTGACAGTTTTATTTTATGATTTACTGTAGCACAGTGATTGTAAATTACTAAATTGATCCTGAAAGGATGGGATTATGATTAGCAAAACATTTGTTCAAGGGATGAACGACTGCGACGTGAGGGTTTTAAATAAATTGACACAATTGTAGTTTATGTAATTATTACAAATATAACTTATATGATAATGTACATAAATATATAACACAATATTTGTTTACTGGATGGAGACTTTTGGTATTTCCAAACGTCAAGGTTCAAATCTGGGCCTAACTCCTCCTAAATACGGCACTGCAAATAGCACGTTTTAGAGGTACAGACTCCATACATTTGGGAAGGAGGGGGCAAGTATAAACGGTGCTTATACACAAATTCAGAAATGTATTTATTTATTTTGAAAGTGGTGCTCATAAATATGGGACCCAAACTTAGACACATGCAATATAAATAAATGAATAAAGAGAATAATCTGTTCAACTAATAAAGTAATGCTTTGGATGTTTACATGTCATTGTTATAAACCCTATATTTAACCTTTATAACACACTTGATTGCATTTCATAAAGCATTTTACATTCTTTCAAAACCATTTTGAAAGCAATAGTAATAGTAACAGAAATGAGTTACTGTGGAAAGATTTCAGAGCTCTCGGAGGCCCGCTTGCTGGCTTGGGCTTAGTTTGCTCATGGTTCAGGCCAGATCTGGTTTTAGAGACTGATGGTAGAAATTGTAAAAACTATTCCTTTTTGTTTTGCAGCATCGTCCTCTGTTGTTCCCATCCCTGGGACCTTTTCATGGCCCCTGGCCGCCAGAGGAAAACCCCGCCGAGGAATGCTGAGGAGGGCGGTGTTCTCCGACGTCCAACGCAAAGCTCTGGAGAAAATGTTCCAGAAACAGAAGTACATCAGCAAGCCTGACAGAAAGAAGCTGGCTTCTAAACTGGGCCTTAAAGACTCTCAGGTAAAACTAAAACCGTGGCCAAAAAAGCGTGCAAGTTCCACCCAAAGACACCGCTGTGTACCTTTATCGGTTTCTCCGCTCACCCTCCTCTCCTCACCCCAACAGGTGAAAATCTGGTTTCAGAACCGGCGGATGAAGTGGCGCAACTCCAAAGAGCGGGAGCTGCTCTCCTCCGGTGGATGCCGCGAGCAGACCCTGCCCACCAAATCCAACCCCCACCCGGACCTGAGTGACGTGGGGAAGAAGTCCTCAGCCGAGGACGAGGAGGAAGAAGAGGAGGAAGAGGAGTTTGGAAGAGAGAGAATGAGTGTGGCAGGATGCAGCATTTCTTCCCCCTCAATGTCCAGTAAGCACTCGGACTTCTCAGAGTCAGACGATGAAGAAATAACGGTCTCTTAATTTATTTTTGGAAGCAAACATAAACGTATAATCCACGAGTTGTTTTTATGTGACTGTGAACAGGTCTGTAAGAAGCTGCTGGCCCGAAACAACAACAACAACAACTCATCACATGTTCTTTTTCTGTTTGTTGCATAATGCGCACTGGACAGGATCTGCTTCTGAGAGCGTTTGCTGTTTTTGCACAGCTTTGTTCAACTGTACAGTATTTTGTACAATTTGTATGGAAATTCTATGCCAAGAATACCGAGTTACTTTCTCCCTGCTACTGAATAGAGTTGTTTATTGACAAAAAATGTAGCTATTTCGTTAATAATTTATATACATTTGTTTAAGTATGTTGTATTATGTCCTGTATATATGTTCTATTTCACAACTTTTGTACAAACACCAAATAAAGCTGCGAATAATTAACTGAGTAAATGTTAATTTTTTTCAAATGTTTTATCCAACATACTAATCCAATATAAATATGAGCAGTAAACTATAAAATAAACATCTTAAATTTCAATCAGTTTGGATCAGGATCAGCATTTTAATAATTCGTCACACAGTGTCAGATGTTGAAAAAAACTCACCCTGACCATTTATAGGCAGTAACATAAACGTGATTCAGTAAGGGGGAAGGTGGGTTTTGCATTTCTTCTTGAGCAGCAACCCGCATATTGCATTTATCCGAAAATGCTTTTTCAGTAAGAAAATTGATCTACTGCAGCCGTGGTCAGAGATTTTCATTAGAAAAACGTATTTGTTCACTTGACAGTGCTGTTAAGTGAGCAAACGAGAGTTTGAACCAGTCTGCTCATGTTTCTATAATGGATAAATTCAATCACTTGAGCGACGTAACTAATTGATGTCAGGCATCAATTAGCTTGAGACGTTCTGTGCCTCTCCACTCTTCCTTCAGACTCGGGGACCTTGATTTTTAAAATAAAGAGGACAGTGACCCCCCCCCCCCCCCCCCCCCCCAACATTTCAGTAATTTCTCCCCTTAGCACAGGTACGACGCATCTGATATCTCTGTTTAGGAGTAGCTGTACACAAGGAATTGCAATATTTGTATCCCATGTGTAGGATTTGCTGTACAGTGTGGCACTTGATGTGCTGATTCCAGCCTTGTTCCACTCCTTGTGAAGTTTCTCTAAGTTTTTTTTAACGGGTATTGCTTAACAATCCTCTCAAGGTTGAGGTATCCATGTTTCTAGTGCAGCTTTTCCTACCACACATTTTCCTTCCACTCAACTTTCTCTGCATATGTTTGGATGCAGCAGTTTAGCGATAACCATTTGTGGCTTATCCTCCTTTTGGAGGGTGTCAAACCATCTTCTGGACCAATGTACAGCCAAGTCTTCCTCATGATTGTTTCGCCTACTGACCCAGACTGAGACCTTCTAAAGGCTCAGTAAACATTTGTATGTGTTTAGAGGAAATTAGCTGATTATGCCTTGACACCGTGAGTTTTACAATATTTAACTTTTTCACAATATTTAATTTTTCGAGACACTGATTTTGGGGTTTTTATTATGTGTAAGCCTTAATTATCAAAATGGCAAGAAATAGAGGCATGAAATATTTCCCTCTGTATAATGAATCCCACAAATTGTATGGGTTTCATGGTGTTCTAAGCTTTTGAGACGTACATGCAAAGTAATGAGTGGATTTATGGAGGTCAGTGTCAGCGCCCAGATACTAAAGGTTTTAACTGTAAGCAATAAAACACGATGTGCATAGTGTTGTGTAATTAAATGTTCAACGCCCACAGATTCAACAGGCACGTCATACAGCTGCTGCTATCTGCTCCAAAAAACACCAAAAACCACTAAAACAAAACCAGAGAAAACTAAAACTCCCTGTGTCCATTAATCCTCTACTTGTGACAAAACATTCAGACATTAAATATAATTCCAACAAACTTTACCTTCCATTGATAAACTTAGGATCTGTTGGTTAGCTCTGTGTTATTTTCATCTTCAACAAAACCAGAACACTGACTTTTCAAAATATGACCAAATATACATAGTACGTTTGAAAAGTGGTACACAGTGGTGAGAGCAGGACTTTAAATACAAGTGCACAAAAGTCAATTATAAATTAATAAATTTATTGAATCACAATAACTTAAGACTAGTACAGTGATATCAGTTTAAATTCTGAGTCCTGGACAAACAAGTGATGACAAACTGCACCAATCTGCTCTGACAAAAAGAGACTGTACACAAAATACCAATTTTCAAGTATTTTACCAAATCGGCTAAAAAAAGTAATCAAAACGCTGCAGATAAACAGCTATGTACAAAGTTATCTTACATATAAAAAATGTACACGGCTATGAAATCTAAACATTCATTGGGTTTGTGAGTAATGAACTGATGGACCTGTCAAATGCTTCAAACAACATTCACACCTAACAGAGCAGGCTTTACACGGACTCGCAGAACTTTTTGTGCTTGCAACAGCAGCAGTGGAGTAAAACTAATGCAATAGACAAACACAAGGAGGAAAAAACGCTGGCCACCAAGCTGGTGCAATGCAAAACATCTTGAGACTGGGGGACAAACGTATGTTCACTGTTAATTTCTAGATTAGAATGAATGTTGCATAGGATTGGTGAGTAGAATATTGAAAGGGATGGACTTTATTTCTCTGGCTTTAAACCTCCCTGAAGGCAGGCTTGGAGGTTCAAGAAAAAAAAAAGTTTTAAAGTTAAAGACATGCCAAACCCCTTTTAATCATTTTTTACATGTACCTTTTATATTAATAACCTCTTAACTATATATTTTTTATATAAACAAAGCAGCTTTGAAACTAGTTCTCAGTTAATTAGCTCAACATGTCTCAGTTTTGTTCACATAATCGGAACGAAACCCCGGGGGAAAAAAAACACAGTTAAAGGATGGGAGATGAGGTATAAAATTAACAAGTCTTCTTTTACTAGCCTCAACCAGTCGCCAACAGGTTGATTTCAAGCACCAAAACACACTGAAACTTTTTTTTTCTTCCGGTTCATATTTACAATCTTAACATCTCACTCATGCAAAAGGAGCAACAAACACAAAATAGATCTTTAACCCGAAAGCATTGCTTCTCATTCACATCTCTTCAACCCCACGGCAACGGTGATTGATATGACAGGTCGACGGCGCTCCTCGAGAACGGCAGCCACTCGAGGAGAGCTCGACTTGGAGCCCTGTTAAGTTTACAGCCATTTAGACAAATAATCAGCTAATGCACGTAGTCTGGTAGTAAAGAGTAAGGCATTGTCTGTTGGAGCTCAGTCCAGCACCAAAAGGAGATTTGTGCTACAAAAGCCTGCATGGGCCAAATGTGCATGGAGAGATCAGAGGACTTAAGGGGTCACAGAAAAAAAAAAAAAGCGGTAGAAGTGATGAATTAGACAGGAAATCATGCCACAGGGGCAGATCGTCTCAGCCAACAACATCTCAGGGACAAATCTCTCCAAAGTGAATTCCAGTCGGCCTCCGTTCCTTTCTGGTTTTAGCTTTTTGTTGATTCTGTTTAAGATTTGTTTCAGTCTGCTTTAAAAGTGTCTCTGACAAACCTTCTGCTCCATTTTTTTTAGGAACCACATTACAACCAAACTTCTTGGCTCTAAGTAAGGACGTTGGTTGTGAGAATCTTGCAGTGTGCTAACCTACTTTAAAGAAAAAAACCACAGTGAAAGCTTTTGCACCCTCTCTCGTGAGTATTACAGAAACCTCCTTTGAAGTTCTCTAAGGTTTCTGTATTAACACTTAATGGCTGCTTACTGTGAGCTCCTGAAACCAAAGTTAAATTCCTTTGTTTGTGCACAAACTCTTGGCCAACAAAGCTGATCCTGAATTTTTGTCAAATTAAGGTTTGATCAAATATACATATCAATGCAACTTTTAAAGATTTGTGTTTAAGGGAAGGTAGTTGTAAAAATGTTGCGAAAATCAGATTTTTTTAGTTTATTAGGCGGCTTAATTATGAGTGAATCATTATTACAGATTATGTTGTATAGTAAAGAGTTGGCTAATTAGATCAAACTAAATATGATGCAGTTTAAAGTATTACTGACCTCCTCTACATAGTTTAAACATTTCTAAAGATCCTAAACTTTTATTTCTACATATTTGATTATTCTTAAACAACCACATTTGGTATGGTCGACACTTTCTATGATATGTGTTTAGCATCACTGTTTATTGTAAATAAATAACTAGTATCCCTCAATCACTAGTCCATTGTACCAATCCTTAAATCAGATCATTTGGAGCTTTTATGAATAATCTGTCTGAAAAGTATGCAGCTGGAGAAATGTAAATAAATAAATACAATTCTGGAATCACAAATGTTTTTAACCTGGTGCAAAAAACACTAAAATCTAACTCCATCTTCTTTTAGGCCGTTCATGTCTCTGTATTTCATTATTAAAACAGGGAAGGAGATAAGAAATCAAGCACTGAGCCTATTTCTCTCAATGTTTTAGACAAACACAACCACCATCAATTGTAGTTGCTACTTGAATACACTCAGGTCATTTTACTATCTTAAAAAAATGACACTATTTAATTAAACTCTGCAGAAAGCCAATGAAGCTTAAAGTAGCAGGCTGTGTAATTTACCAGGTGAAACAGAGGTTTAGGATTAATTGTGGTCTGAGTATTCAGTACATCCAGTTCTAAAACAATCATCTCCTGGTAATTAATGCAAAGGATGAGTAAAAATACCCAAAGGTTAGTAACTTTTATCTGATTATGCAGAAAAAAACCCTAAAAAACAAACATTGAGCATGAAGGGGAGATTTTTTTGTCTTTGATATTGTTAATTTGTCAAGTTTAGGAAGAAAAATAACGAATTTTGAAGCTGAATCAGGTTCCTGCTGAATATTCACTCTGGTTGGATTTGCCCCACAGCAGCCGCTCTGATTACTGGAGCTGCAGAGATGAAGTGACTGGTGGTTCAGGCGGAGGAGAGCATGGCTTGAGTCGCCATCTGCAGGCAGGTCAGGCGCACTGCAACATGGTGGAGGATGTGGAACACTTGGCTGGTGTTAAAGTAAACTGTTGACTCATGACGATGGCAATAGAGATGCCGCACCAACAGGGACAGGCTGTGTGCTTCTACCTTCTGCTGAAGCAGACATCAGACTCCTGACAGAGGAACCAAGGGCCACAGCGGTGAAGAAGAATAAAAAGAAAAACGTCACGGCAGTGCTGAAGAAACTTGTCTTTTCCTAAAATGCAGTTAACTTTCTTCTAACACTTGGGTTACCGGCACCCAAATGGACGTGGCTGCATTTTGTGCCATGAAGTTTATTCTTGAGGTTCTCACAATGAGAACAGATTAAAAGTATTCAAGGTGTCGCGTTCTGGCGACGTCATAAGGTGGACTCCAGCGACGAGTCCAGGATGTCGTCTTGGTGACTGTTGCTGTTGGAGTCACTGTCGTAGCTCTGAGGGCTCGATGACGTCGCCGCTTCCTTCAGGCGCATCAGCATGTTCATCTGCCGACAGAAAGCATAGTCAGCTAGAAGAATTACAACCACAGGACGCTTTAACTCTTCTCCTCAGTCACAAGCCTTGGTCGTATTAAAACTACAAACTTCAATGGCGCTTATGTGATAGGCCAACACAAACCTAATGGATGTTCGATTTTATTCAGCCCGAGTCGATGCTTTATAGAAACACCTTTCACTTCGGCTACAGCTGCAACTCTTTTTGAGTGTCTCTACCAGCATTGCCCCCTTTTCTCTGGAAGAAAGCTCAGACTCAGTCAGATTGGGTGGGGAGCATTACCATAGACTATAAGGCGCACTTAAAATCCTTAAATCTTCTCAAAAATTGATGGTGCTCCTCATTTATGATTACCATTGTGCTTACTGACTGATTTTATGTGGTACAATGAGCTCAAAAATCTGTTAAAATTTGTAAGTATGACTTTTGTTAGCAACAAAGCCGCTCCACTCAATGGATATTCAGACCATTACGGTACACTGTGTCTCTACCTGATAGGACCCCTGAGCTGTCTACTAGACTGCCTGACCGTAATGTCTAAACTAGAAGAGCATTCATGTAAATCAGCCTGGAGTACGAGCTAGCAACAATAAACCTATTAAGTTAATTCTGGCCTTATGTTAGAAACAGGGCAGTGTAGTCCAACTACTCTGTCCTCCCAGCAGAGAGCTGTGTTAAGGAGGAAACACACCAGAGGCGTTGCAAAGTGAAGCAAAGCAGAATACGCAAATCCTACGCTTAGCTGAGCTTTTCATTTTATTTCCTCCTTAATGTGACCAGAATTGATTTCTCTAATGAAAACTGGGGACGTCTCAGATTTTGAGCACAGAATCTCTGCCTCGGGGTTGGTTTGTTTTGCTTGAACTGCAATGCTTACAGGGGGCAGGGAATGGTGCGTTCAGCAAAGCTCTGCTACACCAGGACAGCAGCAGGACCGAGTAAATAATTCTTGTTGCACAAAACTTTTTTTATTCCATCATGATTTACTGAAATCAGGGATATCTGGTCACCCTACCGGAGGGGCGGAGTGATATTACACACTTGGGAAGAATATGTAATGCGCCTTATAATCCCGTGCGCCTTATGGTCCGAAAAATCCGGTAATTTTGAACGCATGACTATGGTTTGATCTAAAGCCTTACATTGCAGCTGTGGATCTATATTTCTCAGTTTTCTTACTCAAAGGCATACCTCTGCCCCGGCCTCTAATCTCTTGCAGCCTCTGTTTTTTTTTATAGAACTCCTGTATATTTAGCTCTACCCATGTTCCCATTATGTCTGACCAGCTTCACTGTCTCTGCTGCAGAAATGAATCTCCACAGCACAAAGCTGCCACCACCACAGGGTAGAGGGGAGATGGTGTGCAGTTAGTTTCAGTCTTAGCTGATCAGACTTCTTTGTTTTGCCCCCTCCATGGTTTGTGGCAAACTGCTGATGGGACTTCTTTTGGTTTTATGCAACCAAGGTTTTCCTCCTGCTGCCCTTCTATAAAGGCTAAATGCCACTAACAGCTGTCCTGGCAGTAGATCCTCCCACCTGAGCTGTGCATCTGTGCAGCTCCCCCAAAACGAACACCTGTCTGCTGCATCCATTTGGTTCCCTTATGTTCTCAAACAAATACGTAAAGCCTTTACATGACTGCACCATTTATACTTACAAATTAAAATAGCACACGCGTGAACTCCAATTAGAGTATTTGGAAATACTTTTTGCTGCACTGGATTTTATTTATGCGAGTTTGCTCTAACTTGACGGTGTGAACATTTTCCAGGTGAGTGAATCTTGGTTGTTTTTGCTCACCAGTGGATCGGCGTCGCTGTCGCTCTGTGGCGGCTCTTTCCGAAGCCCTTCTCTTGGCGCGGAGTAGCCGTCGAAGCCCACGTCCTCTGGGCGCAGCTGCAGCAGTGGGGGCCAGTCACCAGGAGGGGGAGTTGAAGACCACGGGTATGTGTCCATCACCCAGGCAGCCGGGTCCTCCCACGCAGCCCTGCGGCCGTACAGCTACACACAAAGTGCCAAATAGTCAAAGGAGAGTCTGAGGCACACTTTCACAATGTGGCCTATTAGTTCAGATTGAACAAATGACCATTAAAATAGTCATAAGAAACCTAAAAAAAAACACAAAACTGAGAAGTCAATCTGTTGCAGATTTGCTCCCAGTCTTCATACTTTTGCTAAATAGCTCTCAATCAATCATTTGAGGCTTTATATTTAGATGTAAAAAGTGAACAATAAGCTAACAGGTTATTTAAATCCAAAATGAGATGTATTCTGCGGCAGATCTCTGCAATCAAACGTCGGTCATTAGAGCTGTGTACAGAGTGCTAAATAAATGATGCAGTGGTAGGTCACCAAAATCCCCCCTGGTAAAGATGGGCAAAACGTCTTTAAAAAAGTTATTTACTATTATTTATCTCACATTGAAAAGCTTCGATAAATGCAGCTTCCAGTATATGTATTCATTGGGAGAGAAATCCTGAAAAATAAATATAAAAAATCTCTTTTTTCTTTGGACAGAACTTCTTTTCTCATGGCTGGAGCACATGGAGAACACGGTGTTGAACCACTGCTCCTCGCAAAAGAGCTTTAGATAAACCAAAATTCTTGAATGCCGTTTCTCTTCTGAGAAGGAAGTTTATTTTTGCCACATCTGTGACAGAAGTGTTGTTTCAAATGTGTCTGAAACACAGTTAATTAATCTGTGCGCTCCAACAACGTTCCCAAGGCTTTTGAAAGAGAGACAGAGCCTCCACCACATCCACCTGGAGTGTCTATTAGAAAAATATTTATACCCCAGGAACCCAGAGAGGCACAAATTACCAATTAAATACATGCACAAGTTAGTTATTTCACAGGAATTGTTTCAGCAACTAATCGGTGTGGTACCAGTGATTTTATAAGAAAAAAAGTCTAAACTTTGGACTTTTATCAGCATGGAACAAACGTACCTAAATGAACGGCTGTTTTAAAAAAAAATATATATATACATTCATTTTTAGGCTTTTTATACACATCTACCAGGAGGAGCAATAAAGGTGGAGAGCTGCAGACCTAAAATTGATTCATCTTTTGGGTTTAAGCTTTTAACTTACAGCACAAGTGGATTTATTGTATGTGTGCAATGAAGCTCATCCTTTAAGACGGTAACTCTAAATATTTAACTGAACCTTTTAACAGTGTTGTTACCTGCAGTCCTTCACGTACTGCCTCCAGCATGTAGGGGACGATGGAATAATTCCAGAGATCGGTAAACCAAACCCTGGATCCCTCCACATCCATGGGGCACGACAGAAAGAGGCGCGGTCCTGCGGCGCACAGAACCGACGGGTAAACTAACCGCACATGTAATCCATTTTTATCTAAACAACCAATCTCTCTTTAGGTGTCATGTCTTATCACCGATGGTGACGTCAGAGGAGCTGTGAGTCTCCAGGAATCGGTTCAGGTGGTGCCAAACCCGCGGGACCCAGTCCATGATCTTCACCAGCTCTGCGCTGCGTGTCCGGCTGCCAATCTCCACCTCTATCAGCTTCCTCCTCAGGTATCGCCCGAGGAATCCCTTCACTGGCTCCGTGTGGTTGGCGCACAGGATCCACCTTTTAGGGGAACACAAAGGTGCTTCAGTGCTCAGCATAAATGTGCCGGTTCAGTGGTCGGAGGTGGTCAGTAGTTTACCTGAAGTTGTGGTGAAGCTGCAGGTTGGGGGCAGACGATGTGGCTTGGCTCATGGTGCCGATAATGTAAGGGCTGAATGGAGGAAAAAAGGAACAGGTTTTAATCAGCTGATCGTATGTTGGTGAATCTTTTTTGTTTAAAAGGGCTGTATTCTGCAGATGAATGCATGTGAACTAACCAGCGCTGGTAGTTGCAGTTGAAGAGGCCGTTAAAGATCTCTCCCAGAGAGCTGACATGGTGGAGGTTGTCCAGAATAACCACCAGGGGGCTCTCTTCCCCAGAGACGCTGCTGCATTGCTGTGCCAATCCTGACAGGTACTGACGCAGTTCCTTAACAAATCAAATGGTTTTCTCTGTTAAAGCACCACAGTTTGACCACAGGCATAGCCTCGAATGCTTTCTGTCATCTCAGCTGTGTCAAAACGTCAAGAAACAGCATTCTTATTTCAGGTCTGTGCAACAGAGACAACACAAATGAACAGCTAAAAGCAAAACACCTTGCTGGATTTGTGGTCCACGTTGAAAGTGACGACGGCGTTGGGGGTCAGAGGTCGGCCCTCCAGCAGGAGAAGGTGCCGGGCCAGCTGATTGGCCAGGTAGGTCTTCCCTGTCCCGCTTGGCCCCGACAGGATGACGCGTCTGTGCTCCCTCAGCAGGGAGACGTAGCGCTGCAGCATGGGCTTCGGGATCAGCGTGTCGAACACGAGCGAGTCCACGTTTTCACTGCACGGACCTACAGGCAACCACAGCAGCTTTTTTACGTCGAGCAGTGAAAACAACTTTCACCACCAGATTGTCCTTTCTGCATTTGGAGCCAATGACATTCGTTTTGTTCTCTGACAAGCTTGGCTAAGAGGGACGCTCCTCTTTTCTCGTGGGCTCTGGTACCTCTTAGCTGGATGTTGATGGTGTTATCTCCCACCAGATAGCCGCAGGGCAGCAGCTCCGGCGTGCTGGCCGTGCCGGAGCTGCTGGGTCGATGGATTTCCCCGATGTTGTAACCCTGCACGCTGTCTGTGCTCAGGCCCAGCTGGCTCACCGGGTCCACGTGGGTAATGTACTCCTGCAGAAGATTAGAGGATCGCTTTTTAGCTGAATTATAATCAAACAGGAGAGCTGCTTCATCGGTACTGTGTCATACGAAGGGCTGACCTTTGAACTAGAAGAGTCAGAGATCATCTGAACGTTACCTAAAAATTTCATGCTTTTGTCATTTTTAAATGTACATAAATGCAGGTGTGATTAAAAAGGAAACGCAACAGAATAAAATACTATTTTAGATGCAGCTCACTGCTTTTTTAAACAGGCCTGAGGGCGCCACATGTGGTACTTGGGCGCCACCTGGTGCCCACGGGCATCATGTTGGTGACCCTTGCACTATAGCAATCAAACGTAGTCTAGGTGAAGAAGTGTGTTTAACGGCCGTTTGCATTTACCTTAAAGAGGCGGCGGACCACTCCATCCAAGACGTCCCACTTGGTTTTGCCGCTCACACCGATGCAACCAATCAGAAAGTGGCGACATTGGCCCTCCTTAAAAACAAAACAAGGTTTCAGACACTGAAACGCCTACATGCACTTCTCATCCGTTCACAGCACAAAGCAGGCCTCACCTCCCCCCACTTGAGTTCTTCGTCCAGGCTGACCACAACCTTGACGTGTCGGCCCTCCTTCCTCATCCCTCCGTCTCCACCCGTGTCGTCCAGCAGCATATCTGGAAGGAAAGCGAGGTCAAATGTTTGTTTTTTTTCATTTCTGTAGCTTCAGTCATGCAACTGGAAAAAAAAAAGTCTTGTTGAGTCCGGCTGCGTCTTACCCAGGCTGGTAGACTCGCTGCTGGGAAGGCTGAGGCTGTGCTGTGGCAGCCCTGGGCCGCTTCCTGGGGTCTGGCTTTGTGTGTGAGGAGGAGGAGAGGACGAGATGGACGCCTGGGACCCTGTCCTGCTCCCCTGGCTCTCCAGCTTCAGACGATCGTTCTCCGACTTCAGCTTCTCAATCTCCAGCTGCCCAAAGCAAAGGCGGATAAAGTTAGCTGTGAAACGAGTAGACGGCAAAAACGGCTGCCAGAAAATCAAGAAGTTTCAGTCGTTAAAGGTATTCTTTTGTGTCTGCAGACCTGCATGCGGTTCATGGCCTCCCGCAGCTGGTCCAGCTGATGCGCAGAACTGAGAGCTTCCAGGCGGATATCCGTCAGCTTCATCTCCTTTTCCCTGAGTTCGCTCCGCAGCTGCATCACCGTCTCGGCCTCGCTGTCCAAACACTCCGACAGTCTGGGGGGGGGGAATCACACGGCAGGATGACGGGTCAGAGGCTGCATCTTCACAGGGACGGCATACGTACGTCCCGTCGGCACAAAACTCACAGCGTGTTGGAGTGCGTGTTCCTGAGGATGTGGCTGGCGGCTGAAGTGCCGTTGTGAGGCAGTTTGGGGGAGGACGGCAAGGATGAGTCCATCATCTCTTCAATGTCTGAATGAGACGAGGCAGATTTGGGAGATTTCTTCTTGGTGAACGTTTGTTTAAAGGAGCTTCGCAGCTGCAAGGGAACAGACGTGGAGCGTTAGAAGCGGAGGGTAAGATGTCAAAGTTAGGAGAGGAGGACGTGCCGGGGAAGGAGGAGGAAAACGGCTGCAGAAAGTAAAACACGGGGCCTAGGGAGGAAAGGGATTACAGGTCTTATGACCAACTTTGAGCAGCAGCGCTTTAAAATAAACAGAAAGCAACAAGCGTTTTTGTGTAACTGCTGTTAAGTAAAGCAGCTTTAGGAACACTTTTGCTCTAAGTGCATTTTAGAACAGGAAGGTTGAAATGCACGAGTCACATTAAATGGCACTCCAGGAAACGATGTGTAAAAAGTCTTCGTATAAATTCATCCTTCACTGCAGTAGAATCACAGGCTGAATTTTTTCTTTAAAATCTGGCCTTCAATTTGAGTGCATCGATTATGGAAAATGTCTTTAACTTTAACTTTGTTTGCTTGGGGGGAAAAGTTGACGTGACACAGAGACCTGTTTTTTTTTTCTTGCTGTCGTAATAACCATTAGATGAAATCATTTCTTTCCTCTCACTGCAAATGTAAATTTGTGCGTTTCTTTTGCTGCTGAAAAGCTTAATCTAAGCCTCATTGGGCCAAACATGGCAGGTCTGGTGTGAAAAGGATTAATATGTCGAAAACTCTGTGCCAGCTGTTAGGCAGAGTGGAGGACCTGTGATGCTGTGGGCCGGTTTCTCTTCCAAAGGCCCCTTATAAGAGTACAGGAGCTTTTAGAAATATCGTCACTATCACTTTATATATATATATATATATATTTTGTGTGGAATGTTGTTTGTATATCTGTATATCTGTGTGTAACGGAAATAATTTCCCTCTGGGATTATTAAAGTATTTCTGATTCTGATATTTGAAAGAAAAGTCTGACGCCAGAAAACAGGAATGGTTGGGATAATGACTCAAAATGAACTTCCTTTTAATCTTCATACCCAAACCCTAAAGAAAATCTGTGGCGTCAGCCGAAGGGAAGAGGGGAACCTGGGTGATGTACAGAGATTCTGCAACAGGAAGACTCAAACATATCTCTCTGTGCACTCCGTCTTTACAAAAGATTGATTGTTGTCCTGTTAGAAAAGAGGGGATTTTGAGTATTAAGTATTAACATGCTATGTCTGCCCTTCCACTAACCAGGTGAACTCAAATTCAAGAGTTTTTTTTCTACATGCCTCAGTGCTACTGCAAAATGAGATGAATTTCTTTCACTGCCTTCTACACACCTTTACCAGGTTGAACCAATAAACATGGAGTGTGCAAATCAGCCAAGGCAAGAGTGTTTTTCTTCAATGAGCTAGCTCAAGTGTCATAAGAACAAGGGATCGGTGCTGGAGAGGAAACACTGATAAATCGGAGCTGAAGACAGCGAGAGGAAAAGAAAAGGACTGTGGTTAGTAACCTAAAGGAGGTGCAGGGGTTAGGACTCTGGTTTCTTTCACAGCATACCACCCTTACCTCGTAGACCTGCCACATGCAGCGAAGCAGAGGAAGACGGGGAGACAAAACAGCACATGTTCATATGATCGGTGCATGTTAATGTGTTATGGAGGGACAAAGGTTCAACTAGAGACTCCTACAGGGACTAACGCCACCACCGACTGAGTCTTTTATCGTCCATTAGAGGCTCCCCACTAAATGCAGCCCCTATGCTCCATTACACAGCTACTGTATGAGCAACACCTGCAGCCAGGAGCCGGCTGTGGGGTGGTCTACAAAAACACAGACACCCACATACAGGGAGCGCAGAATTCCTCTTCACATTAAACTATGAGAAATTAAACACAGGGAAGGAGCAGTCTAAGAGAAAAACCAGTTGCATACATCATCCTCCTGGACTTGTCCGCCGGTACACAAAAGCGCCTTTTAGTTGCATGAAAGAAAAGTTGAATGAGTAGCTGCTTTCTTTAAATGATCACTAATGAAAGACGAGCTACGAGGGCTGAAAACATTCTAGTCAAAATTGATTTGGCGATTTACTTCATTTACAAATAAACATATTTTTTTTGGACCGTAAAAGCACCAAATCAAAGCTTTTATTAGTGTTATACAGGACTACATGGAGCCAAGGCTGGTGTATTCACCTTATCCCCAGAAAAAGACGGCTGTAGAAAGGAAAACCCAGAAACATGTGACACTGAACGCATGCATGAAGTCGAAGAGACAAACATTTAACGGTGAAAAGCGCTGACTCTAATACGTCAGTACAGAGAAAATTCCTCTGGCTTTAAACATTTCCAGTTACATCTCAGTAAATCATTAAAAAGGTCATTTATTAGGCAATTCATTACAGATAGTGTGATATAATTAAAGGCTTTATTACTGTTAGTTTTTAATATGACTTTTGAAATTAGTCTTTTGCAATGGTTGCATTTTCATCATTAATCCATAGTCAAAATGAACAGAAACAAGGGGATATATCACTATGTATAATAGATTCATATACCAGCTTCACTCTTTGAATTGACCTAAGCAAATAAATGCACCGTTGAATAATATTCTGATTTGTTGAGCTCCACCTGTACGTTTCCTTCTCTTACCCAGTTCTTTTTGTTCTTCTTCTTGTTCTTTGCATCCGCATCCATGTTGGAGCCCACGCTGGAGTGGCTGGTGGCGCTGGCCACGCTGCTGACGCTGTCCGAGGAGTGCTGGCGTCTGATGCGCAGGTCCGGCTGCTGATTCTGCTGCTGCAGAGTCCCGTTACTCCCGGCTGAGGAGACATGAGGGAATTTTGGGTTGAGTTGGACTTCGTTTTGGGGCAGACGGGCCGCGTTTGCAGTCCTACAGTAACACACAGTTGGGACCAGCCCTGATTAAAACCCAAAAAATGCGTCTGAGTGATTAACCTGTCCGATCTCCTTTGGGCACAAGTTCGGGTGTGTTGATGACTCCGTTAATGGCAGCCTGAGCGACGGCGTTCTGCTTCTTCAGCAGCTCGATGGTCTTCCTCAGCTCATTCAGCTCAGAGTCCTTCACAGAGAACACGATGAGAAGAGGTTCAAGCTAACGAGGCCAAAGCGGTGGCTCAGTGCGCGGCTGTGGGACAAGAAGAGCTGCTCTCACCTTCTGCTCTGCAGTCAGAGTTAGACTCTTCAACCTGATGGTCATGTTGCCCAGACTCTGTTCAAACGCCGCCACCAGGTGAGCCTGTGGAGAACAACTAACCGCATTAAATATCTCCCCAATAATATCTCTAAATTCTCCGTATTCTCAGGAAAGGCCACAGACTTCCTGTTGATGTCAAAACCTTTAAAAATGAACTAAAACAACTACTAAAAGCTCTCTCTCTTAAAGAAAGTAAAATAAAAAGTACAGTAAAGTCTATTTCTTACAACCTCTGAGTTTACTCCTTTTCCAAACCTATTTAAAGTACTTCTTGATTCTGAGATCGACCAACTCGGAAATACATGCATTAGTATTAAGTTTAAGCCTGGGTTATATTTAGGCTATTTGCCTTGTTTGTTGCCCTTTATGGAGGAATTAATGGCTAACGTATGCCTTACAAAAAATAAAATGTATGATACCAACTAGTTTCCAAATTAGCAGATGAGTTTTGAATGTATGAAGGGAATAAAGAACCAAAGACGATCTAGATCTGCAGCCTGGACAGCCTGCGGTTGAATGAGATGAGAAAATAGTGACACGGCTGAGATAACGGCTTGAGCCTTGTGGCGAAAACCCAAACATGACGTCAACAAAAGTGTAACAAAACCCAAATAATCACAGAAAATAACATCCTGTGATAAATGGCCAGCTGCTGGTGATCACATTACGAAAACACGGAGTCCAAACTGCTGAGCCTGGAGCTGAGGCAGTCCATTTATCTCAAGTCCCACTCAGTCCAAGATGTGTCAGAGAACCTGGCAGCGGGTGGTTTCATGCTGTAACTAAATCTAACCATCAAAAAGTGATAGGAGGTTATGTTGAAATATCAAAACATGGGGGATACAACTAAAATAATGCGTGAAATAATGCGTGAATGTGTTGTTTTAACCACGCTGGGTGAACAAACTCCACCTCCCGCCACGGTTAAGGTGCTGACTGACGCGTGGGTTGCAGTAAAAGATCCAACATCTTCTGCCTCGGGGCCTTCAAGGTGTGCTCGGATAATTCGCCGTCAGTCTTTAACGTTTGAACAAAGTCTGCTTGCCTGAATCCCACACTGGCTTCCTCTGCTGCGTTCCTGCTTGTATGCAGGCGTCGCTGGCTGTAAAATCTTTGTTTTCCATCAGGTAGCAGTGTGTTGAGACTAAAGTACACGCTGTTATCTAACGCTCCCTGCCTCCATTCCATATCTTTAAAAAAACGACAGAGTGCACGCACGCAGCTAGCCGATCACCAGCGGAGCGTGGCAAGACTTGTGCAACACAGACGGGAGGCAGGCAGAGACGTTCGTGTCTAGAGATGCTTTAAGAGATTCTCTGATGGTCCTGCCAGCTGTGAAATTACAGCTTTTGAGAGTAAAGATCATTTCGGCATCTTCCTGTCACGGATCTGTAAATACTTTAGCCCCGGAAATGTTTCGATGTGTGACACAGGCGACGTTTCTGGTGCTTTTTAAAGACCCGATTCAGATTTCTTTGAGAAAAATAATACATTTGAACAAAAAGAAGAAAAAAAACTTTCAAGAGATTAGATTTGTTTTCAAGATCAGTTAAGTTGCACACATGACGAAATTCAAGCCTCCGAGGTTCCTAACCCTGGTCCCCAGGGTGCCCTGTATGTTTTAGGCCTCTCCTTGCTGCCACACAGCTCACCTAAACGAATGGATGATTAAGAGGCTTCTGCAGCGCCTGATGTCTGCAATCATGCAATCATTTGACTCAGGAGAGCTGGAAGAGAGGCAGCTCTAAAACCTGACCAATGCCCTGGAGAACATGAGTGGACAGACAGCTCGGGGAGAACGTTGTGGGGGAAAACGTTAAGAGCATGGCACGACGGCGAACATATCACAGGCCAGACGAGGGGAACATTAACTAGAGAAGCAGCCAAGAGGCTCATGGTGACTCTGGAGGAGCAGCAAAGATCCACAGCTCAGGTGGGAGAATCTGAGGAGCGGACAATTATTAGTTGTGCTCTCCTCAACTCTGGCCTTTAATGGGAGACTGGCGAGGAAAAGAAAATCACAAGAAGTCTCATTTGGAGTTATGCAGGGGACAATGCAAACATTTGGGGGACTGCTCAGATGAGATGGAAACTGAATTTCCTTTTACAGAAAGCTGTGTGTGGGGGAAACCAACACCGCACAGCACCTCCTAGACAGCATGGACTGTGATGGAGCTTCCAGCAGGAAAATACCCATAAAGTTACAGACACAGCCACGATAGAATGGTTTAGATCTGAATCTGACCGAGGATCAGTGGCAAGGAATGAAAATTAAAGATCTCCTGTTGTCTCGGCCCAATTTGACTTTGTAATGGTTGATAGTTTCAGCTATTTTATAAAGAAGAATGGGCAAAAACGTCAGTCTGTAGATGTCGAAAGCTTGTTCTACAAGTGCAAGCAATGTTCAGATTTCCGAGTGTAAGAAAAAAAACGTGCAGCTATTTTGCAGTCCTTTGTGCTGGTGTGTTGCATGAAAGCCAAATAAAACACTGAGGTTTGTGATCATGACTTTGCTAAAGGCAAGGCACTGTAGGGACAAACCTCTAGCAACAGTGCATTTGCAGTTTGATCAAATTTAGGCTTTTGCAATTCCACTTCTGCACTTAAATTGACATTTTTAAAACATGCGTTTTAGCATTTTTTATTTGTCCCCATAAATCTGGTAAACTTAAAAAGAAATGCAAATTTCTTGATTAGTTTTGCTGTCCATACCCATGTTTTTAAATCCCGGCACCTCAAGCACAGGACAGTAAATGGTCTGTGATATATACGTTTTCCGTTGCGCGTGTTGACGTTCTCGTTCACTTACATTAGCGCTCAGCTGTGTTGTGAGGGCGGAAACCTTTTCCTGAGAGGCGTCCAGCTCCCGCCGCAGCTTTCGGATCTGCAGGTATCAGGACAGAAAGCGTAAGAACAGGCTCCACAAAAGCGTCAAACGCACACGCGCGCATGCATCCAGACGCACGAGGAGGAAAACACTGCCGACACAAACATGGGAGGCGCCCAGATCCGAGCGCCGATACGTCCTGGGTTAAAAGACGAAATGCTGCAGAGACATAAAGGAGCACATACAGGTGTGCGCAGGTGTGCAGGCAGTGAAAAGAAGCTGTTACAGGGTCAGTCACAATGTGGCTTCATGTGTAACTGGATCCGAGTGCGAAAACATGCCCGTGTTCCGACAAGTCCAGCCAGTGCACCCAGAAAATTAAAGAGGATGGAAGCGGTGTGGGCGTGCTGATGCTCACCTCCGACTGAGACTTCTCCTCGTTCTGAAAGACAAACAGCACAAGCAGAGAAAACCATTAGACCGTTCAACCTGCCGCAGGTCACGCCGCGCGCTTCCCGTTTGATTTATTGGCTCCTTGGAGACGGGCTTCATAAAGTGTGAAGGATGTTGTTTGGTGTAATATGTCTGGGAAGCAGAGATATCCTCCTGAAGGCGTTTCACTGTGTGTTCGGCTCTCTTTGTCCTCAGAAGCATAACGAGGAACAATGGCAACAACAACAAAAAGGAAAAAGAAAAAAGTGACAGAGAGCGTGCAAAACAAACGCCGGCTCGCACGAATACGACACATCCCGATGATGGTCGCCAAAATAGCCAAACATGCGACACCCACATTTACATGTAAACAAGGCTCCACTGAAACTGCACCTGAACTCAAGGCTGTGTTCATGCATTATTGGAACTGGTTTGTTTGGGGCTAAAATTAGTTGAAAGCCGTTAGTTTTTCCTGTCTTCTTTGAACGGGCTGCTTACACAAGCAACAGTGCACCAAAGCCTACAATTAATCATCTGTCACCCTCTAGCCTCTGGAACAGTGTCTGAGCAGCAAAGCACTCGCACATCTGCATCGGGGAATGTGCTTCACAATGAGGCGTCTGTCCACACGAGCGCGGCTCCTTAATCTCACAGAGACACAACCAGCTGATCCCAGAAACACAAACACAGCAGTTTGTCCTGGAGACGCAGCCAAAATACAGACATCTCTGTCTCTGATGCAGAGAAAACACAGCGCCGCTGGGTTCTGTGCTTGGATTTCAGGAGCAGCTAACAGCACACAGATCCGCTTTCAACGAAACTATAAAACAACACGGTAACTTCAGAAAGTGAGCTCATTCCAACCCATGTTCCACATAATCAGATATCCATAACACGCACACTCTCCAGCTCTGCTGCTGCTGCTGCTGCGTCTCATTCCTACCGTTTGCTGCCAAGCCGGGACGGTCCCCGTCAGGGACAAAGTCGCCATCATTTTGACTCCACTCTCTGCTCTGCTCTGATTTCCAGCCTGTGACTCTCAGGCTCCGAGGGTCATGAGGCGTCTGAGAGTTTCTCCGCTACACCTGCTCAGGTGAGTGAACAAGCCCAGAAAGAGGAGGAGGAGGAGGAGCTTCACTAGGATGCCCTTAGCTCCCAGTGTGCACAGGTGGGCTGGTCCCTGTTTGTCAGCCAGACTTTTTTCTTTACAGGATCTATGAGTCACTTCCCATATGATATTTCAATAAATTGAAGCAGTTTGTTAACGAATAGCTGCTCAAATATTTTCTACTGGGGTTTTATGGCAATGAAGCTGATGAACATGAACATATCTTTAGCTTTGAGGACACTGGAGACCCGGAAAAGTTAGGAAATCTAATGATAAAATGATCAGTTTTACCAAAAACATCCAGCTCCAAAAAGAAGCAAAAACTGAAATACATGTGTGGGCGAATAGTTGCAATTTCAATTTATAGGACTATTAATAGTCCTTGCAATTAATAGTTGCAAGTTCATTCTGTCAGCTGCTCCCTTCATTCAGTGATCCCCACAGCAAGGTGTTACAACTTCCACACAGACTTTACACCAGATGTCCTTCCTGATGCAACATGGAGTCAAACTTGCATCCCTCATATCAAAGGCTCGGACTTAACCCACTTTACCAGGAGCTTCAGAATATGTGCAATAGCCAATTAAACAGCATCAAACTTACCGTAGAGTAGATGGAAGAGGTGCTGGAGACCAAAGACAGCGATGACCCATGAACTGCAGAGATAAGAAACACAATGATGAGGAGGTATGTCCTGACTTTAGCAACCTACGCTGCTGCTTTACAGCCCCCAGGCCACAAGAGGGCCACCAAGGGGCCACCAAGGGGCCACCAGCCCCCCCAGAACAATTAACTTCAACCACAGAATAGAGATCTCAAGACTTTAAATTAAATGTTCTAAGAATGAGTCCAAATGTTTGAAACTCACTCCTAAGATTTCTGAAAATCAAATTCAAATTAAACAAAAAACAAACACTTTTTATTTATTTACTCATTTTACAGACACTGTAACTGCAAAAAAAAGTTCAATAAATAATGTAATTTCTTGCATAGCAGCTAATTAAATTAAACCTCCAGAGCAGAAACCACCACCAGCCTGAATGAGTAGGTCAAAGAAACCTGCCTCTAAAATGTGTTTAATGCGGTTTATTTAGTAAAGAAGTAATTCATTTGTCTGTAACCACATCATTTTGGCTATTTGGTTACCGGTAAAATGTGAAACATGGGGCTTTGGTTAAATTCACACCACAGCAGCAACCAAGCTTGGGAAACAGGAAAGCCGTCAGGGTTAGGGCTGGTGCCTGCTGGGTGTGGTCTTAGCAGGAAGCGCCCTGAGCCGACCTCCCACAGTCTCCCCCCACAGACTACCCACTCTGCCCGCTTCTGCTCAGGCGGGGTCTAACTCCTGCTGAATGTACCGACTGCTTCTCTGCGCTTACGGAGATGAAACTCCTCCACATCACAGCCCGACTAACGACAACCTGAACGTTTACCGCAGTGACTCAGCTGCGGGGGAAACAAGGCCGCTACTGTTCCCTGTGTAGGAGCAGATTAGCAGGGATCAGCGACGTGAAGTCAGAAACCGCGACGAGAGTTCGGCCCGATCCGCAAAGAGTCATTTGTTCTTTAAAAGAGTCAGATAGGAGTTAACGTGAGACTGGCTCTTATCTCCGTCTGGTCTAGACAGAAAGGTGTGCTGTCAGCCACATGAAAGGAGAACATTTAGTTTCCCCTGAGAGACAAAACAATCCGGCTGGACTGTTTTAATAACCTTTTGGCAAAATATTACCCTTTATGTAGTTTTTTGGAAGAAATGAAGGTTTTTCTTTTGCATCGTTAAATGCAGACAGCTTTTAGTTCTTTCCAGGCTGATATTTCTATAGAGATCAGGATTTAAACTCTGCAAACATAAGTGGCAGGAAATAAAAGGGCTGACAGGTTTGCTAAAACATACAATTTGCCTCATTAGTTCAAAAGCTTGTTTTGTCTCCCTCGGTATGAAAACAATTTCACCAGTTCGCTTTTATCCCAAGGTAACGAGACCTGTGGCTAATTTTGTTTTAGTGCCAGACTTATTTTGTTCTTATCTCCAGATAATGAAATCTTACACTCTCTTTGTTGTTGTGGCTGTTAAATTGTTTACCTACAGTGTTCAAGTTCACATTCCTAAAATAATGACTTAATATATTTGATTTATGAAGGTTTTTTTCTTTACTTTTTTCTTTACTGAAACTAGAGTCTCTGAGTTTTATTGGTTGAGGATTTATCCAGAATACAGCAACTTTTCATACTTTTCACGCCTTTGTAGAAACCCTGCAAACAAAACAGGGGATTTAAAAACTCCTCTGGGGCTGGCGGAGAACTGCAGTCATGTTTCATCATCTCCTGTCATTTCCAGCAAAGACTTTTTAATCCATCCATTCATTCGTCCCGGGGGCCTGGCCCAGCAGCCAGCGGGCGAGAGGGACGGCCCAGCAGAGACACATCTGACTTGTGGTTGTACGGACTTTTAAACGAAATCCGGGTGAGCAGCTCGTCGTTCGGGAGGCGGTCGTTTGGATCGGAAGCAGCCAGTTAAGTTCCTTTGGGGATCAGGAGAGGATGCCTTGGAGACAATTCTCAGGAGAGGAGTTTTTCACGCATCCCACTGGGAGCAGGCCTCGGGGTAGACTGGAAAGATTATATCTTTTAGATGCTTTGGGAATACCCTTCGTTCTGGAGGAAGTGGCTAAGGAGAGGGGGGTCCAGAAAGAACGCCCCTTATGACCCAGTCTGGCGGCTGGTCAAGCATCTTTTTATTTTACAATATTTTCTGGATCTTGGATGATGCCAGTAATAACTTCAATAACTTTTTACTCAGAATCTGATTAAAACCCTATTTTATTGTTATAGAATAACACGTTTCCCACACCGGGAGTCCAAACAGGCAATCCAGTGACTGTAAACTGTAATTTAGAACCTGAGCTTTATAATCTCCGTGATTTTCTTTAAACCTGAACAGATTCTGCAGGCGAACGGCAGGTTTGCAAACACGAACGAAAGCACGATGACAAAGTGTGGCGGTGCTGCTCTCATGAAGCGCGGGTCCGACAAAGTGCTGGCCGAGTGACGGGACCTTTGTGCCGTCGCTCACATAGTGGCAGGAGGGTAACTCTAGACCTCAGAAACACGGACCTGCACACATAAGCTGCGCGTCGAAGCAGAAACGGCGACGCAACGCAGACAAAGACAGAGAGAAAGTGGGAGGGAGAAAGTTTTGTTTGGAGGTTTTCCGTAATGTCACCACGTCTCACTCTCACAGCGATCCCTGTAATTATCCCCCCCTGCTGAAAGGGGAGAAGGACAAGTGGAGGGGGGGGGGGCTGAGACAGATATGTTACGCATGCTTTAGGTGCAATAACTTGTCTTCATGTATGTTTTTGCAACAGGTATTTATTTGAGACGTGCAATCGCTGCTCAGTCTTCATCCGCAATAAAATAAGCCATCCAAAAAAAAATAACCCTACAAACATAATGTTGGAGCTGTTGTTTATTTTTACTTAAAAATGAAACATGAGGCTTTATAGAAAATTCTCCAGTTTCTCTGAGAAAGACTAAAAAAAAGAGCTCTGGCTCACGTTTTATTCAACCACAAAGTTCATTCCTATTAAAATAAGCCTGCATGACCCTTTATAAACAGTAGCTTATTACATTTAATACAGATACTGACTACATACTATTTGTTTATGGTGAAACTGAAGTAATTCAATGTTATTTTTTATTAATTATGGGGTTAAATGTAAAAACAACTGTTTTGTTAATGATGTTAAAATGCATTTTCCTTATTTTTGTCATAAATCTTTTTCTCAAAGACATCGTCCATAACATTTCCAAGATAAAACATTTTTGGAGCAACGGTGTGACTAATGACAGAGCAGCTTTGTGTTAAACAGATTTTAATTGTTCCTAATTTTCCTCCTTTTCCTGCAGGGTTTGGTCCTCCTGTCAGGATGGGCGTGCGGCGGGTGTCTGAGCCGGCAGCTGGATGCGGGTTTTGTGAGATTTGCAGCGCAGAAGCAGCTGAAGGCAGTTTTGATCTCTAAGATCCAAAATTGTTGCTGGATTTCATCTCCATTAGTGTCAGTTTCCCAAACCGTCTACTGGTTTTACCAATTTGCATCCCTCCAGGAGGAAAAATAGACCTGATCTGAATCCCTTTTCCTTGGTACTTGTGAGATGTCCATCTGTTGGAAGAGTGCTTATATAGCAGGTAAAGCCCCTATTTATAGCAAAATCATCAAGCAGGACTCCAAATTAAAGCAATCTGATTTTTTGTGCTAGAAGAGACGTTCATAAGGAAAGCTCTTGGCCTGAGCATGGAGTCTCGCAGTTCAGAAAAGGTGCAGTCAACATCTTTTTTTCCTGCAGGCGTCTTCGTTTTGACATGAAGTGAGGAGGCGGAAGCAGCACGGAGACATCAGAACCAGTTATTTACATCTGACCACACCCTGAATGTGAAGCAGAAACATAACCGGACAGCTTACCTTCTTCAAAGCCGTCCCTGAAAGACCCCGATCGGCTCATCGTGCGAGTTTTCTCGTCCAGCGACATGCAGGAGTTCCTCAGCCGATTGTCGCTGCACGGGTCAAAAGGAGCGTCCTGGTTGGTCAGGCTGTTGTTGCGCACACCGGCGAGGTTGATCTGACCTGCAGAGGTCGGGCTGGACGCTGGAGAAATGACACCAAGAAGCACACAACTTTTATCGCTGTTCAACACAAGACCAGAAACAAGTCAAAGCCAGTGGATTAAATCTGAACACATGAATGAATCGGTTTTCTGTCCATCTAGCTGCATAACCCTACGGTACATTTTTTTTTCATTTTCAAACACAAACTTCAATGTATTTTATTAGGATTTTATGTGATAAAGCAACACAATGTATTGCTCGACTAAAAAAAGGAAAGGAAGTAAATCTTTCCAAATAAACATCTGAAAAGATGACGTTTTTGTCCATTCTTTGCAGAGCAGCTTTAGCTTTAGCTCCGTCAGACCGGATGGAGAGGAGTCTGTGGACGTCAGTTAGCAAGCTGTGGCACAATCCAAATAACACATGGATATGTTACATATATCCATGTTTGCATTTAATTCTTGCGTTTATTTTGCATGATTAGTTTATATTGTGTTTTGTGTATATTGTGTAGGACAGAGACTAGTCACCAGGTAAAATGAGGCGAGACAGGGAAGCAGCAGACATAGACACAGAGCGGATCAGAACCTGTGTGCACCAGGAGCATCATCCCTGGATGTGGACGGACAGCCCAGATGGCCTCTGGTTAAGAACTGCTCCCAGACTGTTTTAAGCACTGTTTTATCGGGTTTTACTCCACTGGCGCTTTAAAGGTTTTACTTTTTGATCTTTTAATAGGGTTATTTTAACCTATTCTGTTTTAAACTGGCTGGTTTTAGGGTTGAGCCCATTTTATAATATTTATGCTCTCATTGAAATCTATTACTCATTTTGACCTTGTGTAGCGTCTGTTCTCTGGGTTTCTGAGTTGATCGCTTCCCTTAGCAACAGGAACATAGGGCCTTGGGACCACGTTGGCCACAAACATGCTTTAAACCACTCCTATCTATTTCTAGTTGTGCTCAGACTGTACGTTTCAGGTCATTCTGCTGCTGGAGGCTGAACATTCGGCCAAGTTTTTTGCAGCATCTAAAGGGTTTTCTTCCAGGATTGCCCTGTTATTTAGCTCCATCCAAAAAATTGACCCACATGGAAACACAGGTTGAGCGTGATTATTAATTGGATGGCTTTGGAAGACAATTGATTCCACTGGATCGCATTTAGCAGAGCCAAGCCGGCTGAATACGAATAAACGCCACATTTCACGGACTTCCAAGCAAAGCTACGTTTCAATTGGCAAACAATCTGGTGTCAAACTATCTCCAGCCACACAGACAAGGCCCAGCTGTATTCCCAGAGTTGTGCTTTACGGGCCTACCCAGCTGTCCAAAGTTGAAGCGAGTGCCGGAGGGAGAGGTGAGGCTGGAGCCGGGGGAGAACGGCGAGTTACTGGCAGAGTCCTGCAGCCCGCTGGTGGAGTGGGAGCGCAGCCAATCGCGGTCCTCGTGACCTCGCAGCTGCGATGACGGACCGTACCTGCAGAGAGTCATGGAAATAGGTTAAAATGGAAAACTGGACACCAAACAGGAGATGACTGCGGATGATATGGGGCCATGTTACTTTCTAACGGTAACAGAGCTGGATTTTGATGTTTTTGTTTTTTTTGCTCAAGCAGCCACATTAATCACCAGGATCTGACATGAAGATGAAGCAGATGCTGCGCCAACATATTACAACAGCGTGGCCTTGGACTGATTCTAGATCTGAGCAACGGAAAAAAAGCAGAGAAGACGGAAAAAGCAAACTTGAGCCGCGATACAAAAACCATGCTTGCCCCAGCACAACGCACTCATAGGTCTGTCCAGGGACAAACGCTCAACACAACAACACATGTGCCAGATGCCAAACAAAATCTTGGATTTTAAAAGCGTGAGCAGAAGCTGTAACAGGATGATGTGGACGCTGGAAAAAAATAAAAACGGTCAAAAGGACAACAAAGCAAAAGGTTGGTAAACCGGAGTGGAAAGGTGCAACGTTTCCGACATGAAAACGAAGGTGGTACCTGAATCCCTTCTTAGGCAGAGTGTTTCTACCACAATGTGGCCCTCTGTGGGAGAGAAACACTTCAGAAGAGGAACACAAATGGAGGGAGGAGGAAAGGAAACTTGTGCCTGAAGAAATAGCTAAAATTATCCGTTTTACGACAATACAATCTATTCCACAATTCCCAAACTGGAAAGTTGTTGTTTTTTGCAGAAGGGATTTGGCAAAAAGGTAAAAAAAATTAAAAACTGTTTTGTTTTTTTGCAAGTAAAACAGGGAAAACACTTAAAATGCTGAAATGCTCAATTTTGTTTAAAGATTTTGAATATTTTAGTGGAAACAAAAAGACCCAATGTTGTGTAATTCTACACCTAACCACAGGGTGGCAGTATGTCATCAGTTACAACTAACACCAATTTATACACACAATCTCAAACTCATAATTTCCATTCATCTCAAGGAGTCCTCCAATAACCACAGACTACCACACAGGGCAACAAAGACAAATGATGAGACTAGATTACAGGTTCCAGTCTCAGAGGTGGGGCTCCCTGTGTGGCAGCGGGAGCTGGTTTAGTAGGACCACCCACCTCAGCAAAAACCTAACACCGCACACAGGTAGATTTACCTGTCCTGCCTCCGAGGTAGCGTGTTTCGGCTGAATATGGGGCTAGCGGTGGGCGAGGAGAGGGGACTGATGGAAGACAGGAAGAGGGGGGGAAAAAACGCACAACAGACACAGAGAAACAGCAAAGTTTTAGAGAGTGAGGTAGACGAGGGAACGTATCAGAACAGAAATCCACAGCAAAGATTCATCCGAGAGAGCTCAAGGACGACGGCGATAGCACAGCTTGGAGTCCGAATAACAACATGTTTCCACTGAGACGTTCTGGTCACGTTACACAGTCATCCTGTGAGGAAGGAATCTGCTAGATCACGATTTCTGCATGAAAAAAACAAACTGAGGAAGCCAGAAGGTTTTGTTTCTCTGCTTGGGTTGCACACTGAATGGCTAATTTCACCATTGTGGCTGCTTTGTACAATTTGTCAATAAAGGAATAAAAAAAAAGAAAATCCTCTCAGGTTTCTATTATTATAAACATCATTAGAGCTTTCCTGCCTTCCTTTAATCTGACAACCAATTAACATCTAATAATCTGACCATTGCCACGTCTTATGACCACAGTGGCTTACAGATGTATTTATGTCCCTTCCAGAAACTTCTATGTTTTTTTTATTGGGATTTTATGTGACAGACGGATACCAAGAAGCACAACTAACGCGCCTACCTGAGCTGTGGGTTTCTGCAACTCATCCACAGTTACCAAGGACCTGTTGGCTGCTTCTCCAATTAATCATCTCCTTCCCCTGCCTTTTAGTTTAGCTTTTTATGCATTGATAGGTTTGCATCTGTGCATTGTGTAGAAAAAGGCACCCGCAGGCTTTGCTACAACTGATTTAGTTTGAACAAGATTTAGCTTGAAAATGGGATGTGCCCCCTTACATTATTGTCCCAGCATGACAAAGCAGTTCCAGAATCACAGATAACCATTATTTAGAAGATAATTTAATTACGTTTTAACTGTGAAACTTCAAACACTGCATTCATTTCAGCATCAAAATGTCCGTTCATGAACTCGTCTTTTCCGTCCTCACCTCTCAGACACGCCGGTCTTGACGCTGCCGGCGCGGCCCAGGGCGGACAGCGTGTCCTCCCTGTGGGTCCCGTGTCCTCCGCCGCCTCCTCCCGCGCTGCTCAGGCTCATGTCGATGGACTCGCTGCTGGTGTGCATGCTGCTGACGGAGGGAAAGCCCACGCTGCCCGCCCCGCCGTGTCCACCCAGAGTGCCCTCCCTGCTCGGGACCGAGGAGCCGCTGAAGGTGGTTCCCCATGTCAGGCTGTTGGAGGGGCCGGTTGAGGAATAGATGGATCCCGGGCTGGAGGCCTGTAAAACACGATGAGGTTTGCCACTTTCAAACAAAGCCTCTTTAATAAAGAAACTGACCAAACATCCTAAAGAAGACCTTCCATCTACATGCCAGTGGCTGCATTGTCAGCTTATGGTTTCAGTCTTTCCTTTGAAAAGATGCAACGTCTCTATGATATTGAGAGGACCATTTAAAAATCATTATTCAAATCAAATTTCAGTTGCAGCGTTGACATATGTACTCGCATTGTCCACTTTCATTCCAGAGGAAATTGAATCTGAAATAATTTAATAAACTTTTGAGCTGTCTGCTGTTGGCGAAGACACGACTGCTCTTTATGACAGACAATAGCCCGTGTGTCACGGTGTGACTCGCAGCTAGTCGGATCAAAACCGTGAATCATGTGAGTGTGTGATGGAGGGTTCACGCTGAAAAAGGTTTAGCATCTACAGTTTGTCAAACGGGCGTCTGCTCGGCTCATCCGTGCTTTACCTGAACCCGGGTTGGCCGGAGAAGCCGTGCTATTAGAGAGGTGAGGTGGGAATAATCCCAGCGTCTCCGCCAGGAGCCTTTAAGTCGCTCTATAAACACACACTCACGAATCTTGTATAAACTAAGGACCAAACAATGTATAATCTTAATCTAAAGCTGATTGTTGTTTTTAGACCTGTAGATGGGTAGCAGCTGATCCAAAAGTCTGATCACTTAAATGTGAAATATTTCTAGAAGATTTGGTAGAGGATGTTTAGGAAGAGATTGAAAGTATGAAGAATTTAATTTAAATAGGAGGAAAGTTGTCAGAGAACACCACAATATTTCAGTTGTATTAACTTTCACGACTAACTTTAAGACGTAGTGATGCTTGATTCTACTGAAAGGCAGTGTGAAGCTTCTCAGCAGCCTGCCTCATAGTAAGGGCAACCAAAAAAAGGAGGATGTCATCTGCATAAAGATTCCCTTTAGCATGAGACATATTTTAATGTGAATAATAATATAAATGGAAAATAAAACCGGCCTAAAAGTGAGCCCTGAGGAACTCTACGCTCAGAAAACGGCAGTATTATGTTCGTAAAGGCAGCTCCTAAACCATAATTATCCCTCTGATTCTAGACATGAGCAGGTTTAGCTAACTAAGTATTTTATATAACTATTTCCTGACAGATGAGGATTCTGCCCTGATGGCATTTCCTGTCATCTTTAAAAGCGACTGAATTACATTTATCTGGGTGTTATGTCGCACTCATACCCAAGGGAAACAGGAAGTCAGGGACTAACATGAAATAAATCTTAGAAAACGCTGTTACATTTATTATGTGGGACTTGCTGACAGTTGATGCGGCTCACCTGCTCACTGCCCAGAGTCCCGGTTCCTGACCCCAGCGCCCTGCCTCCAAACAGGGGGCTGCTGGTCTCACTCTCCCCGCCTCCCAGCACGCCGTCAGGGGACTCCAGCACCGTAGGGACATGGTTCATGGTGGCGTGGGGATTGGAGATGATGGTGGAGTTCTTCAGGTTCTCAGCTGTGGTAACTGGAGCTTGTTTACTGGCCTTACCACCAAATAACCTGAAAGTATATCAGTGATAACAGGGGGAAAACAAAGATTTCAGCTGTGGTTGCAGTATTGTCAAAAACATGTAAGATAAAGACACTTTACACTTATTTGTGAAAAAATTAAATCAAGTGTTCACATTATGTGCATTAGCTGGTTAAGTCATCCTGCTTAGCTCCCCTGCAAAGAGCCATGAAGGAGCGATGCCAATAGAGGAGGAACCTGCTTAGAGTTTCTACTTTTACACGTAAAAACAGTGAAACATAAGCCTTCATAAGCTTATATCCCGTCACCAAGGAAGCAGCGCTTGATCCTGGGAAAAGGCCGACACAGGAACAGACCCACAGCGCTCTCCTTGTTCCTGGGTTACGCTTAATCGGCAGGCTGTGATGACTGAAGCCGCGGTGGGGGGATAATAGCAGGACGTCTTCTTTGAAGAGTTATCGCTGCCTCACATTAATGAGGGCAGAGTGCTGAAGTAAGACTCGGCTTCCATTACAGAGCACCACACCCTCCCCGTTACCCCCTCCCACCACACCGCCAAGGCTGAGGCTTGGCAGCTGATCAGCTCAGCTCAAGGCCTCCATTCACAATGGCCTCATTTAACCTCAAATAGTGTGTGTGTGTGTGTGTGTGTGTGTGTGTGTGTGTGCGCGCGTGCAGAACAGGCCCACACGTGTGAACCCTTACTCACTGCTCACCATGTACTGTGACTGCATGATTAAGGGGTTTTTTGAGTGTGTGTACACTATGAGGGCGAAGTCAAGCCCATACAGGAGGGCCCCACTCGGGGTGGCTCATCAGCCAGCAGCAGTCAGCGTGTCTGGAGGGCTTCTGCAAAGACGTGCGTGCATGTTCACCTGCGCAGTGTGGGTGAGGAAACCTGCTGCCGTCCCGTCGGCCCTCCTCCTCCTCCTCCGCCTCCGCTCCTCAGGTTGTCCACCTCAGAGACGCCCTTCTCCCGGTCCGTCTGATTGGCCAGCAGGCCGGCCGCGTTGTTGGCCTTGGCGGCGCCGAAGGAGTTCTTGCTGTGGGACGTGACGGAGAGCACGGCGGCCTCGATGCTGCTGGTGGACGAGCGGTTGCCGTTGCGGGCGGCCGCCCCCGAGCGGCTCGGCCTCGGCAGGCTGCGGTACTGCAGGGTGGAGCGGGCGCTCATGGGGAGGAAGCCGTCGTCGTGGTGGCCCAACGCAGAGCCGCCGTCCTGCCCGCCGCATTTCAAGCCTCCCGACAGAGAGCGCGCCCCGGATTTAGGCATCTTTCCCAAGGTGGCCGATCCGCTGGTGATGGTGGCACCGCTCGCCGTGACCATGGTCACCATGCCGGACCCTTGCTTCTTGAAGCCGAAGGTGCTGGTCGGGGTGCGGGCAGACAGCATGTGCGTGTGGGACTGCGGGTCTGAGATGGTGTGCGTGAGCGGATTTGCGCCGGCGGTCGTCGTGCGGCTGGTGGGGGCCGACTGCTTTTTGGCCTCATCGCCGCTGCTGCGCCCTGCGTCTGACGGCGAGCGCTGAAGGCCGTTAGAGCGAGGGGAGAGACGTCCTTTCTCCGACACCTTCACATCGTCGGTTTTACCTGCAGGACACACACAGTGTTTCACAGTTCTGCTACCGGCAGGAGCTTTTCACACCGCGTTACATTATATTATACATGAATTGTAATTTATTGGGATTTTATGCGACACACATCAATTGGTGAGAAGCAGCAGGGATCCAAAGTTTAGATAAAAGGATCGGTTGACAAAACAACCGCTAATTGTGCCCTTTATGGAGGACCGGAGATGAAAAAATAGCTATTGTTGAAAGAAACCTAAAAGAAAGCCTGTTTGGAAGAAGGGGCTCTGGTCAGATGGGACCAGAGTGCAGAAAACCACCCATAAAAATAACAACCCCATGGTGAAACATGGTGGTGGTAGCATCATGCTGCAGGGAGACTTCTCTTAAGCAGGGACAGGGAAACTGGCCACAGATGATAGGAAGGCAGCTGAAGCTAAAAACATGAGAACCTACTGGAGACTGCAGAAGACTGGGGGTGAGGTTCACCTTCAACCTTGATGACCGCTCTGAACACCACAGTTCAGAACATAACCCGGTTTTAAAGTCACGGTTCGATACAGTTTTGGTACGCTTCAATCAAAAACAGTAAAAATAAATATATTTTTTATTTATTTTTTACTTGGGTTAGTAGTAGGCAATTAATTAATTGGATTTTATTATGTTTTAAAACTTAAAAAGTGTAACATTTGGAACTGACTGCAGACATGGGTGGACATTTCCAATGCACAAAGTAGCTGTTATTGTTTTTAATAAGACTGTGCTTGCATTTATGAATAAAACATCTCTAATTAACTTTAGAGTTGTTTAGACGATTCAACCACCCAGTTTACCAGCTGTGCCTGAACGCAGCACGCACAGCTGTTAAAACAGTGAAACAGATCCGGACATCAGTCATCCACTATCTGTGATCTGTACATTCAGCTTCAGGTGTTTCGGGTGAGTAAAGACGCTGCTGAGGGCATCTTCCAGCTGCTGAAAAAGGCTGATGTAAGGTTGTGTTCAGTCCACCTTCCTCCGTCCCTGATAGCAGAGTTTGGCGATAGCTGGGAGTCTTCTCTGTTTTGCTTTGGTGTCACAAAGCTGCGTTACAGAACGTTGCCTTGTGCATTTGCAGTTCGTCACAGAAACCTTCAACAGAAGGTTGTTTGCATGCATTCGTTTGGCACAAGTTCTTACTGAAGCGGCAACGCTGGACCAGATACTTCCGGCACCGTTACAGCCCTACTAAATATACAGCTAGAACTGAAAGAAAATGGTTCCCATAACATAATAGTCACTTGTTAGAAATGTCAAGCCAGTGACTGGGAATCTGTGGCATGACTTGAAAGTTAATGTTCAGAGATGCTTCTTCATTTTGATTTCATGCTGAAAAGTGTGGACCTGAAAGCATGACATGCATAAATGATTGGATTAAACATGCAGATTACATTAAATTAAATTACATTTTTCATCTGAAATACGAGCACTCTTGCTGGGAGCAGGGGGCTGATGATTTTCACCTGGAAACAGAAGACCTCTTGTCAGGGGGACATGAGGCTGTCCAGCATTCGGTGCTGTGTGAAAGCTGCAGGTGTGCTTAAAGCATCTGACTTCTATCTAGACGTAGGTAGATTTGAATTCTCTCTCATTATACCCGAACGGCCAATAAGTGTGAAACCTTTCATCTGGTGTCTCTAGATGTGCTCTAGAGGAGGTTCTACACAGAAACGTTTAAAACCATCCGTCATTTTCCCTTGATATCATAACATGTCTGCTGCTTTCTTCTGTATCTGATCGTGTAATCTGTAAAATACACAATCCCAATAAATTACACTGAAGGTTGTAGTTGTACAATCACAAAAGGTGAAAAGAATTCAACAATTTGACAAAACAAATCTTAAATCTCGAATATCTTGAACGTGTCGAATTTGTCAAATTCTGCAAGGATTATCGTCATTTAACCACAAAAGCAACAACAAACTAAAACGGAGAGATAATTTTGAAAAGTTGATAAATTTAATCACCATATATTCCCCAATTACCTGAACTGTGGCTCTTCAGGCCGACTGACACTGTGGAGCCTGAGCTGCTGGTGCTTTTTGTCCGGGGTGACGTTATCCCCACCTGAGTGGTCATGCCTCTTCTCCAGGAGCCTGTGTTGGACACGGACGCCGTCTTCCTACCAGAGCAGCTCTTGTCGGACTCGTCGGAGGCGTCGCAGTTTCTGCGACTCCACTTGGACCCAGCATCCATCCTGCCCCCGGCGTCCGGCCCGCCCTCTGGCCTCTTCGCCTCGTCTCCGGCCCAGGCTTGGTGAACCGCTGTGGAGGCAGAGTGCTTCTCTGCATCCGTCACAGGCTGGGAACACGCGAGGAGAAGAGTTAGCCCGGAGGCTCAGAAAAGTACTCCGTTTGACGCGTAAGCTATCGTGCTGAATAATCATACCAGCAGAAAGCCTGATCACATCGGCGCTCGGGCCGTGAAAGTTCTAGTAATTTGAAATCTGAGGACTACATTTTCATGTCAGGGCAGGCCCAGAGTCAAGTCTGACAAAAAGCAGCTCTTCAGATACTGACTGCTGATTACTGAACTGAAAATGACCTTTTCACAGGAAACCAGCAGGAACACCAAAGGATTTCAGAGGTATGGTTAATTAACATTTTGCAACAGCAGATTTGACTAAAGCGGCTGGTCCCTGTATGCAAATAAATGGCCGGAGGTGTTGTGCTGCAGTTGTCCAGGCGACACGTTTAAAAAGCTGCAAGCTGACCTGCTCTGAGACCCTAAAAAACAGGGTCCAGCCGATCTGGGCCTGCCTGAGGACAGATGAAGCAGAGTTCATTACCTGCGCTCTGTCACGCAGCTGCCCTGAGAGAAAGACCCTCTTTATACCTTCCTTTGTTTTTCAATCAGCAGCTTGACCTCTGCAGCAATAATGAACAGCCGTCACACGCTGGATGGCTTCAGATCAGTCCAAATGTACCGTCCGTACAGTTTACACATGAGCCTGCTGACATTTTGATGACTCAGCGCAAGCTTAGCAAATGTCAAACACTGACACACAGGCTTAGACCAATTGGTTTCAATACATTTAAGGGTGCAACAAAAAAAGTAACAGAGGATAATTGTTAAACCTTAGAAAGCTTGTGTTTCCCCAAAGCATTAGGAACTGTATAGCATGCCAAAGGTTTTCACCCAAAGTCTCTGGTCCTATGTCTGATGCAGAGCGCTGTCAAGATGATTAAGGACACCAGCGATGCTGCTGGAGGTTTCACCTCGTCTCTAATTTCAGATCTTTGTAGTTTTGGTTGCCACATGCCCTAATGAACGAGAGCCCTTTGTTTCAGGATGTTTCAGCCCAACCCTGTTCCTTCAGAGCCGCCAGAGGGAAGTTTCATCTCTGCTTTGACAAGCAATGAATTAAAGATTTTTTTGTTGTGATCTACTCATAGTATTTAATTAAAACATGGTGGTTTGTGAATCCAATAAATATGATCCACTATCAGAAAGCTACTTAGAGCTGATTTGGCTTTGACCAACAGCAGCACTGTTTTTACCTTTTTCCCCTGAATAATGTATTTTCTATTAGAGACCTTAGCTGCTGCTTTGATTACTGTTACTTATTTGACTGTCTTGAAGTAATAAGTCTTTGATTATTTTGTACATGTTTTATAATTTTAGAAAACCCGTGTTGGATTTTCTAAATGGGGAAATATGCCAATTCTACATAAACCTATATTACATGTCTCAAAAGACAAAAGGAAATATCCTAAAATTTTTATTGGAAGGTCAAACAAAAACCGATCGATTCATCACAAACGGAAAATTCTGATCATATCTTCAAGTTTAATTAAACATTACATGACTTGAATATATTTGCAATGATTTAGCTTCAAAGTTTATGACAATACTGTGCTAGGCAAGGGTTTAACTACATGTGCGACAAAACGGACTGTGTACTGGTGCAAAGTTCATGTGGTAATGCCAAATTCATCCTGAGCCATATTAGAAATGTGCCTTGATGATGTCAAACTTTGTTTTGTTTGATCATTTACTGGAGAAGCAATACAGTCGACCACACGGGTCTCTGAAACCTGATGTAGTGCAGCACTGCCGTTTTATCAGGGGGCACGAAAACAAAACTTCCCTCTGGGTTGTTGGTCTGAATAATACTATAAAAATTTTTATTTCTGGATCCTTCCTGATTAAATATAAAACTTCTTTTTGAGCTTCGTCATGACCAAAGTAGATGTTGTCCACGATCTGGGTACGAGTAAGAGTGTCCCATTAAGACACAGCGAGGTTTAGCGACATTTAATCACCCTGGACTAAGCAGCGCGATTCTGAAGCGGCGGATTCAGTTGGAGTTTACTGTAGGAGGCATAGAGATTTAAATCTGTGTGAGTTTTTTTTTTGTAATTACCTTTGTGCTGAGACCTTTGCGCTGTGCTGCGGGTGTGTTGGCGTAGGAAGAGATGGAGGAACTGGTGTTGATGTCATCTGTGTCGATGTTGTCACTGATGCCGCTGCTCACCGAGCTGCTGTCATCCCAGCTTCACGAGCACATGGAGAGGAGACACGGAGGATCTTTTTAGTCCACCTAAGCAATGCGTTTCTGGGAATGACGAAAACTAGAGACTCTGGTTTAGGATTTGCTGAGACTAATCCTAAATCCACTCAGACCTTGAGCCGGACAAAGAGACAAAATAACGAGTCTGAATATAATCCTGCTTTGCAGTAATGTGACGAGATAAAAACGACTTTCTGTCTAGCTTCTTGTCTTTCATATCACCTGTCAGTCAGAGGCGATTAAAGTTAGATTTTTTTAATTCTTAAAAAAAAAACATCAAGGATAAATGTATCTGAATCAAAATATATGACTTTACATGAACAGGAAAAAAGTAAAATGTTAATATCAGCACGAAACAACTAAAAGGAGAATCTGGGGACTGCCTGGTGTTTCTCCTGTTATTCCTCATTAAACCAATTTTATCTTGGGTACACACACACACACACACACACACACATACACACACACACACACACACACACACACACACACACACATGACTGAATGGGGCTGTCTATCAAACAGACAAAGGTCCGTTGGAGGCGGGACATCATGGTGGGCTTGTGTGTCTGAGCTGTTCAAATAGAACCATATGAACAGAGCAAACGTGCCAGGAGTTAAGGATATCTGTAAATATGTCTGTGTGTGTCTGCTGGTGTGTGTCCTTGCATCCGCTTGCAGTCTGTGGGGGACAGGAAGCCCAGCCAGTTGGCAAACATTGCTCTGAAAGGAGCAGAGGGAGGCTGATGGTGACAGCCAGTGCAGGGTTGGCGGCAGCGGACGGCACACAAACACAAGCGTGCACACACGCTTTCTCTAGAGCTAAAAAGATAAAATGCATTTCAATCTTCTCTAGGGGAGCGTTCATTACCTGGTAGAAAACCCTCTTTCCCATTTACACTTGTATCCCAATCAAGCCAATTTTACCAACATGTGCAATGTTTAGTACAACTTAAATCAGATGCTTTAATATAGTAAAATCAAGATGAGTGAATAAATGAGTGACCAATGGAAATGCTGCGTACATTTACAGTATTAGACAAGCTGAGATATCCAGTGCTAGCTGCATTCTTCAGGATTAAACTGTCTTTAAATCAGTTACACTGTCACATTGTTGCAGCTTTTTTTTTTTTTTCATGTCTGAACATTATTTTAGTGATGCACTAATCAGTCAGTCAGTTCTCCCTTGACTGGTCCTGACAGATGAATAGGAGAGCAGATGTTCAAAAACGTGTTTTTCTTCCTCTTTTTATTGAATGCATCAAAACCAAAAACTCCCTCATTTCTTTCAGCTTGTAAACGCATCGCAAAACACAATGTTTTATAAAATCAGTTTTAATTTTAATTAAAAAAATAGAAAAATATTGGAAATACATGCTTTGATGCAGCAATCCCTTCATTCTCTGATTGAAATCCACAATAGCTGCAAACTACTTTGAATCATAATCGCCATGAAACTATAAATCTATGCCATGTCGAAATCCTAAAGGACTCCTTACATGCAATATTTTGTAGGGTAACAAATTTCATCAGTACTCTGCTTGTCACACATATTTTGGTCACTTGGATGGACTTTCACAGTTTTTTTTATGCCCACATCTGATTTAGATCTTAGTTACCAAGATCAGAAAGCAGCAGGAATGTTGTAATGTTGTGTCTTCCTAATATTGCTTAGCCTTTAAATGTATTACTTCCATCTTTCTGTTCTATTACTGCCAGTTTAGCATTTACTTGTTAAAGTAAAAACTTGCATGGATCCACCTGTATACATTATAGTTGTTGGAAAAGACACTGAAAGTCCTCCTCTATAATAACGAGCTAACTCCAACTCTAAAATAATTTCACTGATCAAGTATATTAAGTCTCACACAAACACACACAGTGCTTGTTGGGTTTTACTCTGCAGTTTCAACATCTTGTTCAAACACAGATAGTTCTGGCTTAAAAAAGACCAATTACAAAAAAGAACAGTAATAACTGACGGTAGGAAAATAAACGTCGTTACACATTTTATTTTGAAGATCTTCCAAACATTCTCGTTAATTTAGGACTAATTTTATTTGAATGTCAACTGATAATGATTATTGTCATAAATGGTTTGTAGGAACCTTTAGTTTCATGTAAAACTTCAATTTAGCCACTAGGTGTCACTTTTGTGTTGGAAAATGTGTGGCAATAAGCCAGGTAACAGGTTTTGATGCCAAAAAATTTTGTTTTTTAATGTTCTGCTAGTGAGTCAGGAGGAAGGCTTCGGTCCGTGTTTGGATGTAAGAACAGGAATGGGGAACAGCCAATATTTTGCTAAGCAAACAAAAAAGTTATTCGTAGAAGCATGATTGGGCTGTATTATTTCATGGCAAGAAGAACAAATCATTGATGAGATGATCATGATGATGCCGTTTAAAACCATCTATTCAGCACCTCAGAAGCTTTAAGTTAACCAGGTTTGACAGAGAAAAATATTTACTCATTAACCTAGACATTTTAGAGTTAATAATAAACTCACCACCAGAAAATACTCCCAGAATAAAAACTGCATATTGTCGTTACTCGTTGCAGAAATACCATGTTTGAAATTTTGTACATTTAGGAAATATTTCAAAAAGATGCAAACATATGACCAAGAGTGCTTGCTGGCTTCATGGTTCACTTCTCAATTACTAATTTCCTCTGGTTTCTAATCATTCAGCCGGCTGGTTTGATCTTTGTACAGAAGCAAAACAGACACTGCTTTGGTTCATACAAAAACAAAGCAGTGTTGCTCGGTAGTCGACTTGTACGACCAGAATTTTCCCACCAAGGAGCAAGCTCACATCATAATTATGGATTCAAAGTAAGAAACTAAACAAAAACAGACATTTTCAACGGCAGAATTCCCAGATTCAGAAAACCGCCAAAACCAAACGATCACCTGGTTCTTGACAGTCATCGGGCCAAGCATCTGATGAGTGGTGACCCGACTTCCTCCTGGAATTACCAGGTGAATAAATCAAACAGGAGCTTAGCGCAGACGAGGCTCAGAGAGCTGGAAGCATCCGTGGAGAGGAAAGAGCTGAGGGGTGATGAGAGATTAGAGCGACCAGAACTGGTTCAACTCATCCACACGGCCACAGGGGGGATTCCCACACACACTCCACTCAGAGAGAATAAACATGGACAGCTGGGCGAGAAAACACTGGAGCATTTCAGGACGTTTCTATCAAACTAAGCAACAATGATCAAAAGATCAATTAGGACATAAAAGCCAACATTATTTTAAGCTTCCTTTGCCTACTTGCACACATGCACACTTTGTCTCTACCTGGTCAGGGTGCCCGTGTTGCTGTGGGAACCGGGTCGCTGTGCGAAAACGCCAAGCTGGACAGAGAGCTTCATGGTTCCATGCTTCTGAAAGGGTTCACAGAAATAAATCTCTCCTCCTCGCCTCTCTCTCTCTCTCTCTCTCTTTAGCTGAGCTCCCTCAGTGTCTCTCGCTCCCTCTCTTGTGCTGGCGGAGTTCCTGGACCGAGCTTCTTTGTCACTTGCTGCGCCGCTGTTTCATCCCCCGGGCACTGTTTGTCTCTGTCTGTGCCGAGCGCTGCGCTGCGAACGGAGGACCTGCCCTGCCGCTGGTAACCTGAGCCTCCCTGGAGACTGTTAACCACTTCACTGCTGCAGCAGCGCCGTCACTAATGGTGCTCGGCAAAACGCACACAAACACACCCTGAGCCCTAAATAAGCCACTCGAGCCTAAGAAGCATCAAACAGGCAGCACGAGTCAAAGTCACACGAGCGCAGACAGACTGAGACGAAATGACAATCCCCGTCCTTCAGCTGCTCTGCTGTGTGGTTCCCAGCTCCGGTTTATGAATACCGACTGTCTGCGAGTGCAAGGCTACAATTTCCCAGACAGATCCACCCTGAACAACTGACAAGCCAGCGCTAATTAGAGATCAGGCCAAACGGCAGGGCCCAGCCCTCAGCCTCCTGCTGGCAAAGCAACCTGCCTGTTACCAACCGCTGAGCTCCTTACGACCAATCCCAGGAGATGGAGACATTAACCACGGGTTGCCCCCAGAGGGATGCGTTGCCAAGAGCCAAGTCAAGGTCAACATCTAATGGATCATAACCAAGGGGTCAGCCATAATTGTATTTGGGTTGTTGAGGAGTTGGACTACGGAGAAACGGACTCTTTAATCTAAGTATACAGCTAGGGCTGCTCCTCGATTAGAGGAGAAAAATCATTACAAGTCATATTATTGTTAATATTCTGTTTAATCACAGTTACGTACTGGTTTTGAAAAGACAGTGCAGTTATTTCATGACAGAACTCAATAGGGTGCTACTTTGTTTCCTGATATAATCTGTTTTCCCCCATTGATGTTTGAGTTACAATACACAGTGTTATCAGATGTTTTACAAATACACTCAGCACCACTTTACTATTACGTACACCTGCTGAATTATGCTTTAACGTAAACAGAGGATCAGCCCAGCACATGGCAGCAGCTCAATGCAAGTGGTGAAGACAACAATATTCACAATGGGGGGGAAAAAAGGGGATTTAAGTAACTTTGAACGTGACATGGTTGTTGGTACCTAATGCGCCTCTCCGATGGTTTCACAAACTTTAAAATACTCTCTCGGGTTTTGGAGCACGTAGAAATGTCCAGTTAGCAGCAGTTGAGTGGAGGAAAACACCTTGTTGAGGTTAGAGAAGAATGGACAGATTGCTTTGAGATGGCAGAAAGGAAACAGTAGATGGTATAACAGCCAAAGTATTTACATGTGTATCACACAACCTTGGAGCAGATGGGCTACACTAGCAGAAGATTTCAGATGAAAACAGGAAACCTGAATGCATTTTTAATAAAACTACACCAGTCTCGGTGCACTTAAGCACGGCAAATCTAATGTCACAGGTACCAGCTGATGCTAGCTGATGCTAACTGATGCTAGCTGATGCTAACTGATGCTAACGTCTCATCAGCTAACTGATGCTCTGCGACGCTCCCGATGTGTGGTTCCTTATGGTAACCCAAATTCATCAGATGTTCTGTGTTTTAAAGCAGATTCCCCTGTTTAATGTGGAAGTCACTGTGGAAACGTAATATGACAAAATAGTGAGAACAATTGTGTTTTTTTGTGTGGATTATGTTATTTTTGTGATAACCTGAGGTGGAAATTGAGATTGAAATAAAAAATTAAAATTATTGCACAGCCCTAATGGGGATTGCAGTATAACAAAAGATGAAATCCCATTATTCAAAAGGATGACAAAAGGTTTTACTCCATCGTGTCCTAAAACGGGCTAAAAGGCCAATAAACCAGTCAGAAAAGGACAGTAATGGAGATAGAAATGTGGCCCAAATCAAGACATTCCTCACTGGAACCTAGCCTCTTGCCAGGTCCCCATTAGATTAGCTTTTCTGCTCTCCCAAAGGGGTCAGGGTTCAGGGGCCAAACTTCCTTAAAGAGAAACACAGATTTAGAGAGATGGGGGTTGGTGGCAATGAAAAAAAAATCAAACTCCCACATGGGACAGCCAATAATGGTGTCTAAGAGCATCCTGAGAAAAAGGCACTGTTTGTTTTAACTTTCCCTATGTGAGACTCCTGGGACTGTGGTCAGTTGGACGGTTGGTCTGTTGCCCCCCCCTCCGTCCGCACACACACACACACACACACACACACACACACACACACAAAACCTCATGAATAAAACCAACTCTGGCACAAGCACACAGAGTTTGTACCTCAGAAATGTACACACAGACATGCAGCCACAACAGAGCGGCCAGGCAGAAGTAAGGGGATTTCCTGCATTCGAGAGGAAACTACTGGTCTCCTCGCCCCGCAGCTGTATCGCATAACCCCCAAATCTCCGCGTCTGTCAGACCCCGACAGACAGACGATGGAGGGCGAGGGAAACAGCATCAGACATAATCTCTTTGGAGGAAACTGATAACATCTCACCGAAGCTGTCAGGTGTGTTTTCAATAAACATACAGACAGAGGAGCCGGTTTGTCGACACAACACTAAACTTTTTAACATCTCAGAGAGCAATGATAAGGCTGTTGTTCTATTTTTAGTGCCGATAAATCTGGAGCCTTACAGAAGGAGCCTTTATTTATGCTGTTCAAAAAGAAAACTGAAGTCTTCAAGCCCAGACAGTTTTTAGAGAACTGGGCTTCTTGTTGTTCGCAGAAACGTTTAAAAAAAAAAGCTGTGAAAATGTGACAGCTTGTCCTTTCCAGGAATCATAAAAGTTGTTTCGGCAGCTTTACCGACTCAAACAGAAACATTGGATTGTACTTAAGAGTTAATAATCACCAACAAGTCCTTCTCAAGTACAATCTTTAGTCTGACATGATCACAGTATTAAATACAAAATAATATATCATGAGTTATTTATATGATCTCTACTTAACGTTCATTTACAGCAATATGGTTATTTTAACACGGTGCAGTTTTGGAAAGATGCTCGTTCTACCAGGTGTGATGGAGCCATCAAATAGGCTTGAGTTTTTCAAAGGGGGAGATTGCTGCAACATGGGGGTTGCTGAAGTGGACTCAATGCAATTATTTCCATTTGAGAATGGGGCACAATTGTATCGTCAATGTGTTTCTAACTTTGTGTAGCTATTTTTATATCTTATTATATTGTTATGACAATTGCCAAGCGTGAAAAATGAATAAAACATTTTACTGATTAGGATTTAAAAACTGATCTTGACTGCATTGTTTTATGACTAGGAATGTATGAAACTGATTTGGAATCTGTCTACATGACTATTTTTCCAAATATTACTAGGATTTTTTTTGTTGGTTTTAAAGTGCCTTGGGATGACATTTATTGGTGCTTTATAAAAACTTTAACACAATTGAAATGAACAAATACAGTGAAGCTATTTCTGCCTCTGAGGAAATGAGAATGTCAAACTTTGGGTCCCAGGAGTTTCAGTTAAAAATCGAGCAGCAGAGTTAAGTTTTCATCAAAGATCAAACTCCAAATATATCCATCTGCAACATTTTAAAACTATAGTTACACTGTTCTTAAAGGTCGGAGTAGAAGCTCTGTCACAAGATATCTTGGTGTATGCCCATAGATGTCAGAGGTAGTCCTACTCCGTCAGTCACATGGTGGTCTGGGGGAGGGGGGAGGGGGTTTGAGATGAGCACACAATTGTATCGTCCATGTTTTTCTGACTTTTCGGGTTTTATTACATTGTTACGATTGTTTTGCGCAAAAAACTTAAAATGATTGAAGAAATGTGTACGTGATTGATAATGTTAGCAAGTCCTCATGTCTTTGTTCTTTTTCTTTTAACACAGACGACGTTAATGGTCCTCCCCTCTGCTTACTTTTGTAAATTAAAAATGGATCGTTTTTGTTTTCCAACTTTCGGGGAAGAAACGCTGTTCTGAGCTGTATGGTCACACTGAGAAGATGAGGGAGAAGGAAAAACGGGGATGCTGGGACATTCCGGGCAAGATCCCAGGAGTCCTGCGGTATGAAAATGACACGGCTGTCCCTGCTCTGACAGGGAGAGACGGGACTGGACAGGGCAACGCGATCAGGAATGTTCGTCCATCTGGCTCTGTCTTGTTGTCTGGTCATACTGTCTTCTGTCTTAGGCAAAAAAAAAAAAATCCACTTTCAGAGGATTTATAACAGCCGTCGGATCCATGCGGCGGCCTCCCCTCCACATGCACTGCTCTCTTTCTCTTTGTGTTTGTGTGTTTAACGTGTAAACACACGACTCCTATAGATCTGACCGAGTGACCCGGATCCACAGAGAAAACACAGCAAATTCTGAACACATGTGACGTGCATCGCTTCACGCAGACACGCGACCCCCGCGCGCTGCATCTACTCGGCCTAAAAGAGCCGCGGGACAAGCGAGGAATTTCTAACAGGAGTGCAGATGCCCTGCATCAACACAGACAGCAGACCATCAACCCTATTTTCACCTCGGCGCTAGAACAAGGCTGTAAACTTCTTTTCCTGCAGCCCTCTGAGAAACAGATACACGAGATCCTGGTTGGAAAAAAAAAATACTGGGCTTTAAGCTTTCTTTGACAGCCTCCGGATAAACAAAGATACTCTGTAAAGAACAACAACATATTTGGAGAGTCCAGCTGGTAGTGAAACACTTGTTGTTTTTTCGCTCCACATTTCCCATGTGAAAAATGTTATTTTGAGATTAAAAAAAAAAGAATTTGGTCTGCAGTGTGTCTCAAGTCAGACGTTTCCCCTAAAGCCCTTTTCTGGACTAAAATAGGGATCAGATCTAAACATTAAAGTGGCACAAAACGATTTCCTTGGCATCCCATGAAGCTTAGTTAATAAAAGTGTGAAGCAAGCAGACTAATTATGTGCAAATGCACCAACAAAGCCCTCAAAATAGATTAATTCTCCTTTTGCTTCACTTAATCCATGTACGGTTCCATCCTGATGGCCCAGACCGGACCAGAACCATTCTGAACCTCCTTGTTTTCCTAGCTAGTGGCTGAGACTTTATGCTTGACATACATCAAGATTGTAGTCTCTGTGTGTGCTGACTGCACTCAGACAGTCAAAATCAAAATAAAACAGCAAATACATTAATACATTTGGACATAAATAGCAAACATAAGGTCCCAGAAAGCAGATAATAAGCAGATTTAACTGATTTACAGCTGATCCCTCTGTAGTATGGCTGTGTGTGATCATGTTTGCATCTATAGAGGCGAAGGCTGGTCTGTTTACGCCTAATAGAAACCCGTAGGGGCCGAGTAATAGTGGTCTGGTTGCCAACTTAAACGTCATATCTCTCATACCTTGGTCTGTATCTCTCTTCTTGTCATCATATTTCTTGGTTTTCCCACAAACCACAGTTAGCATCATCTAATTTTTAAAAAGGTGACAATTTGAAGCGATGAAGAAATTGAATAATAGATTTTTACAGTGAATTTGGACGAGCACATTACAAGAGATGGGATATCTGTGTGGGCGCTTCGAAATAGCAAAACATACTCAACCTTTAGATCCACTACAGACTCTCGGTGCCTTACACAGCGGGCTCCATAGTTTCTAACCAGCAGGGCTTCAATCCAAACACAAAGCACTGGGACAAAGTGAAATGCAGCTTTTAGCATAACTGGAGCTGGGAGGCAATTATAAGCAATTCATATCTGAAGGGCATTAAAAGCTTTTAATATAAATTCCTAGTTTGGCTCTAAATAGTAATTTATATTCAAAGCTTGCAAGCAAATTAGAAGAAAGTGATCCCAGGGTTGGCCTGGGAGCCAACCTGAGAGTGTCCCTGGGAGAAGGGTGTAAGACTTCCTCTCCTGAAACCATAACTCTGTATTGTTCTAAACTCATCTAAACCTGAAAAATACACAAGTACCAGACTGTTTGAGTACACACAGGTATGTAGCTTAAGCTTGGCACTTTCAAGCCTCCCACAGAAAACCAGATTTAAAAAAACAAAAAAAAAAGCATCATTACTCATACACTGTTAGAATCCCTGCAGGATGCTCAACGGGGGAACAGGGCGGGTTTCTACGATGACAGACGATATCATGCAATGTTTGCTTTTATGTTATTACAGCCCCAGAGCTGTGGAGGAACAGGATCCAAAAACAAAGGTCTGGATTGTTTGGCTCGTGAAAAGGAGGGACGGCTGGTGGGGGAACGAATGATCCAACAATGATTATTATTATTATTATTATTATTATTATTATAGGGGGACCCCTGAAGCAAACCCTAACATTAACATAGCTGAAGCAGGAGAGCAGGTGGAGGCGAGGAGAGAGAGAGAAACAGATAGGTAGAGAGAGCGAGACACACGCAGCAGCAGGTGCTGGCGAAGCAGGAGAGTTGATAAGGTTAAAAACACTCTGTTCGTCTCCCTGAGGCCAACAGGCAACCCGTTCAAGTCCAGACAGGAGCGATAACGCACTGGGGCTCAGAGCGTCTGTACGTCTGCTTCAAACCACCTCTGTTCTGCTGCAGGTGGGACTCAAAACCTCGTGGGGAGAAACTGGATCAACAAAAATGCTTCCCGAAAGCACCCAGATGCACAGACGCGCTGCACTTCACACAGCGAGCCATCATCAACATCTGTGGGGTTAGACGAAACAAAGAGAGGACAAATCACAACCAGCACCCATAAAGAGAGCATTTAACCAGAAATAAAGCGGTGTACTGGGAGACTGGTATGAGTAACGGACGCGTCAGCTAGAGCTCATCAAGTGCCAAAAGATCACTGAGTGATTCACAGCGATGCTAATGGATTTTGTGACTGTGGAAAGTTATCCTAACAGAATTGCACAAACTGAATTGTGTAATGCAGTGTGTCACGTAGTCAAACAAGGTGTGCAGTTTCTTTGCCCTATGAGCAAATATGAGTGAAACAACAATGTCAGCTTCAGCTTTATTTATAAAGCACCTTACAACAAACACGCTGCCCTGAAGTGCTGCACAGCAAGAGCGTTCATTAGTTTAAAGAAAGAAAAATAGAGTAGAAATAGAAATAGTTGTGATTTTTAGCTCTATTTAATTCAAAGGAGTGGAGGTGGGTTTTCAGAACCTTAAAGGTCCTGAGATTATGCGCAGCTCTTATATGAATCAGCAGCTAATTCATCAGTTTTTGGGGGTTGCAGCAGAGAAGTGCATAATAAACCAGGAGGGTTTCTAAGCAGCGCTAACGCAGCTCTGTCCAAGGACTTAAAAGATCAGGCGTAGAAAGATTTAGTGCTGCAAATGTGGAAACTGCTTCATTGTTTACTTGTTTAGTGAGTCTGAAAAAGCAAAGTAAAGAAAAGATGTTCACTAAAGCATGAAGCTGGCAGGGAAAAGATAACGAGGACGACGGCAGAAGGGATCAGGCTGTAACGATCGCTGATGAAGGTGTCTGTTAGAGGATTAAGCAGATCATGCTGTGTTTACTTTAAGAAGCGTCACATAATGCCCACAAAAACAACAGCAGAGGCCAAAAAAAAAGAAAACTAGACCTACAAAAGCTTATTTCCCCTCACTCCGCTCCTAATTTCTGTCAGTGGAGAAAGTAGATTTGCCTTTCTCTGGATCACAAATAAATTTGTCTGAACCACCATAACAGAATCATAACAAAGAACTTTAGTGCTAAGAAAATTAATTATTTAAACACCAAAAAGATAAAAAAAAAACAATGAAAGCACGGAGAGGATTTCATTGTTTCTCATTCTCATAAAAGCTTGTTGTACTTGAAGTATGTTATCACTCCAGTGGTTCCTTATTCAGCTTCCCTTAAAGCTCGAGCAGCTTAGTTTTACACAAATCGTCCACTTTGAATTGAAAACCACGGGAAGTGTCAAGTCATATCATAGCAGGACGTGTGCATTCTTCCCTTTAATAAACCGTATTCTCTGATCAAGTGCTTAACAGCTAACGCACTAACTTCTGATGTTGCATGAGTGGGCGCAGCTCAGACTTTTTTTTTTTTTTTACAGAAATACTTACGTCTAACATGGAAACAGTAACGGGCAAAGCTGATTGATTTTAACCAAACAGAAAAGGAATGCAATCTCTATCAGGACGCAGGTCAAATAACGTAACGCGGAGGCTGTGGCCAAACCAAAATTCCTGAATAACCAGATGAGCAGTGATGTGGCAGCTCATCCTCAGCAAGAACTAGTTCTAAATTCAGATAACACAGATTAAAAGTATTCAAAGTTCTGAACATTCTGAACCAAAAATCACATTCCCAACAAGATTTACATCATTTTTTATGCAATAAAGTCTCCAAGGATAGATCATGATGTTAATCGCCTGTGATAATATTGATAATGACATCACCTATCATTACAACCTGGCTTTTGTCAGCTTTCACCAGTTTAATTCTCTCCTGATCTCCTCTCACACTCTTAATAAAGCTGCTCCTGTTTCACTGCTTTAATTGTCAAAAAGCAAAATTAGTCTACGTTTTTCCCCAGTCCAGAAGGTGGCAGTGGAGTGCTGCTGAATCAACTGTGTATGTAATAAAAGAAGAAGAAAACAATGGACCTTTTTAATTCTTGCTTTGCTTATGGTCTCCGGCTCTGCCTGTAGAGTTTTATAATGTGTAAAGTTCAGATGGTGCAGAAAACCCGGTCACTAACACAACCGACCCCAGCGAGACCTGGCAGGCTGACGCACCTGGTGACGCACCTGGTGAAACTGACTGATTTGTTACAAACAGAAAGCAACAAACATGTAGGGTGGACAACCAGCCTCCTTCTTCCAAACTGACATTTAGTCTCATTTTTTCCTTTCTTTTGACTTTTTAAGCTCAAAGTAACATTTTAATAACACTTTTGTGTCCTGATGTGCTGCAGAGAAATGATACGGAGCGCACATCCCGAAAAGGCGGAAGGAGGGGGGGGGGGGGGGGGTGCTCTGGGCCGCTACAGCAGTTTCAGACAACAAAGACCTCTTCTCCTTTGTCTTCTTTAAACAAAGGGGATTCAAACGAGAGGACGGACCATTATAGATTGCTTCCTCTTTTCTCAGCCACAGAGATTAATGACAGGGATAAGAAAGCTCTCTCTCACACATAAGCAAACAGCTTCTATTCTCTATTGTCTCTGCTTGCACTCGCCCGTCGCTCGTCTGCTGCTTCATGACTCATTTTTTGCTTCCACATCATACTTTAAGTACATTTGACGAGTTTTTGTTCTGCCAACCGAAACATTAGTCATGTTGCACAGCTGCTGATTTGCGCTTCATGTTCGCCGCTGTTGTGTGAACGAGCCATTCGCCGTTTTCCAGTTGCATCCCTCACCGCTCATTAGCGCAGGTCTGGTTTGAGCTGGAAACTTTTGGCATGACGGCTTTAAAGGTTTTCTGAGCGCTCTTAAATGTGAACCTCGGCCCTTTGAAGCCCATGACCTGCGAGCCCAGGGGTCACGGCGTTTGTGCACCAGCACCACGTGAACACCCGACACCTCCCTCGACCCCCGGCTTCTCCCGAGAGGCTCGGCTGCATGGCAAGCCAGAGAACAGAGGAAAGAAACAAGTCTCGCTTTAAACCCGGGTCACACGCAAATCCATAACAGGTTGCACAGATGTCTTAACTTTGGCGCGACGCTCACAAACAGGACGCCGTAAAACACACACTGCTCGTGGTCATTCTTCCACCTGCGCCATGCTGAACCATTAACCCCCTTTTCACAAATTAGATTAGCCTCATTTTTTTACAAGACAAAACCAGTCACCCTTCTTAACCCTGCAGGCTTCAATACCTTCCATTCAGTATGCTAATGTGTTTGATCCGACGCTTCCCAAAACCTCCTAATTAATCCCAAAGTTAAAGCAGTAAGCAGATTAATCAGACATTCCTGCAGGGATGAGGAGGAGGCCCGCCTCTCCTCTCTGCTCGCCCTTCTTTCTAAACAAAACATCAAGCCACCAGATGATTACGAGGCAGAAATGGGAAGTTTTAGGAGAACAGCAACATCTGCAGTCTCCATCAAAGCCTCGCAGAGAAACATGAAATAGAATATGAAAAGTCCCCCAACTATTATCAATTAACTGCTTTAAAGCAGTTTCCTCTACCCACTGTACCCTTTAATCAAAACAGCCAAAAGGAGAAAAAAAAATGAGATGAGCGGAGAGAGAGAGAGAGAGAGTTTAGCATGAAAAGAGCAGAGGAAACGGGATGAGACGGGACAGATGAAAGGTAAAGGGAGGACAGTATGTGTTATAAGGGAATGTGTGTGTGTGTGTGTGTGTGTTTGTGTGTGTGTGTGTGTGTGTGTGTGTGTGTGTGTATATGTGTGTGTGTGTGTGTGTGTGTGTGTGTGTGTGTTTGTGCAGGGTGAATGGCAAACAGAGGTCAAAAGTCTGTGAGACAGGAAATTAGCCACACCTGAGGATTTCATCTGAAATATCTTCCAATCATCCACAGATTACAGATTATTTTCTTCCAAAAGTTTACCCAGTGTTAGTCTTAAACCAAAAAAAAGGGAAAACATAATCAGATCTTTCTTTTGTCAGGTACTGATGATAGCTGGACATAAAATGCAGAAACCAATCACTCTGCCTGTGTGTTTTCACCCACAGCAGGCCTCCTTCTCGCTTAATTTCCCCTTTATTCATTTAGAGCTGTCTCCATCCATTCTGCCGTCCATCTTCATATCATTTCAGTCCCTCCCCCATCGTCTCGCTTTCTTCCGACCCCCTCGTCTTTCTTCAGCTACATGGTGGGGCGCTGCTCAGCCTTCATTCATTTCTCTCTGTCAACTGGCCAAATCCTTCTCCGACTTGTCTGACGGGACAAAGGCGGCACCAACATCTCCAACACTGACAAAAATGCAAAGTCCCACAGACGCAACAAAACTGTGTCTATCTTCTCTCTTCTCTGTTTATTAAGAAATAATCAGAGCACTGCTTAAGAGCATCACAACAGTGCGTGGTCCAACATTAAGGACATCTCAAATGATGAACATGTCCTCAAAATGTGCCACAAAATCAGATCCGGAAAGATATTTTAACGCTGAATAATCACATCCTATTGAAAAGTTTCCCTGATGATTAATTTTTCTGTTTCATTGTGCTGAAACTGGGTCACATTAACCGAGAGCTGCCTCAGAAATTGTGTTTCATGTTTGCTTTACGCCTCAAGACCACATCTCTCTCCTACATGTGTCAACATACAACAGTTCACTAACAGTTGAGAGGTTTTAAAGTTTACGCAAGCGTTCTATGTACAACACAATCAATAATTCAAAGTTTGTACACACATCGCTTTTATCTGTGCTTTGAGAACACAGGATTTCTGTTTTCAACAGGGATAACAAGGAAACACCTGACCAGAAAGACCGAAAACACAAGAGATGTCACCACAACTTGGAATGATTCAGACCAAATGGATCCTGGGAGATGTATCAGTAATGTAAAACTGAGCAAAAAAATCAAGAGGACATTTGTATTAATAAAATATCATCAGCAAACAGTTTTATTCGCAAAAAAACCCAATTGGAATTTTGGACTCAACCAGATTTAACAGAGAAAGTATATCAAATAATAAATAAAAAAACGGAAAAAAAAGTTTAAAGAGAAAGACGAAGAAAAGTTTAAAGAGAGGCCTATTGCATGTGAGAGCAGAAAAGCAGGTGGAAAGCCTAAGACGTTTTAAGCCCACCTATCAGCGTCTCCTTGTCCCGACGACGTATTCCGATGGAGCGTCTCCCGAACGGCGGCCATGCTGTCGGGCAGTCGGTTCAGGCGTCGCGTGTAGAGCCCCAAACCTCCATCAGTCATGTAGCTGTAAAACACAGCAAAGCATTTCAGGCATCAGCTTCCAGTTTCATGAAAAAAGGAGAACAGAAAAGAGAAGTCCAAGAGGGGCCGCTCAACACATGCTGGTCTTTCTCTGATAAATCTTTTTTATATATTTTATTTAGTTCAGGAGGTGGAGCTCGCGTCCATGTAGTTTTCCAGTTGGAGCAAAGAGCCCATCAATCAGGGCTAAAAGGCTCCCACACAAACACTGGAGACAGCCAACTAGATGGCACAGATTTCTCTCATGTGGCCAACAGCAGCGGTGCACAATAAACAGAGGATGAGTCTGTTCTTTATTCATCCTGAACATGAATTCATTAAAAAAAACGTTCCATCGTTGCTCCTGGCTGTCAAACTTTTATGAAAAGAAAAAATGGTACCAATATAGTGAATGTTTACATACAAACAGGAAGTTAAGCAGGGATTTGGTTCATTTCATAACAGAAAGATGATTTATGGACGGAGTAAAAGGCGGAAAAGTGATGCCAAGGAGCTGAACCATTAGAAACCTTCCCAGCAGAACAGAAACAACACTAGCTAAAACCCCTAAATATATTTACCTGCAGAGGAGTTCACTGACAGATCTAAATACTGGCTTATTCCAGCTCAGGTGCACTTTACTGACATGTTTGGCGACTCAGACGTTGGGCCTGAGCGTTCAGACGGTCAATGCTTTCTGTGTGCAACTGCAGATTCTGCTTCTGCAGCTAAGAGCTCAGACAAAATAAACTGGCCACTAAGACGCTTTCCTAGTTAGAAGCAAAAGTGAAACCCCTGTGAAAACGCAAATTCACATCTGTACCTGCAAGCATATACAGTATACACAGGGTACAGTGTACCCTGCAGACAGAGGCTCTTTGTGCGCACTAATGGGCTGTCAAACAGAATCAGCATTAGGGCAGACATAGTGTTGCTTGACAAAGCTGCAGATAACTGTGTTTCAGCAGCAAACAGGAAAGCACAAACTATAATACATAATTTCTAGCAGATAAACTCTGCATTTCATATCTAGGTTTTTGGTTCTGGTCCTCGGGACTCGCTGTCCTACATGTTTTGTCTCTGCTCCATCACACCTGAAGCAAAGGATTGCGTGAACTCCTCAGCAGCCATGAAGAGCTGCAGAGGCCTGTTAATCACCTATTTATTAAAGTCTAAAACACGGCAGATAGCGGGTCCCGAGGACCAGGATTGAAAGCCGCAGCTCTACTCTATCATTATGAAATGCAAATATTATTCATTATCAGTGCTTAAACTATGATTTTTTTTTTCAATTGCAGACCCAAACCTTCAGGTTAAATGACAACAAATGGCAGATTAAAAAGAAATAAATAGTTTTTGTTTGTGGCCTGATACAAACAAACTTATACAAATGTTATGTGTCACAGATATTATGTCTAACCAACTACAAAAAAATATGACTTATTGTTGATCATGCTATGAAAAGTCAGCTTTTCCTCTAAATGTAGCCATTTTCAACCCTTTAGAAGAACATTCATAGAGGAAGAGAGACTGTATTGGCTGGTGCAGCTTCCTGTAGTTTTATTTTTGTAACGTGACCTGGTCTGTGTGGCAGAGACCTGAAATTAAATTTTAAGAAAATAAAAGAAATGGTTAGGTTTATAAATCAAGAATGCTATATTTGTGAAAGTTTTGTCTATACACAATTAACTAGAACAATTAAATATGTAAGAAAAATATCAACAAGTCATATCAAAACAAAAAGGAACCAGGATAAGATAATAGCATCTCAGCAACCTGGAGCAGGAGCAAGATGTGAGCTGGCTGTAGTAACAAATGTGAAAGCTACGCAGTACTACGGCATCTTTCTAACCTAAGTAACGTAGACCGATAATAATAAAGAGTCATTTACCACACATTAGACATTCTGAGTTTAAAGCCTATATATGGCATTGATACTTATCATATTTGAAATCTATAGATAAATGGCCAATCATAAATGACGGCTCAGTATCAGCAACAATGAAAAAAGTAGAATAAAAAAAGTTAAATCTTAAGGCCTAAGTGGACTATAGGACACATTCTTACCTGAAGTACATAACAGCTGACTGTGAATGCAGCTGAAGGCTTAATTTTATCAACATTTTTTTTCATCCAAAAGCAACATTCTTTCAAACCAGTTAAATGTAGGATAATATAAGAAAGGTCTTTTGTTTTTCCGTGGAAAATACACCATTGTTCTTTTTAAAAGTTAGCATAAAAATCTTCAACTGGGGTCTGGCAGTGTTACAGTAAAAACACCCCTGCTGTTAACGGGGGAGCGTGTTGTTTTCAACCACATGCTAACGTTTCTTCGAAATAAGTATGAGAATGAGACCCCGTTCGCTGAATAACATTTCCTGTAGGAATAAAAGTGAAATAATTTTAAAGATCATGGGGAAACGGGAGCACTGTGTCCTAGAAAAGCTGTGTACTGCCTTCAGATGAACATGCCCATTATTCAGCCTAGTAAACTAAGAGCTGGCTGATGCTCAATTTCTAATCCGCATTTATTGAATCGCTTTATTTATACAGAGCCAATTAACAGCGGACATCGTCTCAAAGCATTTATTCAGCAAAACTGTCCCGTTCATATTCACTTATGTGGAATTCAGCCAGGACAAAGATCTGATTTAAATCTATTCAGTCCTACTAGATCAGCCGACCAATAATTTGTTGTAAAGATTTTCATGATTTGTTTTTTAAGGAGCTAAAAAAAAAAAACTTTAAAAGGATTGATGCATATTAAAAATAAATTAATTTGTAATAAAAAAGGTAAATCGTGATCCATTGTCAATACAGAATATATTAAATAAGTTAACAAAAGCCCATTATAAACATAAGGTTTGACAGATAGGGCAGTAAAACATATACAGTGCAACAGCTGGACTTATTCTTGCATCAGAATTTTAAAGCAACAAGAGTGAAAATGAGTGCTGTTAAGCACAGAGACAGGATCCAATCTGGTCAGCATCAATCGTCACACTGCCAAGTCACCTTGGAGATGAACAGCCAGAGACGAACTCACACGACGCATTACTCCGTAACCCAGGAGCCTGTTAACCTGTAACCCTCTGCAGCAGGAGGAACGTGTCCAAACATGACATTTTACGTCAGAAAACTAAGCAGCCAGCGAAGTTTACAGCATCAAACCTTAAATGAATGATAGTGGAGAGGTGTCTGACTCAATAACGATGGATCGAGCAGGATGTATGTCAGGAGAAAAAAAAAAAGAGTGATCACCTGATTCTCACACCTACCTCTCTGCCTCAAACATGTTAGTCGAAAAGCAAAACAAACACGTCCAGGTTATTCTCGCTGATTGAAATCTCGAAAGAATCGCGTCCGTTTAACCGTCCGGGGCCCTGCTCTGTTATCAGCTCTGCACCAGGCACAGATCTGATGCAACGTGAACGATGTCAGCAGGTGAAAGCGCGTCTCATCATGGAGAGATCAGGAGCAGACCGACTAACCCTGGAGCTACAGTGTTGTTCTGTGAGAGCGCCGTGTTACTGTGAGGTGCCTCTCCTCCGTTCCACATGCTGGTTTTCCTTCCCTGGTTGGAGGTTGGGTCTGTCTGTGGAAGGTGGAGGAGGGAGGTGAGGGTAGAAGAGGAAGGGAGGGGGGGGGGGGGGGGGGGGTAGATCAGACGATTTACCCCCGACGCGTTTGAGGGGGAGAGGTGGGTTCCCTCATCTCTGAGGAATAGAGGAACCGATGGAGGGGAGATGTGGAGGGGTTATGGATTAAAGCAAATCACTGAGGACACTAAAAGAGGAGCAATCAGTTATATCGACACAATGACAGGAGTTAGGATATGATTATGTTTGGCCTGTACATTCAAAACAGTATAAAAACCTCCAACACTTGTTCAATGTGTTGAGAGTTTAAAGGTAACACCTTAAGGAATTCTCTTTAAAACGTTTTGCTTTCAATCCGCTGGTGAAATGAACTGTTGCCGTTTCCAACACTGAAGACCCATTGATCCAAAGATTAATTAGGCTCATTATGTACAGGGAGGTCACCGGGTTATTTGGAGGGAAGAAAGGGGTATAAAAAAAAAATTGTGGTGATTTAATCAATTTCAGAGACATTTTCAGATCTGAATGAAGAGTTGCACAGTGTGGGTTTACTGGTGAGCTCCACAAGCCAGCTCCTCCTCTGTGGGTGAAAAAGCCCAGCGCCGGTGTGGAAGAACCAGTTAAGTGTGTACTGGATGCTATGCTAACACGCTCGTGATAGAGGGAACCGCAAAATGGCCCCAGGATGAGGAGGAAAGTGGGAGGTCATCAGTCTGTGCCTGTTTTAAATGGTTAACCACAGGGTGACTCCACCCACGAACCCACACACAGTGTTCCTCAAGCTGTCTCCCACACACACACACACACACACACACACACACACACACACACACACACACACACACACACACACACACACACACACACACCAACAAAGAGCACCATATAGTCAACAAAGCTTTGCCTAAATAAAAGCTCACTTCCCCATCATCCATCACTTCATAACGCTGAGACGGTTTGAACACTCGGCTCATACTGTACCTGCAGAAAACTAACCGAGGAGGAGGAAACATCTACGGTAAGTCATTCGTCAAGTCATAGTCCAAACAGCAACAAGATCCAGACTCTAAGAAAAGAGGACTTTCTTTGCTTCTTAATGGTCTCTGGTGGTTTATGAATAATGAGAATTTATTTAAAACAGAAAAAAACAATGAGAAACATTTCTTCAAAGGTTTTTGAAATAATTTTTTTTTTTATTTAATACCCTCCTTAACAAAAGCTTTTGAGATGGATATTCTTTCTGTACGGGTTTCTACATTGCTATGAAGAGTTATCCAATGAAATGCAATTAATCATTAAATTAAAATAAATAAAAATATAATTTATCACAAAAATCTTGTCCTGCATCTAAGTCCTGCAGCAAAATGACCTGCTGGCATGATTTCAATGAGCTCAGGAGAAAGTGCTGATGAAGAAAGGACAATCTGTCTTTCAGCTGCTGTCACAAAAGCCCAAAAGGTCCAGTAACAGTTAAGACTTTTTAAACTGAGGGTTTAACTTTAGCACCAATGCAGAACTTCCCCAGGAATGGCAAGATAAAAGAAAAAGTGTTTTTGGATGCTCAAGTGCACAAAAGATGTTATTCCACTCCAAGAAAAACCTAAAGAATAGACCGAAATTCTGCAGTAATAGGAGGAGCTGCAGAGAAGCGAGGTAAAGTTAAAAATACATCTTCCTGGAGAATAAAAGGATTGCTACCACCAATCCTGTAGCACGCAGACAGTAGAGCGTCCTCACCAGTCATGCTTCCTCCATGACTAAATAACTCAGATCAAAATATTGAAACACTAGCTTCAGGAATTGGAAACCCATTAAGAATCTGTGATCAAACATTTAAAAGCTATATATAAAAGATATAATAATAATAAAAAAAAACATTGTGAAATCACCAAGTACTGATAAAGGAAGGAAGGGCCACAATTAGTAAAGATTTGGCCTAAAAGATGGTATTCAGTCTAAAAGAAAAGGCTGACACTGTGAATATTGACACTTTGCATAAACCTTATCTACAGTATTTTTTAATAAAAGCCTTAAATTAAATGACCAAACTTCAGTATCCCCAAGAAACATCAGAACAATCTAACAGTGAAGAAGCAAAATCGCTAACAACCCAAATGTTGGTCTTCAAACAAGACATAAAATTTGATATTCTGCCAAAGCTTCTTAATTCCAAACTTGAATTTTGGCTTTAAGGTGCTTCCACTTAAGGTGCTGCTTGCAAATTAGTCTAATCCCAGTTTATAAAGAATCCTGTCCACAACCACCTTCACTTTCATGCCTATCTGAATCTGACTACCTTATGCCATCTGAAGGCACCTTGGCGGCTTTTCCAGCCTCATCTGATAACAAGGATGACAACATAGCGTTGTAAAAGCCAACGTAAGCAAAGAGCATGTCATAACATGGACACTGGCTAGGTGAAGAAAGATAAACAGTTTATGTGAATATCGGCATTGTTGCATCTGAAGAAAGAGGCGGTATACTGCATGCAGGATCTGCACCATGGTTCCGCAATTAAGGAACAGCGCTGCCCTCTTCTGGTACGACCTACAACTGCAGCTGAACCAGCATTTAGGCTCATGCAACTAATGCCCATCTTAATATTTAAGGAAGTGCTTTAGGAATGAAAGGAAAGGTAAAACCACGTGTTGCGTTCGCTTACCCACTGGTGACGTCATCAGTGCGCACAACGTTCTTGCTCAGCACATCTCCGTCGCTCATGTACCCGGTGACCTCCACGGCGGTGCCGTCCAGCTCCATCTCCTCTGCGGCTCTGTCCCCGAGGTCCACGCTGCACAGAGCTCCTCCCCTGCCGGCCAGCTGTCTCCGCAGGTGCCCGGGGTACAGGTAGCGCCCTCCCTGCCCGCTGCCGGCCACCCGCCCGCCGTAGCCGTTTCCCACGGAAGGGGCATCGCCAGCCTGCAGACGAGGGCTGGACTGGCCCAGTCGCCATGGCGACAGCGAGGAGCGTGCAGAAGTGATGCTGAGGATGCTTCGACCGCTCCCGCCGCCGTTGTTGCTGGAGGATCCGCCGCCACCGCTGCTGATGTCTGTTGTGACGCTGCCGTCAAAGGTGGTTTCCAGAGTACTGATGGAAAAAGAGGAATAAATTTAGAATTTTAACTATGAATAATATAATTGAGTATGTAAATTGAGAAAAGTAGAAAATTTTTTTTAGCAGGACAGCATAGAAACCAGGCTGTTGATCAGAATTGGTGGATTTTCAGGTTGATCAGCCTTGACTAGTGAACTGTGGGTCAGAAACAGGTTGCACTGACAACAGTTTTTTTTTTTATTGTGGAAACTGTTATTTAGTGAAGAAGACAACTAATTTCAGTGAAGTTTTTAAAACTGGAGTCAGAGGTAGTTCAGGGCTGTAAGAAGCTATTTGAAATTAAATTGCACTTTCTATTAAAAATCTGAGATCAAAGCTTTAGTGAAACCACAGAGTTAAAATCTGTCACAAAATCCCGAGCAGTGCATCTATATTCATCTGCGTTAATAGAACAAAGGAAAGATTTTACACCTGTAGTTCGAGGCCGTCTGCAATCCATAAGCTGGTTCAACCACCACACAATAAACCTGATTAGGTTGGTTTACAACTCAACCATCGCTGTCTCGGTTATTTGAATAGAAGGTTTTGTTTTGCACTGCAATTTCATGTGAAAATGCACAAACCTAGGTTAATTAAACTGCAAATATTTCAGATTATCTCTGCTGATAATTTGAAAACATGGTGTGGTCTCCATGTAAGTCTTAAAACAGAAATTTCTTACAAAGATAGAAAAAAACAAAGAAAAGGAATTGTACTGTACTGATGAAAATTATGAGAAGTGGTTGAAAAATCACAAGATTACACTGAAAAAAGGGAACTCAAAGTAAGTGAAATGAATGTTTTTTTTCTGGATTTGAACAGCTAAATTGGATTATTTGCCAATAGAATTAATATTTTTACCCCTAAAATAAGATAATTGTATATCCTGCACTTGAAATAAGTAAGAAAAATTGACTTACATTTAGTTCCCTTTTTGCAGTGAAGAATGATTCTTACTTTAGGCTTTTTTGTTAAGGTAAAAAGTGCAAAAGTAGGGCTGAAAGTAAACGAAGGCAGTTATGACGTGATATTTAATCATACTAAGGTAAAGTTCTTTCTTTTTTTTACATTACCTGTGAGTGACCTGAGTTCCCCGCAGGCTGGACATGGTCTCCTCCAAGTTCTGCCGTAGGTCTGCGATGTTCTTGACGGTACGCAGCCGTCTCGTCTCTGGGTCTTCACCTGAACAAAACGTGGAGAACTTCATGGAGCCGAGACTTTACAGACAGACTCTGAACAGAGGCAGCCAACACCGTCAGAGATCGCCAACCTGAAAGGTCCTCGATGGAGGTCTGGCTGGTCTTTGTGCAGGAAACGTCTCCACCTCTTCCCACTGAACCGCTCTCCGAGTTCACCGTCCCCTCGCCCTCTGATTGGGTTCTGGGGGAAAACGAATTGTGCGAGTGATTAAAGTGAGGAAGCCATTGATTGTGGAGTACGGCGCATTTAGTGGGACCCAGATATTCAGAACATTGTCACGAAGCAGGGCTAAACCTGATTAGACCTGAAATCTGCTGCGGTTCAGGTCTTGTGACTGTGGCGAGAAGCGAATGCCTGCTAAGCCTCAGACGTCAGTAACGTTCGTCTGAAGGATAAATCAATACAGCACGGCCAACGCGCTGTGGCTGGAGCCGATGACGTTTGAGTGCCTCGCTCAGGCCGCCTTTGGCCTTTGCCCAGCTCCAGACTTTGTCCTTGTTGACTAATGCACATTGAGCTGAGTGAGGGGGCCGGTTAAAGTCGCTCACCGCTGAACCGCAGTGAGTAAAGATTTGTTTTAGCTGGATTTGATTCATTTTCATAAAATCTTTTCTGCATCTTTGTGGGCATATGGTTTAGCTGTAATTATATTTGACAGGCAAACTGCAGAAGAGGAGCTTTCTAAGGTACACGGGGCGTTACACAAGAATTTATAGATATTAAAATTATTCACAAGTTTGTCATGTTACAATCAGATCAATGTATCTTACTGGACAATTCAGTTCATTTTGCTGAAATTTCACATAATAGACCAACAACAAATACGCCAAAAAGGACATGGATAAAGCAGAGGAGAAATTATTTTTATCAGTACTATTACATCATTTTTAAACATCAATTTATTGATCAATTTAAGTTCAACATATATATATAAAAAGAAAAAAAATATATATATATATATTTTTTTTACAACAACCAGAGTTATCACAATTTAAAAGATGGGTTATTGCACCGATAAGTTGAGCTGCTAGCTGGAAACTGAGCTTGAAGTTGATAACTGACTGCTAACAATGATCCATCTTCCAGATCCAAGGTACGAATAACTTTCAAAATACTGTTTTTTTGCTGTGGATAACTTTAAGGATCGACATCACCTTCTGTCCACTGTTGGTCCAGTTTCAAACTGCAGAACATGCGGCCTTGGTTGTGTGACAGATTCAAAGTGAAACCGAGAAAAGAAAGATCTTCCTAGCATTTACTGTTTCTTTAAAACGTCAGAATAATCCAGGCTCTCACCTGTACATGAAAGGTGCGACAGTAGCTGTGTTTGGGTGGCTGTGTAGTTGTTGAGTCTGAGGTAGCTGCACGCTGACAGTGTTGCTGGCTGTGCTCTGCGTAGTGCCTAAACCCGCCACAGGGGCGGCGCTGGGCTTTCCTTCTGTGGAGGCCAGGCTGGAGGTAGAGCTGGAGTGCCTGCTGTCTCTGTCCCTCTCCAGGGGTCCACGGTGCATGACGAGCCCACCTCCCACTAGCCGCATGCTCCGAGGCCTCTCCCCAGTCTCCTTTACTGAAGAAGCTTTGCCCCCGGCTCCCGGGGCTTTGCCTCCTGGCTTTGGTATTCCGCTATGTGCTGGGGTGGAACTTTCTTTTTTGGCTACTTTCCCCCCCTTGGGAATGAAACTAGCTATTTTGGAGGTCTTCTTGTTGGAGCCCTCGAGATCTGCAGTGACGGCTGCCACTTCCTCCTTGGGCTCCTCCCCCCTCAGCTCCGTTCGATCGGGGAGGCGTTTTCCCAATTCCTTCCCTTTCTCCTTGCCTTTCTCTTTGTCCTTCTCCAGGCCTTTCACAGAACCCTTCTTGGCAGTCAAAGCTCGGCTGAAGGTGCGTTGGGCAATGCCCCTTAGAGCGATCTTGGGGCTGCTGGCGCTTGTTGAGACCGTGGCGGGCGCTGCCGTCCCACTGCTGGTTCCATTCACTCCGGGTCGGAGGTTGCCATCTTCTTCCTCTAGAGGGTCCGTGTTTGAGCCAGTTTCCGATCTCTCCACGTGGGCCGCTCCGGCCGGCCTGGCTGGGGCGGCGCTGTCCGGCTGGGGCCCTGCCACGTTGGCAGAAGAAGCTTTAGATCCTCCTTTGCTGTTAAAGAGCTTGAGCTTCTCCAGCATCGACTTCTGAGCGACAGCTTTAGGAGGAGCCTCAGCTGTTGCAACAGCTTTGGAGGATGCGTCCTTCTCCTGCTTGTTGGACTGCATTGCAGTTGCCGGGTTGCTAGTGGGCGACAAGGGCTGGGAGGCGTGCTTGGTGCCCGCTGACTTGCTCCTCCAGGGCTTGCTGCTGCCGTTGGGCTGGGGGATGGCAGTCGAAGGGGAGGATGAGGACGAGGGAGGAACCAGGTGGGAGGTAGCTGATGGGGCGCTGGTGGAGGAGCCGACGGTCACTGCAGGTGATGGGGCATGCTCAGGCATCACAGAAGGCTGGGAGGTCGTGCCCTCCAAGGAATCTGCACCGAAGAATAGACATTTTATCAAAATGTGAAGCAGCTTAAAGATGAGCAAGAAAAGAAAAAAAAGGAGATGTTTAGGCTCTTTGGAGCACCCCCCAAAGCGACCTTATAAGGTTCTGAGGGACAAAGTTGCCATCAGGTTGTTTCAGGCGAGCCACCTAAACTGTTAAGAAACCCTCAGCAATAACAACAAGGGAGTCCATCACAAACTGTTTATAAGAGCAGTGAGGACCAGGCCCAAGTGCTTTTAAAGCCTTGCCAAGTAAGCCACATCAAGAAGCCATCCTACTGCACTTATAAGGCTTGGACTTATACGGGCTGCTTTTGGTCAGAGTCCCTCAGCTGGACAAAGAAACACCGACTGGTTACATGAACTCCGACTTGTTTAAAATAAAAAAAACGAAACATTCAGAGACGTACAAGACGATAAATCAACAGGGAGAACAACCCAGAAATCACTTCTTGCAACACCTCATCCAGCATGCATGAAGAAACTGCCTGTAAGATCTACACCATGTGACTCGACGAGCAAACTCACCAGGAACCGGAGGAGGGAAAACAAACCCTCCCGGTGAAAGTTGCAGTCTGCCTGAAAATAAGAGTATCCTGAGGTCTTGGGAGGTTGTGAGTGTGCATGCAGATAGATCAGTGCTCCCAGCAGCACAGCTCCAACCAGTAACATTTGAATATTCAAACCCAAACGGCCAGAGAGAGAGAGAGAGAGAGAGGGCCTGTGCAAGGAGGACTGGGTGGAATATATCGTTACACCTTAGCTGCAACGGACCACCCCACCTCCCCTTTTACTTTGCATGAGCACACAGACACAGACAGGATACTAAGTCTTTCATGCAGCTGTTTTCTCTTTTTAGTTTACATGATCTTGTATTTGTTCTGTTATCTGCACACAGCTGGAAACAAGCTATACTTTGTGTAGACTGTTTATAGGGTTGCTATGTTTAAATAAAGTTTACAGACCCCCGTTTAAAAAGTCAGGTTTTCTTTGGTGATGTAAAAGCGGACACCATGACAAATCATTTTGACACCTTAAAATGTCATGCCCATCCTGTACATGTTGACTATTATCTCCTCACTTGGCAGTATGCTGCATGTACTGTATGTCTTGGACTGTTTGATGATTTCATCCATTATCCGTCTACTTTTATCTAAAGAAAGGTACTCCATAGGTGCTGCCAATTCCACGTTATGGGCATTGGTACCTTTTGGTATTGTGGACCAAAATTGAAAATTTTGGTTTCATCTGACCAACAATTTAACCTTTTGTCAAATTCTAGAGGTTAAGACTCAAAGACTTCTGTCTTTCCACCCAAAACACGTCCATTCAGACCCTCCGATTCTGGTTTCTGGGTTATTGTTGCTTAATTTAATTACTGGTTCATTACATGGAGATCCTCGTCTGATGGGTTTTTTTCAGTTTTTTTCTGTTTTACGCATTTTTCTATGCATGGTAATGTTGTGTTTTCAGCCATTGTGTTTGTGCTGCTTCGCTGAGCCTCTAAAACAGCATTTGTCCCCCTCTGGAAGAACGTTTCTTTGAATGAAATTGAAAACCAGTACGTTTCTCCAGCTGTCAAAATGTCACTGATAACCCAAACCTTTTTCAATAATTGATGACTATTTTCACATCGCCATGACATTTTTGTAGCCTTCTCCTGACTGATACCTTTGGACAAAGAGGTATCTTGAATCCTAAAGTAACATATTGGTCAACTGTAGCTAAAGCTAAATAATTTAAATGAGTAAATGCGAGCTAAACTGTATTAGGATGACAGGACTTTATTGCATCTTTCATATAAAAAAAGACTTCATAATTGCATGTACTGCTGTTTAAGTTTTTTTTATTTCTTTTTCTTTTTTGTGTGTGAAGATCTGAGTTTTGTAAACATAATCCATAATGCACAGAATGTTTTAAGTCCTGTAAATTTGTCCGTTTCAGGAACTTTTTTTTCTTCAAAATAGGATAATGCTGCCCAAGCACAGTGAGAAATGGTACATGGTGTCTTAAATTCTTAAATAAAAAATCATGAATTTATGAATTACATTTTATTTAAAACACAGCATCTTACAACATACAATGTTTTTAACTGTATTAATGTTTTAGTCACACCATGACAATTATTGGGCATTTATGTATAGTGTTAAGGAGCCACACTTCTTGTATACCCAATTTCATCAGGATCTGCACTTTATTCATGTTTCCAGTCCTTTCTTGTCCTAATTGGAAATCGGCACTCACAAAGCAGCCTTTCCTTTCTCCTCCTCTTCAGCATTTAGTGTGAGCAGCATGAAACAAAGCAGCCATTAGGAAGTAATTAGAGCCCAATTAGATGCGCTAGTAGTTAGCTATTAACAAAGTGGGTCAGGTTTCTAATAGCTGGCTTCCTATTGGCGGTAGCTGTGTAAGATGGGAACCATATCGAGCGGAGCGGGAGAATAAGGGGGCATGCAGTTCAGGTTTGGGGTGAATGAAGCTTTAATGTGGGCCAGCAGGAGGGTCTGTGCTTTCACAGAACTGGGTCAGTTTGGATTTTGGGTCAGAAAGGAACAGAGAAAGAGACGTAGGGCATGGAAAGGCTTTGACTTGTAGCCAGCGGGTTGCTGACAAGCAACAGCAAAATGATTAACTTGGATTCTGTTCAGCAAGTGAAATAATGAGGCAGCCACTGGTGCTACTACTTAACTCTTTCCTCGTATCGTGTGTTTTCTCATTGAATCAAAGTTTTCTGATGCCTAATCTGAACCTTCTGTCTCAGTATTACACAGTGAGGATGGATCAATTCTAACATACTGACTGAAAGACGGGAACATGGGGGGATTGTCTGGTACTCTTCAGATCCTGGCAAACCAGGCTTAATAATCATAAATCCAGAGGTTTCTTCAACAAGAAGCCTCCCTTAAATGAGAAATCCAAACATGACTGTTAGCTGGAGTCAAAGGTTATTCAGTTCATCCTTATGTCTTAGCTATTTTTGGCTTTAAATTAAAATCTTGCTGACTTTTTTTTGTATGATGCTTCATTTAACTATTATTAGTTTAGTCTTTGTTCTTTAATTTTCCTGTAAAGCACTTCAAATGACCTTTCTGTATGAATGGTGCTGGATAAACAAACAAAAAAAGACTTGCTTACCTTATGCTATAGGCTAGAAGAACAAATGGGTCATGCCAACAACTATAACATTAATGACTTTTTTGATATGCTTTCTGTCTTCAATTACCTGCAAAAAACAGCACGGAAGGAAGCAGTCTTCCTCCAAAATAAACAAATCATTTCTGAGCTGGTAAAGAGAACGGGCCACTGACACAACGACCCAGTGCAGCCTTAGGCCAAATCCTTAAATTACACTGGTCACATTTGCTGTTTTGCTGGTTGAGCCGGCTGATTTAGGAAACATGCTGAAAGAATTTGACTGTTTCACTTAACTGCTTAATTGCTGCAGTCATTAGAGATTAAAATGAAAAGCAGACCACCCCTTCCCTACCTCCTCTATGCCTGAACATCCTCTGAGTCCAGTCTAGTTGCCTTTTCCTCTCAGAGCATCGTGATAATATAAAAGCCTCTCAAGGAACCGCACAGAACCGATTCTACAGCTTTTCACGGCTCGTCACACTCACGTGTCTTTGAATATGTATGTATCCAAGCCTGTCTGAAACCGAGCTGCAATTTCACAGTCTGAGTCTGAGTCTTAGTCAACGCTCAGACTGTCCATGCATACATGTCTGAACAAGCCTGTCAGGTTAAACAGAAATGGTTGTTACTATATACATCCGTGGGGGCTGAAAGCAAAGACAAATGCAGTGTGCAGAGCTGTGCCAGATAGAAAACGAGCTCTAAATGCAATAAAGGCAGCAGGATATGCCTGAATTGATTCAAATCAAAACCCTGCCAGCCCCTCTCAGCTAGTCACAAGATGTCAAGGTCTCTGAAAACGAGCGACACACACGCACGCATACAGGGGCATGTGTTGTGCAACTTTTAGACGTTAATGTGCACGCTTGTTCAATCAGAAGACCGTACTATGAGCAGGACCTTGGAGCACGCAGAGGAGGTAACTAAGCCACCTGTTCCAGGTGCGTTGATCCATGGATGCATCTAAAAGCTGCAGAAAACTGGAGCTTATATTATATACAAAACAGTTGTCTTGGCAGCCATTTCCCGTTGACTTGACGTGTCGAACTCTGATGGAAGATCACCCTGCGTGGTGAGCCATATCATCCATAATAAAAATCATCAATGCATACAGTGTATGAGGACTACAACGTGTGTCCCGTTCACCCACAGGGAGGCTTAATGGGCTTCACAGAGGAGCAGTGTTATTTTAATTTATTGACGCTTCATTTTGAGCCAGCAGGTGTTTGCTTAATATCACGGCCTGATTTCAGAAGGCATCCCCTCTCACTCCTCACTCATTGTGCTCCAAAAAGTGAGAGGGACAGGGAGCTTTTGTGAGGAGTTTCTCTCTTTTTTTTTTACTTTTTAAAGGTTCTCCACATGAATAAACTCAAACAGTGACGCCGTAGCTCATCAGAAAGCTATTCATTCATTCATCCAAACGCACAACCAAACCACAGGTGTCCCCCCCCCCCCCCCCCCGCTCTCTCTGCTCAGTGTAGATTAGTGAACACCCAGATTCTGTCAGCTCATATTAACACAGAGCAGAAAAAGACATTCAGAAGTGGCCCTGTGCTGTGGCTCTGCCTGATAACACGACTTTATTCTGGTGTCACAACCACGGACACAGAACAGCTCTGGCCTCACAGCACATGCAGAACGTGTCTCTGAACATCAGAACCTGCAGAAGCAATGGTTTACACATGCATGTAAAATCAAAAGCTAGGAACTACCGTTGCAAAAAGCAATAAAAAAAGAGCACAATTGGAGACACCAAACCACTAAGCGCAACTACAGCTGACTGAATCTTCAACTGTGTTGATTATAAATCACATAAATATGTCAAACGAACTATTTCTGTCTCTACCAGGAGGTGGTTTATAAGCTGAAGCTGACAAACCTTGCTGGTGGTGCAGACATCAGGCAGGAAAGTAAAGTAAAACAGGAGATGGACAGCACAGGAGGGAGAGACCCACACTGTGACCAGGCATCCAGGGAGAGAGGCCGGGGGGGAGGACGTGTGTGGCCAAAGACATGATGGGGAGGAGTTTGGGAACAGGGAACCGCAAGGGTTCTGTGGTCATTTTAATACACACAGAGCCTTGCTAAATGTTTTATCCCTCTTTGTTGCCATGTTACATCAAAAAACTTTAGGTTTTTATTGAGATTTTATGTGTTAAGTCAGCATAACGTAGCATGCAGCTGTCAAGTGGAAGGAAGATTGTTGTTTTTTTACAAATAAAATCTAAAAATTGAGCTTCCCGTTTGTATTTAATTTTACGCTACTCCATTAGCCTTAAATAAAACCAAATGTATCAGGCAAACCAAAAAAAAAAAACGCACCATGCCACGGGTCATAGGTCAGGGTTAAAGTTTGCACTCCCCTGGAGAGTAGAGAAGAAGAAAGTCATGCTGAAAGAAAGTATTAAGAAATCCTTGCAGTTTGTCTCAAACCATGAGCAAATGTGACGAGTGTTTGGTCAAACGAGAGAAAACTGCAACTTTTTAGTGTGATGCAAAATGCGATGTGCAGCAGAAAAATAAAGCTAAAAGTGATTTCACAGCATCAAAAAGAGCTTCTACAAAGAACCTCTTCACTGTCAGAGCTCTAACCTGATTTCTGGTGCTATTCACACTGCAAACAGTGTTGACTATACACACTCTGGAGAGTTATGAAATAAAATCTTCCCTTCTCGGAGTCTCTTGGACATTCCCTTATGTATTTTTACTGCGCTATTCTTGTTACACCAAGACTGAACTGCAAACATTTTGCAGGTAATTGGGATCAGCTGCTTCATTCATGCTTCGCCCATCAGCTGACGGCTAACATCCCAGCCCTCCTTAGTACAAGTGTTTACAAGGAGCGGACGCTATTTACTGCTACTTCAGCGCACAGAAGCTCCCTGTGTTCATTATTAATGTAAAGTCTTTCAGCAAAATGCCATCACTTCATTATTAATTAACAAAAAGAGTCTGTCCTGTTGGATCTAACATATAAAAGACTTTGAATGAACAGATTTAGTAACTGAAGAATAAAATATTACAACCACATCTGACTATAACCAAGCACAAATGCACGTGACCTCTCAGTGTGCTGCAGAAAAAGCCCCCCCCCCCCAAATCTCCAGCAGAGGCACTCATCAAAATAACTGGCAACAGTGAAGCTCGCAGTGTTAATCTGGCTCTGTTTACCACAATGACAACCGTCTCTTTCTCTCTCTGGGCGGTCGAGATTCTCGCCGTAAATGGAGGGTAATGAGTTTAGACTTTGGCCACTAACAAAGTCTATATAAAGGTTGGGTCCACTGACTGGTCACAAAGGCTGCTTCAAGCACCATTTAAACCAAACCAACCGCCAAATACCAGAAACAGATTGGAATAAAATTAAGACTCTAATGCAAACATACAGCAGAGACAAGGCAGATTCTCCAATGTCAAATTTATAGCTTTGTTTAAATCGTCCTTCCCTGTGTTGAAAGAAACCATGGGAGCGGCAGGGATTGTAGAAGTGTATTGATTTATTTTGTGCACGCACAAAATAGAGGGCCCTCTGTAAACTGCACTTATTCTGGATGTGGGTGGCTTTTCCTTCCTGGCTTAATAATTTGACTGAATAAGTGCTGCAAGGAAAAACTAAGCAAATAAAATAAACACTTGTAGACCGAATGAGAGATCCTGATGCTAATACCGCCACTCACGGCTAGACATAAACTGAACTTGCTGTGTTCCACCTCAGGAATCCTTTCTGAGAACCAGAGCAGTTTTAGCTCTGTTCTTTGATCCTCTCCATTTCCACGGCATCGCCCGGCGTAAAAACAGTGTCTACATCATACTCATGCAAACTGGGCTACTATCTAGAACCAGCAAGATGGCCGATTCAACATCTGCACACAGGATTTATGTAAACATTAGAGGCAGTCAAAATGCAACACAACAAAGAGCCCGGAGGTTCAGGGTAATAGCATCACATAAATGTTATAAAGATGAGGTTCAGGGTAAGATAAGTGAAACGTGACTAAAACGTAGGCAACAGGTGGGCAGCTCAAAGACTTCAAATGAATTAAATGTCTGTTTTTCACCATGAAAAACAGACTATTAGTTAACCAAAGTTATTGTGGGTTTAGTTAAAGCAAAATACGAAGCTCTAAATAAATACAAAACTTATATATTTAATATATTTAAGCTGAAACTTCAGCATGTGACTCTCTATGGCAGAACGTGTGGCGTTCCCTGGGAAGTGTCCCTGGCCTACCTTTGTTCAGATGCAAGCTTGCTTTGGTCTTGTCACTGCAGCCCTGGCTGCGCCTGTTCCCAGCGGCGCCGACCGAGCCTCTGAGAGGGATGTCACTGCCAGCAGTGGACACCCTTGTTGACGGGCCAGGAAGTCTGATGAACAGAGGAGGAGGTCAGGAAAAAAAGACAAAAAACTGTGGAAGGAGGGGGAGTAAATAGGCCAGACATTTGAGCTTTCACAAGGGAGCTGAAAATTGTAAAGGTTAGGTTGAAATAACACAAAAGGGACTTTTTTTTGCAGTGAATTTTGTTCCATTATTGTTGGAAGCAAATAAAACGTTTTCACATGGAAAAAAGCAAGAACTGTGGTTTTTTATCTTTTTTAATTCCCAGAGAAATATAAAAATACAGAAAGAGTGATAGTAAATTTGTGTCCCTTTATTGTGAAACAGATGTGTCTGACAAAATATGACTCATAAAGACATCTATGAATAAGTATGGAGTGCATTTTATTCCAATATTGTTACAAGCAAAGAACATGTTTTGTAAATTAAAATTTGAAACCGTGAAGAGAGAAACTTTGCCATTTTCTCTGATTTTAGTTTTCACAAAAGTTTTTTTTTTCAAATGTTATTTTTTCAAATTTTATATCTTCAAATTTAATTTTTTTTAATTTTATATTTTTACATTTTAATTTTAAAGATTTTATTTTTTTCAATTTCTCTTTTTCAGATTGAGTTTTACGAATTGCAAATTGCGTTTTTACAGACCACATTCTCCACTTCTGGAGCAAGGAGCAAAGATGCATTTCTATTGGTCCGCAGGGACGTCAGCAACATTTTTATTGGCCAATGTGTGTCAAGAGCGAGAAGTGAAGAGAATGTGATCTGTAAAACGCAATTTGTAAAGAATGCAATTCGTAAAACTAGATCTAAAAAAGACACATTTGAAAAAATCTAATTTGAAAATATAAAGTCCGTAAAAAAAATTAAATAAGATTTGAGAAAATAAAATCTGAAACCAAAAATTTGATATAAAATAAAATCCGAGATGACAACAAAATTACTCTGAAAACCTTTTTTTAATTAAGAAGTTTTTCAAACTTACATTTTTTCAGATTTTCATTTACAAAACGTATTCTTTGCTTGCAATAATGGAACAAAAATCACTCCATAAATAAGGAAATGTGTAGCATATACAATAATAATTTGTTTTCTGATCAGCTGGTTGCATCAGATGCTTTCTTTTGTTTTCCAGTTCAGCTACAAGCTGCACCTTTGACTAATATCCAGAAACCACACCGGCAGCCAAGCCCTTGAGTTGTATCTTTTAGGCTTTCTGCACACAAGGACTACAAATCTGAACATCCATAATGTCTGGACTGTAAACCAAGCTCTTTGTGCATTTCTGGTTTAGCTTTGCGCATTTACGCTAATCTAATGGAGACAGGAACGTGTGGCAGCGACAAAGCCTTCTGCCAGCTTCAGATTTCATGCACTGCTCCTTTACTTCCTCACATGGATTAGAAAAAAAAATCCTTTATCACAAACATCTTAGGCTTGGAGACAGTTATGACAGAACGATTCCATGTTGTAAGTCTTTAGAGAGCTCTGTAAGTCAGGCTATAATCTAACCACGCCGTTGCTCACAGGTTGGTAATAAAAAGCTGATAGTCTAGTTTCAACATCCTCATCATCATTCTGAGACCGAGAGGAGAATGGCGATAAGAAGATTAGAGTTCTCTCACTCAGCTCACGTGTCGATTTTAATAACTCATTTCCAGCAGCCTGTTCACTTTGACTGGCTGTGATTCAGCCAGGAGTAAAAAGTTTAACCTCATTATGCAGAAAGAGCAAGCCTGAGATCATTTAGCTTCCAGTTATGGCAGGACCGGTCAGTCTATTAAAGAGTGTGCAGCTTGTGGTTCCAACAACCGGCAGACAAACAAACAGAACAATTTTTTGTGTTTCAACATACTAAAACAACGACTTAATACTTTCAGTGCATCAACATGTGGATGTGATCAAAAAACAAGCAGTTTTTTTGAATCAGTTTTTCTCCTTGGCCACATTCAGCCTGGCAGCTCATTCCACCTAGCCTAGCCTGCGACTTTTTAAAATATTAACACATCTCCCACAATCTAATGCAGGAATCAGATGTGGCCTGACTCTCAGCTTAACGTTGAAAGCTCAAAGGCGTCATGTCTGCTTAGCTGAGAAAGTAATTTAACCGTCAGAGACCTGAGACGCACCAGTCATGGATCATTTTTATCTTCGCCAATTGCCTGTCGTCTCTGAAACTGTTTGGAAAGTACGGCATACGGCACATTTTTCAACAGCTGACATACTATGATCAGGCATAACATTATGACCACCTGTAAAAATAAAACTGTTGGTCCATTCTTGCCGCTAAAGCAGCCCTGATCCGCTGTGGCATGGGCTCCAGTAGAGTCCTGAAGGTGTGCCGTGGTGTCTGACACCAGGTACCGGCAGATGCTTCATCGCTTCATCAGACCAGTTTGTTCAGCACATTGGACTGACACATGAGGCTTTTGGCGGCCACGTCAACACCTTCAACTTCTTTAATGTGCTCCTCAAACCATGTGGCAGATGGCTCTACATTGTATGCAACGATGCTAAGGTAGGTATGTTTTGCCGGACTTTGACTGTCTCCGTCATCGTGTCCTTGGGCAAGAAACTTCACCTGCATGGCCTGCTGGCGGTGGTCAGAGACTGACAGACTCTGTCAATCTGGCCCAGAGCAACAGTGGCTACTAACACAGCTCACCACCGTCAGGGTGTGAATGGGTGAATGACTAAACTGTAGTGTGAAGCGCTTTGGAGGTCGTCAAGACTAGTTAAAGTGCTATACAAGTACAAACCATTTACCATTTTTAAAGTAACATCTACATGGATGACAGAACCCAATGTTTTCCAGCAGATGAGTCATTATTAAACCTTGATTTAAGCCGATAAAAGACCCACTGAAATCAAGACCTCTTTCACGACGGTGACCTAGCCAAGAAAGGCAGCTGCACGCGTCACATTGGACAAGACAGACAACTCTAACAAAGTAACCTTTAAAACTAAGTAAAGTGCAGATCATTGTCCACATGGCCTCCATCAGCTTGCCTTCATCCCATAATGCATCCTGGTGGCATGTGTTAAGTACACGCCTGCACTCATCCAGATGAAGTAAAAGAAAACTTGGTTCATCAGACAAGAGCTCCTTCTTCTACTGCTCCGCGGTCCAGTTTGCATGCTCGGACAGGGGCCAGCATGGGCCCCCTGAATGGTCTGGGATTCTGGGCCCAAATGGAAAGACTGCAATGCACCACGTCTTCTGGCAGCCTTCATTTGTCCCGGAACCACCGTTTCTCCACCGTTCCTTCCTCGGACCACTTTGCGATAGATGCTGATCACTGTAGAGTGAAAACAGTCCCCAAGAGAGGCAGATATGCTCTGAAACTGCTGGCTAGGCCTGTTCACATTTGCTCAAATCTCTCAGCTTGTCCGATTTTTCCGCTACTGCCGCGTCGACTTTAAGAAAGTTTAGTTGCTGCCTAACATACTGTACCTATGAATGGACGTCATGATGGAGCGATAATTGCTAGTATTCACTTCACATGTCATAATGTTCAGTAGTCATAATGTTATGCCTGATAAGTAGAACTGATCCATATCATTTCCTTTGCTCAAATAAAAGCAAAAGAAACATGGTTATGGTGCAAATTTATATATCTACCCCTTAATATATTATTAAGTTCACAAATTTAAAGATTTGTCTTCCAAATTACCATTTTATCAAGTGATTCATGAGGTAAGTCACAACAAAAAATTGTGTTTAATCAAGAAAAAAAAAATCATCTCTTTCTGACCAAAACATACTGGCTATATTACCTGAAGCCTCGCTAATGAAAGCATTACCTGATAATAGGTGATAAATTACGGCACACTGGTGCATCTGATTAAGGCAAAGTTTTTTTTTACTATTAAATATATTTTTTAAATATTAAAAAAAATCTAATAAACATATATTTAAAAAAACACAGATTTCTAAATAACCAAATGTTTGTTTTTTAGAATAATGGCTTCTCAACAATTCACAGTGTAGTTACACAGGTTTACCAGATGGTGGCGGCATTGCACCACATTGTGGTGCGTCTACAGGAGGCAGGTGCTGCAAATTCAAATGTGGGACGGGCTGCATGCAGAACCACATCTTACATTCAGTTTGCAGGGGTGTTGTTACGTTAGGATAAAACGCATGCTGAAAAACTGACAGAGAGTCAACAGAACCAAACAAAAGCAGGTTTCTGCCACGCGTCACTTCAAATGCACACTTCCTGCTACACATTCAGTGTTAATTATTAATGTCACATCGTATGGGGGGGGTTTCCTGTCAAGAAAACCAACCCACACACACTTACTTACTTAAGGGTTATCTAAAGGTCTTTTACAGCCCATTTAGCAGGCCGGCCAAATGAGGCAGACAAGGACCGTCTGAAAGTGGAGCCAGGAGCTTTGGTTCTGAGCACCATCACTCATGCATTATTGATTGTGCTTGTAGTAGAGATTGCCCTTAATCACAGACAAAGACGCAACGGCAGCCTCATTACAGCTCAAACAAAAAGTTATCTCTGATTAGGGGCAATTTCTAGCTGTCTAACTCCAGGAGACGGGTCAGCGTAGGAGGTGTGGTGGAGGAAAGAAACCGAGGGGAAAGAAATCTGAAGGGCAGGTGAAGCTGACCTAGAGCTCTTTTTCTGACCAATGGAAAACTTGAGAAGTTTACTCTGACAAGCATCCCTGGAGGAGAAAAGAAAGAGAACAGGAGATATGGAAGAGGACAGGGAAGAAGGGAGAAGTCAGGTTTAGACATTTGAATGAAATGGAACATGACCAAGAAGACAGAAATGTCAAAATGGTGAATTTTAGCCGCTGAAACATGAAGAAAGTGACGCAAAGAAATTCATCCTCTGCCTCGTGGGCGGTCGGCGTGGACCGGGCCGCCCAAGGCTCACCTGGACTGCATCTCGGCCTGTGCTGCTTTCTGCGCTGTGAGGGCGGGAGTCCCATGCGGAGAGTGGCTGAGCTGGGCCGGAGCGCTGCTCTGCTGGCTCAGGGAAGAGTGTGTGTTCTGGTTGTGTCCCGTCGGCGGGACGCTGGGCTGGGAGTTCTGCCGCTGAGCCTGCTGTTGCTGCTGTTTGTAGCGGGACAAGCTGAAGAAGAGGCCGAGGATGGCTTTCAGATTCCCATTCCGAATCTCTGAGGGTCAGACGGAAAACAGCAAAAGGTGGTTCTATCAAGCCTTTATTTGGGAAGTGTGGGATAAGCAAGAACCTTTCAGAATCCTGCATTAGTCCAGCTTACCTTCTGCAGACAGACCCTGGATGTTGACTCCTTTGGCTGCCAGGAAACTCAGACAAGCATCTATGTTCTCAATCTGGACACACAAAAGAGACTAGAGTAAGAGTGACGCTGACTCCATAATTATATGCTGATTTACAAATGTCATGTGAAAAAACCAGGTGGTTTATTGGCTGGTGTTTGCCTGTAAACATTTGTTTCCAATAAGTAAACAGCCATATCCACATTATCCACATTTCCCTCCATCCACACATCCGTCCAAGCAGGCCGTGTCACCGAGGTAAAGGCTCCGGTAGGGAAACCGACACATTTCTTTACACAAATACGTTCTCAATCTGTTCCTGGAGGATCCCGATGCGTTCCCAGGCTAAAATGAATGGAGGTGTCCAGCAGGCATCCTAATCAGATACCCACATCACTCCAGTTGACTCCTTTAAAAGTGGAAGAGAACGGACTCTATTCCAAAAACCACGCCGGTTTATGGAGCGCCTCAGGCAGATCTGGCAACCGCATCCAAGGTCGTCTTGTTTGTCTTAGTCATGATAAATAACCTGATTATCAAAGGTGAGGGGTGAAACATAGATGGTCTTTTAGCTCAGCTTCTTCAAAACAAAAGGCCAAAGCAACGCCTGCATCGCTGCAGTTAAAAGCCCGATCCCTCTGTGAGCTTCACCCTGCTGTCGCAGGAGGATTCGTGAACTTTTGGGCTTCAGAAAGTCTCTCACACCAAACCTAGAGGAAGCAGCCAGAACCTTTTCTGGTTGAGAGCCAAAAGCAGAGAGCTTCCTAACCAAGCCATCGTGTGCTCTATTAATTCACCCTTTAGACATGAATGCCACGAGCGTGATTAGAAAAAAGGGACAGACCTGGTGAAGCCCAACTTTCTGCAGGCAAAGTATGTGCTTGGTTATACATGGACCAGACAGTCCATAAACATACAAATAGGTTGCATTAAGGGTTAGTCTCTATATGGACTAATTAGACACAATTTGTTAACTACTGTGGCATTAGATAATAAAAAGATGGTAAAAGAGTAAATCTGGAATGGTAGGAGATCCCTTTGTGCACCGATTGTTTCAGTTCTGTTTTACACAGAGCATCAAGACTCATTTTGAGGGAATATGAAAAACAATATCCCGATCAAACACAGCTTCGTCAGCAGGGCTAAAGTGAAACGCACCATCGATGGCGGCCCAGTTGCTATGACAGCATCCCTGGCAACCTGAGCAGACTGCTGAGCTGTCATTGGACTGCAGCAGGAGTTGATAGGCAGGCTGGCTTTGTTAAGGGATCGCCCGACCCATTATGCCCAGAATCTGGTGACTGTGGCACGTGGTGATAAAGTAAACCACATAAAACGAGTCACTAAATGGGAACGACCAAAGGTTGAAGGCGATGAGCAAACACAAAGGCTGAAGCACAAAAGATATCAATATGGGACAAACCCTCCTCTGTGATGTCACAAGCCCACTGTACCAACTCTGATTACATGATACTCTCACATGAGCTATACTTTACAGAACTGGCTAAACAAACAGAAAGTTTATATTCACTCAAATCATTTTCACAGAAAAGAGAACCCGCGATCTGGGCCAGGAGTCCCCAAAGTGATTTAAAAAGCTATAAACTATGGCCTTTATTAACTCCGCCGGGTGTGAGCAAAAAGCAGTGGGGTACCGCTCATCCAGCAATTAATGGCATGATTACACCTAATATGCAGCGACTAAATATAGCCTGACCTACAGTTCCCGCCATGGTTTTCCTGTTGGAAAGCGTCCAGCTGTGAGGTGAGAAGCTGAAGTGAAAGAGGATTTTCCACTTTTCACCATGTGAAGGTGTAAATAAAGGTTATTCTAGGAGGGTACACAAATAAATCAATAAACCAAACTAATGCTTATTCCCATGACATCGCAGTTCTTTCTTGTACAGTCCAACATTTTTATGTAAGTAAACTCCTGTAATAGTTTTCTGGTAAAACATTGATTTATAAACTTTCTGAATGTGCCGTCTACCAGATTTCTCATGGCTGCAGCACTCCTGGTTTAAGGTACCACTGCATTTCATCAGAGTTTCATCTTCAAACTAAACTGTTTAAATCAATCAAGCATTTAGTCATGAAGCCCTTTCAAAATCCACACACAGGGAGATAAAATCAAACCTAAAATTGATCTAAAGCAAGGTAGATAGAACCAGAAGTGCTGCCACTGTTTTGAGGAATAAAAGTTTGCTTGAATAAAAAGACCTTAGCTCCAAATTAAAAAGTTAATGTTTTTAATTAAAACTAAAAAGTTGAAAAAGGCCAAATTTAGTGATAGATCAAAGATCGAGTGGAAGCAGATTCCAGAGTCGAGGTGCGACAACAGAAGAAGCTCGGTCACCAAAACGTTTAAACTTTGTCTGTGGAAAAAGGCCTAAATGAGTCAAACAGCTAAATAATCCCCTGCATTAACGCAGAAGGAAACAAACATTTTCCATAACTGGACCCAACCAGCCAGATGACAAGCTATGCACCCGACTCAATCATAAATGGGGCAATTAGCTCCAGATTTAAAGCCAAAAAGAAAAACAATTACGTCAATCACAACAAATACTAAATGTGTGTCTCAGAAAACGTGACTCCAGCTCTTGTTAAATTAAAACGTTAAAGCCGTAACATGCCACGTTGGGCTGCGAACAGGTCAACTGAACCCCCGTCACTGATTGAGCAGAAACTGCCCCCCGCTGACGTTTCTGTGACCTCTGACCTGAGGAACAGCTGTCTGTAGGCTGGGCATATGCTGTCCTTCTAGGTGACGCACCACAGCATTGAACAGCAAGAACGTAGACTGCAGCCTTCTCTGAATACCACATGCTCCCTAAAAATAACTTTCTTTGACCCCCCCTCCCTCCCCCCTATAATCCAGTCTTTCTTTAATACCTAGAATCTGAAGACTCACTTTGGGGTCTGAACCAACCTCACACTGCCCCTTAACTCTATATTATAGTTGCCTAAATAGCAGAAAACAAGCCTCGGTGAGAGTCCATCATAAATGCCAGGCGTGTCCCGCTGAGATGCACCCCCACCACACCTCTCCTACCCCCCGTAGGAACCTCTCGCTATTTAAAACCTGCAAGAAGGCAGAGCTGCCACAGGATCATCATTCAGGGATTCAGATCTGCTCCAAAACTACCAAAATCTTATTCATGATGCTCAGACTCCAGATTCCACATCTGAAAGCGATAAGTGCATTTGTTGAAGCTGCTTTTTCCTGGTTTTCAGCACGTACCACATGAGAAGTCATGTCCAAGTATCTCTGTGTCATTGCTCCTTCTTATGAACACAGATGACTAAAGCATTACTTAAAGGATTACTAATACACAATAAGGTCATAACAACATTATGAAAACTTTCCCTAACCACAAAAAAACATCCTTAATGATCTATAAAATTGTTCTTTGGCAACATTATACTGAAAATGTTGCAAGATAAAGACACAAAAGTCCAAATCCTGGCTCTAAAATCTACAAAACAGCAGTGAAATACCTCTAAAGAGAGAAGTTTCCCCCGCCAACAAATCCCTGCAGGTAAACATGGCAGCTCCTCCTGCACCTGCCTCGGCGTCAAACGTGTGTCTGAGGCGAGACCGCCCGGTCCCGGCTTCTGTCACCGCCCGCTCCGGTTCCTGGGAGCCGCACGGGGCCGGCCGGCCGACCGACAGCCCTCTGAGCAAACACTTCCCACCATCACAGGGCTGCTATTGTGTGTGTGTGTGTGTGTGTGTGTGTGTGTGTGTGTGTGTGTGTGTGTGTGTGTGTGTGTGTGTGTGTGTGCGTGTGTGTGTGTGTGTGTGTGTGTGTGTGTGCGTGAGCAGCAGAGAGATAGAGGGAGGGAAAGCAGGAAGAGGTAGGGAGTGTTCCTCTTAGGAAGAGCTGCATGTGTCTAAAGGAAGATTTGAGACTGATTGTCATTCTTTCACGACTTAAAATTTCACATTTTCACAATTTGGCAACTGAGTCGCATCAAACTAGAGCGCTTCTTGTTTCTCTCGATCTATAATTTCCCACGCTTAGTATTAAAAGTGATTCATGACAGATTTGTAACATTTCTAAGGTCGTTTATCATTTCCTTGTCTCATAACATTATTAACCCAGGAGACATGAGGTGAATATTACACCTAAGACCAAGATCTGACAACTGCTCCCTAAAAATAAAAGGTGATCAGACAGTTAAGAACATAAATCAAAGACAGGACTGAACTGAAAGTAAACCAGACTTTGCTCGGTCAACTTAAAGATTAATAATTGCTTTTGTTGTTCATTTACAGCCCGTCTCCATGCATAGCAGTCAGTTTAGTTTCACTGCTGATCAAAAATAACCCGTTATGAAAAATAAAATATGATTACTGCAGAGGAGCCGCCTGACAACCACTCATCTTATTATGGATGCATATTTTTTAAGACTTAACATCACTGCACCACCCTTCAGTGATTAAAGCTTCTATTCTTTCTCTTTTAAACTTTTTGGTCCTGCAGAATCTCTGCAACAATCATGAAAGCTTCCTAAACCATTTCCTGTTGTCCCCATATCTGCCAAGCAGAAAGGAAGGTAATCTGAAATGTGTGGAGTCCCCTAATCAGTTAACAGAGCGCCTACTTTATGTAATTTTATGAATCAAACAATGAAATGTGAAGGTCTCAGGGATTTGTTGAATCTATGAATCAGCATCATCATGGAGACCATGAGCGCCGCAGACGGGTCAGACATGAAGGTCTGGAGGAGTTTAAACAAGGTGAGCTTTGAGTACCTCACGGAGCGATGTTTGAACTACCGCCTAAGAAAGAAAAGAGACTGGCACAACAACAAACCTATCAAAACATGCTCGTCTTCCAAAACTGATCATTGAGAGCTTTAAGGAAGCCAAGACGCTCCTGGTAACTCTGCAGGAGCTGCAGAAATCCACAGCTAAGGTGAACGATTTGGTTGACAGGAAACCTACTGGCTGTGCATTTAACAAATCTATCTTGAAGTTCTAGGAGGAACAGCAAGAAGAAAGCTTTGGTGATCAGAAAGCAATCAGAAGTTGGCCATTAGCCATCTGTGCAAAGCAAAGGTGTAAGAAGGCATGGCATTCAGACGCGACCAGCGCTGAACCTTTTGGCTAACGTACAAACCTGAATCTATCTAACTGAATCTAAATGAATGACCCAATTAGAGTCTGGATCTAAATCCAGACAAACATCTGGGGTAAGACTTCCACATTTTATATGTACAGACACTCGGATGGATTCCAACAGAAGAATGGGCGAACGTTTCGAGCTCGAGGTATGCAAAGGTGATCGAGACATCCACCTGTGGCTGTGAGGTATTGTAAAGGAGAGTCTGAAAGTCATGCATCATTTTCTATAAGTTTAGAACGTGAGAGACACACTTCTAAAGGTTCAGGAGGTATGAATACTTTGCAAGATGAGTGCGTAGCCAAATGTGGGAACAACGATGGGAACAAAGCCACGGGCAGATCTCAAGCTGAGGATTTTCACCTTTCACCTTGTGAGGAGATAATGCTGTTTCCTACAAGTTATAATTTATTAGCAGCTGTTATTATGTTTAGGTTTTTATTGAAAAGTTCTCTCTTCCTTTAAGGACATGCCTGAGAACACGTCTTGATTTTTAAAGGCCACATTTTTCTCAGATTCCTGGAGGGGAATTCTGTCTGCACTGTTGCGTCTGCTATGACTTGATCAACTGTTAGTGCAGCAGATGACTGACTTTAAAAAAAAAAAAAAAAAACAACAACACTAAGTGCATCTGCAGCCAATGGCAATGCGCCTCTTCACTGTATGCCGCTGAAAGCCAATTTTATTTTTGTTATGCTGCAACAATCCACAGCGCATCAGGATATTTGGTTTGGTAGTTTTAGTTTGACCTTAACTTACTAAAGGCGGAGAACACAAACATGTAAATGCTCATCTTTGTAAAGAGTGAATAAACTGCAAATTAGGAGAGAGGGCGTAGATAGTCAGGAAGAAATGAAAAGTATCTATCCATCCCTGCATCTGCTGCAGCCCAAAGAAAACCAGACCACAGGCCAAACACGTCAAGTTTTGGCTGCGGTTTCTGTGTTCAGCCTGTTATTTTATGCACTGCTGCAGGTGCTTCGTTTTTTTCTGCTCAGAGATCAAAAACAGGAAGCAAACTATTCAGTCTTCATTTTGTTGCTTTGCAGCAGAAACTAACGTTGCTCTCCTCTTATCAGTCCGACATGTGATCACCTCGGCTCTGACCTGGTGACTGAGCCGGGGAATTTTCTACCCAAGGTTCCCACACGATCCCCATCCCAACACTCAGCGTTTTAACAGTCTTTTGCCCTTTTTCATGCCCATGCTGACAGTTTTGTGAATTTAGATTAAATTATCTGCATGCTCTAAACGGCATTAAAAAAAAGACAACCTTGACCTCTACACATAACCTGTTGTATCACATGGGTCAAGAAACGCGCTCACACGTCCACAGCTGAATGGAATACGGTGAATTTTAGCTCGCTCGGTTCTGATCGGTGACCAGCTGAATGGATACCCAAAAATCAGAACTTTTCCTGATAAGTCTACGGACCACCAGGTCACAATGAAAACATTATTCACTGTGGAGGGTGTTATTGAGTAAGTTAGACATTTTCAATAGGAGTTTCGCTGTTCTTAGTAAGCTTTTTAAAGGAGAATACATTGTGCAACATTTCAGTATGTCAGAAGTATTTATTAACAGCCTTTTTTATTAACTATTGAAAAATATACAGTTTTATAAACAATTATATTAAACATATTAAAATTAGATAAAGTCCATTAAATCCATAACAAAGTTTAGTTTGGGGGGCATTATCCCCTGTAATGTGATTTATTGTTTAAATTGACTGAAGAAAGTTCTGAATAGCACTAGATAGTAATATTTTCCTCTCTTCTTTTCAGACCTGCGATAATTCCTGGATAAGAGAACCCAGAGAAAGTAAAAGCATCTCAGCAGACGTCTTCTACGTCTCCTCTGAATGTAGCAAAGCACAAAGGTAATTACATCTGGTGTTGAAAAACTCAAAAAGACTGACTGACTGCTTTGTTTCTGGCTTTTATTTCTAATACTGACTTCTTTTTTTTTCCTGGAATATTTACACTTCCTGTTTTTGAGAAGTTTTATGTTTTTTTTTTTTTTTTGGCGTTTATTCAGTTTAAAGCCTTGACAATATTAAGTGTGTTTTATCAATTCACATGTCTGACAAATTCAACTGTAGCAATTGTAGAAAACTCATTAACATTTTATCCATTAGTTTATTTTTTTCAAAGTCTGCAAATTTTGCCTTCTTAAATAATGCTAAGTTTCAAATCCCTGCAATGGTTTTAATTTTTTTTCATAAATTTTTATATAATGCACAAGTTATTTAAAACTTTACACTTTATTGAAAACATTTTAAATAAAGTTATTACAAGTTAACACAGGCTTATCTATACTACTCTATCCTAGGATAAACATTTCCTCTTTGTACAAAGAAACCATTTTGCTTCCTAAAATATGAACTCAAAGAAATGTTTACGGATTGTTTTAGATCCTTAATAAAGCAAAGGACTTCATGTTGTAACAGACAGAATTTGTAGTACATTTAGTCAACCCGAAGAAGACTAAAACTGAAATGGCAATAGATCACTAAAATGTTACAAAGATAAGTTCATCTGTCCGTCGTCTTTACGCGCTAATCTGGGCATGGAGCCCGTCTCCAGCGGTCATTAGGGGTGAGGCGGGGAACACCCTGGACAGGTCGCCAGTCCATCACAGGGTGTCCAGCAAAGTTCAGTTCATCCTTTTGAGTTTTCGACCTCTGCCGTTTGGAAATGCCAACAGCCTTGGTATCTCTGTTTTAGGTTGACTGAAGTCACCTGTGATCCTAATGTAAATAATTATTGATCGCTCAGTCCAGGAAGGCTGGGGAAAGTAAGATATACATTGTAGTTATTAAGGATAAACTGGAGCAGACCAAAACTGGTAACGCCAAGTCGTATCTTTGCAAAAACTGAAAGCGGGAGATCGACTAGAAAGTTTGGATTGGTGCATCTTTACCTGAGACACAGCCAGCTATTGCACCTGCAAAACTATATGAGCATGCACCAGGGTGCAGGTTCTCAAAACCAAGATAGTTTCAAGGTGAGCCTGAAGGTGACATAAAGGTCAATGCTCTTTATAAAGAACAACATTATTGCTAATAGAAAATGGACAAGAGACTGGAAACAAAAGTGTTTCAACACAAAAGTTCCCACTTATCCAAGCATGAGGAACACTTTTTCCATGTTTTTCAAGGCAGCACAACATATCAAATGATTTTCTTTCCAACATGTCAGCCAGCCTAAGAATACCTAAATCACACTTGCTTTTGCCGAGCTCAAAAATCTGGCGAACAACAACACTCACCTGTCACACAAAAAGAAAATCCATCAAAGTGTTGCTGAGCAGTCTACTGGGTAAAGCCTGTGTGTCGATTTTATATCTAACTGCATTTCAGTGTGAAACCTGTGATTTCTTTTTTTTACAGGAGAGCATTACCGTCAGTTGAGATTTTTAAACAAGTACATACAGGCAGGGACGGCCATTAAATACCTGGTCCTGCTGGTTTTTACACAGTTAGCTGTCAGTCTCCCGTTTCAGCTCACACTGTTCTGACAGCGGCGGCAGAAAAGAAGGCCAGATCGAACCAGCCAACTAAACATGTCATTAGCGTTTAAAGCAACCCAACAAGCTCCCCTGGTCCTAAGCTCTTTCCTCTCTACGTCCCACTGCAAGAAAAGTCTGGAGCGCTTTAAAGACTGCAGCCACAGCATTGATACTTGGACAGGATTGCCCAGGTTTCACTGTTTGTGTGCCTCCCTGTGTGGTTTTCACAGCTCAGCGGGAAATCCACACCATTACTCTGGGCGAAAGCAACACGCGACAAACTCAAACTGGGTGGTAGAGCAATGACCGGCTGACAGGGGTCCGTTTAACAAGGACGTGACGGTTGTAAAAGCAGCCCCTCATTCCGGACTGTACAGGCAGCACCGACGGGCGTGACTGCAGGGGGCTACGGTTCCTCCGCTTTTTTCCAGGTTTATTCACTTACAGGCCCGGGCTAAGTTAAGTGGTGGTAATTGGCAGCGGCTTTGGAAGCTTTGGGAGTTTAAAGCAATGAAATAAAGCGGAGTTTCTCCAGCCCAGCTGTCAAATAAACTCCATGGTCCTCAGAGTGTTTGTTTTTGACAGCACTACGACACACAAAGCAGCCATTTACATAATGACTGCGGTTGCACCTGCCCTCGCCGCGGATTGACTGCTTCGGGTTCACTTCAAAGCTGATGAAAACACAGAGATTTTACGCACAGATCCAATAATACCCACATAAGCTCGGAAAGGGAGCGCATAAAAGCAAATTCAAAGCAGATCTTGATAGTCACCATAAATTAAACAATTCATGCACAGTCTAGGAATGTCCAAGACGCAGTCATAGAGGAAATGCTTTTTTTAACTTTCTTTTGATGATTTTCAGTAAACGGGGGCTATATTTGTAATTCTAAGTTAACAAAAAAAAGCATAGCTAAGCACAAAAAAGATAATTTGACAAGGAGCAAACACAAGGCTACCATGCACCGTTGCATGAGACCCATAAAAAGGTGGCACTGGGGAACTTTCTGTTGCTCCACATTCGTAAAAAATGGTTAGAAGCCATGAGTTGAAGCCACCTTTATTCTTCTTTATTTAGGACCAAAATAAATAAATACATACTGGGACTGAAATAATGCTGTTTCAAAAGAGCACTACTACTTGTAGTAAAGGCAGCTTATGGCCAAAATGGCTCTCTGCTCATGGTGCTATCTGAATGAGGGTGCTTTGAAAAAAATAAATCTGTGCACCAAGTTACATTTCCATAACTTTATTTAATGGCCATACAAGTACATTGCATTTACCGTTTACCATTTTAATATTTGCCACACCCAGGGGCTCGGACCCCATGTGGATGCTAAGTGCAAGATAAGCTTCTGAATCGCTTTAAGCTTTGCTCATCTAAGAAATTAGGAGAAACCACAATCTAGGACCATTTTCTTTGGATGTGCACATGTGAGATAACGGGATGAAGATGGAAAAAAAAATTAGTAACAGCTTAGAAACACAGCAGCCTAGCAGACATGTTGCTTTGGGGAGTTACAGGTGACCTGTGAGTTAAATCCAACTTCACTGAAAGCTTCAAATTCCAGCAAAATGTTGAGAGAAGGCCATCAAAAGGTAAGATGATGAAATCCTATTATGTCCTGTTCTTTTAGCTTCAAAAGCCAGGTTGCTGCTGTTTTATTATTAGACTTTTTGTATTACACAGGAGTAGCTGCAATTACTGTGCCAAAAGGAGAAGCCACAAATTAAAATAACGTAGTTTTTTTTTTTTTATAAATATTGTACCTAAAATAGCAGTGAATGGAAATAGCTGACAGATAATTATAGGTAGTTATTTTCCTCTGCTCTGTTGGCTTAGATACACATTATTCTGAGCCAATTATCCGACACAATAGTCAGGAGGACGTGAGTTGATCAACGGCTGCTATTAGAAAAGAAAATCCTCTGAACAGCTGATTAAAGGCCAAATTAACTTGCCGGTATAATGTAGTCTATTAATGTGAATCAGCAGTGAAGTGTTAAAAATGTCACAAAAACACAATTGCTTAGTGGTAATGGGAAGTTTTGATGAAAACAAGCAAATTCTTAGTTTAAAAAAATAAAACTGGCAAACTAATTTGTTTAATATTTTTTGGTCATTTTGAAATTGATGAGTTTTTTGACTTCATTGAAAATGAAAAAAAGATAAAAAATTTGAATTTAAACTGTAGCACAATGCAGGTTTTTAGTAAATTTGCTGATGTAAAGTGATTTTTCTTCAATTGTTTAATTAACTAAGTAACTAACTAATAAAACCCAAGCAAAAAGTATTTGAAAATATAGAAACGGACTACTGAAAATCCTAAAAAGAACATCAATCTGAAACAAATGCCCTCACAATATAGGGGCCAATGTGGGTATGTTTGCAATGAGGGTTCAGGGATCAGCTGTGGCTTCACCCCCGTCTCAGATGTTAAATTTGGGTGTGTATGTCTCTCCCTCTGTCTCTCTGGTGCTTAGAAAGGCTTCAATAATCTGGCTGGTGGCCAGAAATAGCCCCCCTCAGCTGGCACACCGACCCAATTTACAACCCATCACACGCAGCGGAGGGTGGCCTGCCTTGGGATGCCTGCTTCTTTTCCCGACAAGGAGAGAAAACAGCGGAAACATCCCTCTCCTACTGGATAAATTATCCCAGCAACAAAAACAGCTTAAAATTGGTTCTGAACACTTTCCTCATCAGCTCTGAATTTCAAGACGTGCTCGGACTCTTAAAGTTGTGAGAAAATTCTCTCCCCTTTGCAAGTGTAACAAGATGAAACACAAGTGGCTCTAAAACCCAAACCTACGACGCTTTTAACTGAGTGCCAGCAGCCCAAAGTCTGGGCCAGATGTTTCGCAGACGGTAGCCCGCCAGACCATAAAAGTAAATATAAATGGACTAACGGTTCCCATCCACAACCCCTAACAGGGACTTCTGCACCGCAGCTTCCAGTCGCAGAGAGTCACTCCCCACGCACGCATCCACACTCTGCTACAGTTCACAACGCGCGCCCAAAACAAACTCTGGAGGTCACTTACCATCTGAGAACGGCTCTTGGGACAACCATTGATATCATCAATCTTCTCGTTGGCTGAAGAAGAAGAGACAAGCAGAGGAAAGCAGAGGTTAAAAAACTCATCTCAGTCTGTTCAGTTGAAGTAATTCTCAGTTTTATTCCACAGGATGGGCCCTCCAGTAGGTGTGTGTCCTAGAGGGATGATGTCTGAGAGCAGATCAGTGGAGGGGCTCATGCTGGTGACACTAACCCCCCCCCCCACACCCCTCGCAGAGACATGAAACATTATCTGGCCCCAACAAATAAGAGCGATGCCACTGAGGCCCCGGCCAGCAGCGTGGTGCTGCTTTTTTTAACGTGTGTGTGTGGGGGGGGGGGGGGGCGTTCAGGATCACTCCTGTCCATTAGAGGCCCGGCCCACAGCAGCTGAGACACGGCCGGCCGTCGGATCACAGCTGACAACTGTGCCAACAGCACAGACTTCAGCACCAGCGACCCGGCGGGGCCAACAGAGCAGCGACGTCGCAGGACCATGATGCACCAGATCCACATGTCTCTGTCCTAGAAGTCTAAATCTGAACGTTTTAAGTTCTGTTAACAAACGAAGGGGTTTCTTCGATCATTTTGCTGCAGCTTTGCTGCTGTGCTTCTGTGTTTTATTGTCCCTTTCCCGTCTTCCTCACCCCCGGCCATCCAAGGCAGACGGCTGTCCTTCCTGAATTTGATTCTGATGGAGGTCCCTTACAGGCAGGGTCACCTCTCGACGGTCTAAATTCAAAATGAACTTTAGAATCTCACTTTATAAAACCTATAAAACAAATCAAACGAATGTACAATACTTCTCATTGTCATCGATCTGCATTTGCTCTTCGTATTGCTCCTCCACCAAGCTGGGCGAGCTGAACTGACAAATGAATCATCTTTTCTGTCTCCTTTACTGAGCACCCACAAATTTATGACAATAGCAGTTATTTGTTAACGTTTAAAGCAAGCTTTTGTTTCTTAAAAGCATTTAAACTACCGGTAACAATAAAGGAAATGAAACAGCTGCATAATTTTTACTACCGGTAACAATAAAGGAAATGAAACAGCTGCATAATTTTGTTGCCGGTCTTTTCTGTCCCATCTGTGACAGACTGCAGAATACCAAAACAAAATGATCAAAAAGATTCACGGATTTAAAATATCAAAGTTTGTTTTTTTGATAATTGTGAAGTGGATGGAAGATTATATGCTGTTTTTAACTTTTTTTGCAAATAAAAATCAGAAAAGAGTGACCAGGGCAAGTTTTTAGCCACCCTCAGCCAATTGTTCATTGAACCATGTTTTTGCAGCAATGCGGTACCGCGCGCGAGCTATTTTTAGAAACACAACGTCACGATGACGTCACATCACGTGGTACGCAGTAGGGCAAACTCCCAAACGCGCCGCTGTTTTGGTGTTGAAGAGACGTGCGTTAGCCTAGGTTTTACTCGGTAAACGACTGCTTTTTCCAACATCTAAGACCATGGTTTATAAACATTGTTGCTATGGGACGTGCAACAGCGACTCGAGGTACGCTCATCGGCATATGAAGGATGTTTTCTTCATTAATTTCCCGAAACTCAAGAGTGACAAGGAGAAGTGTGTGCGTTGGGTACACTTGTGCGGGCGGCCTACACAACATTTCAACCCGGAAAAAGTTACCAAATTCACCTACATATGTAGCAAGCATTTTGTCGGTGGAAAGGGCCCAACTGAAGAACATCCTGACCCAATTCCAGCGACATCAAGCAGTGAACAGGTGAGAGTATTTTGGTGTTTTACTGAAGCTTAAATCTGCTCAGGCGTCGAAGAGCTAACGACGAAACGAGCTATCCTTTGTTACACTTTTGTTATGTCTGCGTGTCTATCCTGCCGCGCGATATTGACTTAGGCCCCTAAGTTGACCATAGATATACAGATTCCTGGACGTTGATTGCAAACTAACAAAAAAGGCCGACGTGAACGGAGCACAGTGGAAATCATAACAAAGGCATGAACGCCGAGCAGGGAAAAAAAACAAAGCTTACCGTTGAATCAACTCGGCCCGTCTTCCGTTTTTTTGAGCCCTTGACACTCAAGCCACCGTTTCAGCTGAAGGTTGGTGTGCTCTTCCACAGTGCGACCAGTAAACCGTGCGCCTGGGACATCGTCTTGGGTAAGTTTAATGGCTGCAAAGTCGGTCATATCGCTGGTTCTGTTGCGCTTGTAATGGCTGGTTTGTATGTGCGTTCTACGACTGTTTGCCCTACCGGTGCGGCAAAAGGGGCGTTACTCTTAAGGCCGTGACGTCACGTGCGCGGTACCGCATTAAGGCCACGAGTCTTTTGGGAAGTTACATCTCTATCAGCTTTAGACATCAATGGACTACATTTTTATCCATTCTTTCCAAAGTAAGTGGGATTAAATGGAAAATGTATGTGAAAGTGAAAATGTGTGTAGGCCTGTACTTTGGGCCATTCTAACACACAAACAGGCTTTAACCTAAAGCATCAATTGCAGCTCATGTTTAAGGTTGTCCTGCAGGCAGATGAAGCTCTGCTCCGGTGTCTCGGCAGGTTTTCTTCCAGGACGTCCAAGCAGTTTCCCAGTCCCTGCTGAAGAAAACCCGCCCCGCAGCATTCTGCTGCCACCACCATGTTTTACTGTGGAGAAGGTGTGTTTTTTCTACTGCACATAGACGCACAATGTAAAGTCAAAGGCAAAATTTTGGTGTCATCATGTAAAAAATATTTTATTTTTTTTACATGTTTACTGTGTCCTCTAGAGCAGGGGTTCTCGAACCTTTCTCAAACTTTTTGTAGCCAGGGACCCCTTAGCAGCGGTAACATTTTTCCAAGGACCCCTTTAGATTCCTCATGCTGATAGTATTTTTAAACAGCCTTTTGTACTGTTAAACACATTAGGAATTATGTGTTTTTAAAAATATGTATGTTTTTAAAAATACACCTAATATTAGAGATGTGGTGTAGATTAAATCCTCATTCTCGATGTAACTGTTGTCATACTTCCTAATTTTAACTGATTTGGCTTTTATCTTACTTGACGACGTGGATGGAGTTAAATATTTGTCCATTTTTATTACTTAGCTCAACCCCTGACGCATCCTCAGGCCCGACAACATGTGTTTCACAGACCCCCAACCCGTGGTTCGCGTGCCTCCCGGGGGTCAAATGGGACTCCTTACGGCTTTCTTTCTTCTTACCACTTTTGAGTATAGACAGGATTCGTGTATGCACTACTAATAGTAGATGATCATTCCACCTGAGATGTGGATCTCTGCAGCTCCTCCAGAGTGAACATATTTCATGCTTCTCTGAATAATGCTCTCCTTGTCCCCCCTGTCGATGTAGGCTGACAGCTACTGTGTGTCTCGGTGGATCTGAAGTTACGCTTTTCATTTTCAAATGATGGCTTGAATAGAGCTCTGTGAGATGCTCAAGTTTTGGGATATTGTTTTACCGCACGTCTTTACCGCACGTCTTCGCCTGTCACCGTCAGCCTGCTTTGGCCACTAGTGCCATTAAAAAAAAAACAGAAAAAGGATATTTTAAAGAAATCTATCCTGTGTGTTGGTCTATTGCGTGAAACGCTGATAATAAACCTTTAGGTTTGTGGTTATGAGGGGACAAAATGTGAAAAACATCAAGGGGTAGCGACACTTTGGCACAACGTAGGGGCAGATCCAGCCTAGATAGGAGTCATAGAAGAGCCACATTATCAGAACAGCGGCAGTGCTCAGATAACGGGAAGTTTAAAATCTGGGTCACAGGGGAAGAGCTCGGAGACGAAACAGTCATTCACACGCTGAGTCACCGGTCAGCTGGTGTCGGCCCGTTTCAGCCTCGAGTCTGCCAGCAGATGCAATGACAGGACAAGGGCGGCCAGACAAAACGACAAGACAGATGATGATGACGACGCTGAGGGGAGCAAAGGTCAAAAGCACACAGGAACAACCCGGCTTTCACAGCCCACTTTACAGGAATGTTACTCTGTTAACATATATATGACTTATTAACTCTGAAAACATTACTAGAGGCTACATTATTAACGTAGCAAATAGCTGGCAGGTAAACTGTTTTATAGACTGAACACATAACGGGTAGAAACCTATCAGTCAGGTTTTCATGCTGCTGCCTTTGCGTGATTTTAAATTACACCAGATGAAGTGAAAGAGCAGATTCATGTGATATCAACAAAATAAAAGTTGCTTTGTTCAGAATCAAGCACTTCTTCTATAAGCTAACGCCGTGCTCCACGTGTGTCTCCTGCAATCACATGAGCAGCGATGGTTTTAATTGGCCGACTCTGCAATCAAATCAGAGTCAACTTACCCACAACCTGTATGATCTCCGCCAGCAGCACTCCATCTGTCACGTCCGTTTGGAGGTCCTTGATGAGACGCTTGTGTCCCGACTTGGCAAGGTAATGGTTGGCCCAGTCCGTGTAGATCTGCGGCCAGAAGCACAAGCACAAAAATGCTCTTCAGTTGCGAGCCACCAAAACAAAATCCAGTCCAAAAATCCGGAGGGCTGCCCCCCCGCCCCGCCAAAGGTCATCGATGTGTTTCAAACTCCATAAACACTTGAAAACCACAAAAGGCATAAATGGTTGTCGCAAATTTACGGCTACTGAAATAACAGCACGGCTAAATGGGACCAGAGTAGCCCCTCTTTCTTTTGTTGCAGCTCCGATCTGGCGTACATCCGCGTGGTATTCAAATTGGGGCCATTGTGCTCAGCCAGGGCATTCATCTCCGAGCACACGGCGGCTGTTTTCAATGGGCCATGCTGACATCACTCTCTGGGGACAGAAAAGACCCTTCATTGCCTGGGGGTGAAGGAGAGGAGGGGGGAGCCGAGCAAGCATCTGAATAATTTGAATAGCTTCCTTCATAATTAGTTACCAAACTCTTGCCTGTCCTCCCTTACACCCACAGCAAGACAATCAACTTTCTATTCCTGAACAGATCAAAAGAGGGCAGGAAGGTTGAGAAGTCGCACATGATCCTAGTCTTAATAACGGAGTTATATTTAAGAAATGATGCATGACTATGCATGGGTCTATGGCTGCAGCGAACTGCAGAGGGTCTGTTCGACGAGTGCAACTTCAGAACTGCTCTGCGGGGATTCAAGATGTGTGGCAGCCCATCTTCCTCTGTTTGATGTCTTACTTTTATTATCCACCACTGCTCCTCACTGATGTCTGATGGGAAAACGCCGGTATTAGCATTGAAGGAAAAAAACAACATGTCTAGAAAATGTCTTACTTATAAACCAGATATCTTTACGACAAGCACGGGCCCTTTATAAAGTTTTGACATTTTTAAATTGTCCAGCTCTTTTCGGTATTGGCACGAGATTCACCAGTTTTTTTAGTCAGAGATAAGAATCGACCAATTTCCCCTTGATCGGCTCTGATCGGTGATCAAATGTTGACAAATAGGATTGCTTGTCCTTCTTCATTAAATGTATCTTAAAAACAAAACTAGCATAACGTTTACGGACATATTCTTTGACGTATTAATGGGGATAATCGTTTAATTTCGTCATTTTAATTCAGACGTCAAACCTGCAACACATTTTTTTCTTTTATCCGTTTAATGGTCCTTTGAAAATAATTCTCAAAATCTGTCAAAATCAGAATCAGCAAGTCAGACGTCGATGACTGGAAACCGCTAATAGCAAGCAAAAGCCTGATTGGTACATCTCAAGTAAAGAGTAACTGAGATCAACACAAAGCAGTTCAAAAAAGATTGTTTTCACCGCTGGTAAAGTCTTGTATTTGAAAGTTCAAATCCACCAAACGAGTGACAAACGTTGTCACCGTCTTAAAACACCCCGAGGACTGACCATCTGTGGACATCTTCGGGTTAAATTTGCTGAATCACTAGAGAGAATATCAAAAGAGGAAAGTCATGACTGCAAATTACAGGGCGACAAGCTCACTGAGCAGCAACATACAAAAAAGAAGTTACTCCCCCTTAACAAATCACAGCTATTTCCTTCAACACAAAGACATGCAGACCTTTCTGCATTCACAAATGAAAACATGAATGGCATTTTTCTTTCCAGTTTTTTTTTACATGGCTGTGAAATTCAAGAACATCTGTTAATGTGGACGGGACGCCTGGTGTTGGGGTTAAAAATAACCAGGCAGCATGTAGGCTTTGACATGGTGCTGACCCCTGGTTCTTTGTGTTTGCACTGTAAACAGACCCGGGGCTTTTCTGCTACAACACTAAAAAGGATGAATCACCGCTTCTCATGACGGTTCCTAACAGGTGTGCCAACTTCAAAGAAAAGCACACAAACGCACGTCCGTGCGCTCATTTTGGTGCAAAAGGTTTTCATGAGCGTGCCAACCTCACATTAAACACAAAGAGCTTCAGAGCGACCTTTAAATCATAGAGGCTGCGTTCCTAAACACAAATCCACAGCAAAAAATAAAAACAGTCTCAAGTGAAACAATGAGTTAAATAAAAGGCTTTTAGCAACCGGATTAGACTCCAACCTTTCAATTTGCACTCTCAGCTGGTCACAGGAGGGAAAAAAAGAAGCGCGATCTTCAGGAGCTTTTGTGCGAGCATGCAGGCTTTCTTTGAAGCAGTTTGGCGAAGGAAAATTGAGGGCTAGGGATGCAATTAAAACCCGAGGTGAAATGGGTAGCTGTCATTCACAGCACTGAAACCCACAAGGGTGGTTCAGATGACCTGAGGGTGAGCGAAGGGGCACGGGGCAGGTTGTAAGAGCGAAGAAAAGTCAGCAAAATCAAAACAGAATGCTTTTAAGCCATGACAAGGAGACTTCTCAGACACCTCTGATGGTTTCCAGGCAGTACAATATTGAATCTTTGGACTTTTTAGTGCAAAATAAGGACAAAACACAACTATGCTTATAGTAGAGAATTGCAAGTTCTCAGTTTATGCGAGATGCACAGTAAGCTAAAAAATACCCCCAACAGCTAGAATCTAAATTACAGTTAGAAATTCAGTTTCAAGCTACATAAACAGCTACATTTCAGGAAATAACAAAAAAAACTGCTTCTAACCAGCATGTTCATGTTGAGATCCAGCAAAATTTAAATGCTAAATGTTTTCTTTTACGTTTCTCATTATGTTTTAAATTTGATTGTCTTAAAAAAAAAGTGAGTCACAGCTCATCCATATTGCTGCTCTCTCCTAACAAACTCCAGAAAGATGTAGAATATTTAAGCAGAGTTCCAAGGACTTGAACTAAACTCTTATTTTGAAATCTGACAGGAAATTAGCAAAGTTATGGACCACAAACCGTTGTAAAAGTTGGACAGAAGTGAGCATCGAGTTTCCCAGTGAGGCAAGGTGAACTTAGCGAAATGTGTCGCTTTGGCACCTCCAGCTGTCTTAACAGTTGGTCAGCAAGTCAGTTGTAACAATCAGGACTTCCTCTGGGTGCGGTTTTGCTTATACACTGTTTGTGTGTTCTATTTGTACTCCGAAGTTTGACTTTGAAAGTTCAAAGTTCAACAAAATCCAAATGTTGGAAATTCTGACATGGAAAATTAATTAGCAGACAGTTTATTACCACCTTAGTTAGATTGTTCACTTCATGTATTATAACACTGCACAACTACAACCTCTAAAATTAAACTGTTCAAATCTCGGATTGCCAATAGTAGTTAGCTTTTCTCTTTTTAAAAGTCTAAGTAACCATATAATTTTGAGCGACAAGGATCCCAGAAATGTTGCTCAACATGGAAACAAAACCTGTTCTGACTAGTTTAAATAATGTTGCATCATAATCTAATCTCAGCAGAGGGAATAAACTGATGTGATACAAACCACAGAAAAGATAAATTAATTAACGTCAGACCGATGTTTGTAACTGGAAGATCTTAATAAATCAAAGCTTTCAGAAATGCCAAAAGCAATACTACGAATTGTGCAAGTGTAACCACACATTCATGGGAGTCTGGATACCGCTTTTAGGGCTACAAGGAAAACAGAATGACTTATGGCCAAGTAGTGATGAAAGGCATAATTAAGGAGGAGCATCAGCTCCATGTTGACTAACAGTCAGACAGGAATCTATCAACAGATTGTGGTCTTAAAACCAGTTCCTACTTCACATGCGGACTTCAAATCGTACAAGATGGATTAAAGAGAGACAAGCAGAGTCAGAAGGTAACCAGTAGGCTAAGTGGTTGATGTTACAACATCATGGGAAAGTTTATGCAGTTAACGTACGGCTCAGATTTTTTTTTTACTTTTCCAAATAGTACATAATTACATCTAAGTCTCCAATAAAAGACTAAAAAATTTTAAAAACGGGAAAAAATGCAGGACCAAATCTAATCTATTTAGATTTTAATGTACAATATGTGTGATTTATTATAAGTTTGTTTAATATTGTTGTGATGATATCGGTTGGAATAAACTCACATTTCCTCACTTCACTTTTTTCTTTTCTCTCATCACAGTGTCCCCGCCCCTCTCTAAGCTTCAACATCTTGGTCTTTGGACTCTAGATAAGGGGTGTGCATCAACTGCTGGCAGAATTCCTCCAACAGGCCAAATATATTATTGGCATGAGACTTGAAATATAATAGCGTGTCAAATATAGCATCCAGTCCTTTGCCCTCCCGACTTCATACACACTGACATGGGCAAGGCTGGCATGTCAACACATTGTGCAGTTCAAGCTGAGGTTTGGTCCAGTTTGTGAAATAGTCTTTGACCATGGAGAGAAAAATAAAAATTTGCTGAGTCATATCTCAACTATACCCAATAGGTCTGCATCAACTTTGCAATTTGACAACAAGTCAAATTAACTGACTTTTCAGAGTTATCTGGAGTTTGTGGATTGTTAATCAACGCTTAATACTAAACATTTTCACAGACCAATCTCAGACCGCGGTCTCTAAATGCCAGTCTGGAGATACTGTGAGGCATCTGTGGCATAAAATCCAGAGGCCCGTCTCACAATATGCAGCATTCCTAAATGTTCTTTGGTCATGCCTAAACCAGTCATGGTTAATTGACATTTAATATAGTTAACTTTTAGATTTCTTGGGTCAAATATGGTAGCCCTGCTTTAGAATTTTTAAAATAATGTCTTGTGAAAGTAAAAATATCTAAACTGTGAATTATTTTGATCATATTCTCAAATACATAAATGTACTTAAACAACATGCTTTAACTACCTGTTGCCAATTTCTGTTGTCATCCCTTGATTTGATGGCAAAAGAAGAACTCAATGGTCTATTGCTGAACGTTGTGATCGGACCATTTGTTACGTCTATTGTTTCCATATGTCAACACAGCAGAAGAGCTTTTTTTAAGCTCTATCAGCAGCTGTGCAGACATTTTGTTTGGGTATGGGAAATCCCACCCTTCTCTGAGACGCCAAGTAATCCAAAATCTCCCTTCATGGCTCTTTTTTAGGAGCTGATAATTGGTGCTGGGGGTCAGGGGCATTCCCGTCATCAGAGAAAGCAACGTGACACCAACTCATTGACTCATTGTCAGAGCCGTATGAAGACGGTTCTTTGTGTCGGATAAGGTCTATCAACATCCTGTTCTGGTAATTCATCAGGATTATTAACAACCTTTCAGCCCAGCTCACATCCTTTTTTTTTTTTTGATTAAACAGAAACCATTACACTGTTGACAGCCGGCTTCCTTTAAGGTCTTTTTAAACATGTTCTTGACAATTAGCCACATTGTGTTGCCACATATTGTCAATGAAGCGACAGCTGCTTGACTGCATACTTTTAGTGATCAAAATAAAATCAAAAGGCAGGTTTATGACACTAACTGGTGCATTTCAGATCCAAAGTACTATACACCGAGATTCTTCGGTGCCAGAGTTGCTTCTTTTGCTTGTGGGTTAGATGTTTTACTAAATGCTAATGGGTATCCTGAGGTGTGTACCATACTCAGTCTATTACCTCCATCTCTGTACACACACAGCTTCGCCTACAGAAACAGACATATTGACATTTATTCAACACGCCAAACAGCTTGCTTTGTGACTTTTTAAGCCCACTCTGCATGACAGCTCTGTGCAACTTCACATAATATCCAATTTAAACCATCAGTGCTTCAAAGCCCGATGACAAGCTGTGATGATTCACTCTCTCAGACAGCTGCATCTTCTTTTCACACAAAATGTGCCGCCGATCCAACATCCCCGCTGCTTTCCTCGGCTTGCTGAGTCACCAGGCTGGCGTGCAATGACAACAAAAGGCCATGATGCACGCGTGGTAACTCCGCAGTGCGCGCTTTGCTTGGTCAGACAGGGAGGGAGGGCAGCCAGGGCAGCACTCTGCCAGAGTGCCCTTGAGTTGAAGGAGTCAATCTGGATTTTAATAAGAGTGAGACAAGAGTTGTCCGTTGCAGTAAAACTGCTCAATGCAGAGGCCTGGGTTTTGCAAATATCATCACATATATGAATTAGGACAGTCTTAAGAGCTATTTTTCTGCAGCCATATGCATGTTTTTTGTGTTTTTGTTATATCTGCAGTCCGATTGATTAGATGGTTTGGGCTGCGCAGCTCTTGGAATTCTTGTCTCTTACACATGTAAGAGTTGTAAAGTGTAACTCGTTAAAAAAAAAGAAAATAATGAAATGAGGGAATCATAGAATCATTTCAGCAAATAGTGCTAAAAATGCTGTATAAGAAAAAACTTCAATTGCTTTCAGGTCCTGCTATGTGCATAGTAGGGCTTGACGACAATTCAATAACGATATATATCGATCCATAGTTCAATAGAAAAAGGGGTCAGTAAAAAGTTCCATAGAACAGTTTTCCTTCCTTTTGCATCCTATTCTATCATGTAGGTTATACTACAGTCATTAATCCTCCCAACCAATCACAAATGCAGACCCAGATAAGCTCCTTCACCAAGCTTCAGAGTTCAGAGAGCACGTGTTGTTGTTTTCTTTTTTTAAGGCTTACAGTTTTGGTACAAATTTGGTTGAATAAAGTGTTGTGTTTGAAATCAGTGTTCTTTATTTAAAAATAGGTAATTAAGCAACAGCATAAAATGGCCAGGCTGTACTTAAAATACATTTATTGATAAGTATCGATATCGATCAGTCTGATTTCTATTTTATCGATACGCTTTTTTTTTTTCTATATCATCCAGCCCTAGTGCATAGACAGCTGAGCACCGTCGACCCAACAGGTTTTTCACACTATATGCTTTCAGTTATACGGATGGAAAAACTATAATTGCTCAAGCCTGGCACCCAGAACGGGTTTTATAGAATGTGGGGAGATTTTATGGCTCAATGCAGCATTGATCCCCTTTATTGATAAAGAGAGTTTGGGGGTTTTATTCCATCTCGTAGTTCTTATACAAATCTTTTTTTAAATTTCAGTTTGTGGTCCGACATTTCTTTCCTTTCCTTTATCATGCCACTGCAGTGTGTTTCATTTTCTTATGTATTAATCATGTAAACCCCTTTATCTTGTCTAGCATCTATTCAAATAAACTTTCTTTGCCATGTCTGAAGCTGGTGTTAGCATATTGGAAATGCTCACATCAGCTATTTTGCCAACGTTATGTGTTGGCATATGAGTAATATCGACTACCAAAGAGGGCGTACAAACTACTTTGTAAAATGAAGTACGTATTAGAAACGTGGAATCAGAGAGGGGGTGGTTAAGTAAGCAAACATGTAAAGTCCTAAAACCGAAATCTTATGCATTTTGCTGCAATTTTATAAGATATTTTAAAGTATCAATGCAGAATAGGAGGTCAAGGCTGAGCTCTAAATTATTCCCCTCAGGCAGCAACAATACTGGCCACAAAGCCAGTTAATGTGTGATGACTGGTTTTACCAGCACACTGTTGTCACACAGCTGCAATCCTAGTTTTATGTTTACAGGCACAAACTCCAGTCATATGTATCTTCTGTGTAGTTGTGAAACTGGACTCGGTGGAGGAAGTGGCTGAGAGGAGGGTGTTGTCCAAGCTCACATCCATCATGGACAACACCTTCCACCCCCTGCACCAGACTGTAGAGGAGCTGAGCAGCTCCTTTAGTGACAGAGTTAGACATCCTGTCTGTAAAAAGGAGCGTTACCGCAGGTCATTCATCCCTGCTGCCATCAGACTTTACAATGCTGCACTATAACTGTAACTATAACTGTAATAACTAATGTGCAATAACTACTGTGCAATTGTTATTTAATACCCTGTGCAATAATACTGTTAAATAATCCTGTTAAATAAGCGACTTCAGCTATATAGTTATCTCACTACCTCACTGTTGTTCTTTACCTGGTACCACTTAATGTACGTCATTCCATTTGTATATAAGTCACCTGAGTGTACATAAGTCATCCTAAATATCTGCTTTATTTCCCTTGTACTTTTATTTTATTTTTTTGATACACGGTATATATGTGGACACACTGTATACCTTATACCTTATGCTCCTTTTCCTCCTTTTGGTACCTTCTTTTGTTTATTAAGCCGATATGTGACAAGTGAATTTCTCCACTGTGAGATCAATAAAGCCTATCTTATCTTATCTTATAACATTTTTACTGGATTTGTTTCTTCCTCTCAGCTGATTGGTCAGTCTCATGTCAATCCCAAATTTAACAACCCAATCAGAAAACAGATGGGTTTGGCTGTTGGGCTAAATATGGATTGTAAATGTTAAAGATAAGAGGACGGCGCTAGGACCTTTGCTGCACAAGTAGGCACAACTTTATCATTTAGTGGAACAAAAAAAAAATCATTCACCAATTATTTATTTTTTTGAAAATCAAGTGCCGTTGTCCATTTTAACATGCACAACTCTTCCAGGGCTTGCAATTCAGTAGAGGTCAACCCTGACAGCCAAACCCATCTGTTTTCTGAATGGATTGTTTGTGATTGACATGAGATTGACCAATCAGCTGAGGGGAAGTTTTGCAAGTAGATTTTTGCTTCATATCTGTAATCAGACCTTAACAACAACAACAAGAAAATGCAACTTGTGTAAAAAAGGTTTTAACAAGGGTGAAATATAAAATAAATATATACAAATCTTCTTTATACATAAAAATTCTCTTGTTGTACCAACAAGAGAATTTATATACAAGTAAGACTTATGCCTGCTAACTGCTCAGTGGTGCCTTAACTCTGACTTTCCATTCTAGCAATATACCTTACAAACAAAGACAATAATGTAGGTGTAAACTATCACCTATAGGGAAAAACTTTTTATCACCCATTAAGATCAAATATTTCAGATGAATATTTAAATAAAACTCAATTTTTACAGAGTCTATTACAAAACAGGACTCTAATGTTGCCCCAGAGACTGACGTGCTAAATGGTCATGCTAAGAATAAATAAATTAGACAAAATATACCGCAGTCTTTTCTCTCCATTTTTGTTGTTTAGAAACTGCTGTGATTGGGTTTTAACTTATTTTAAAGCAAGTCATAAAACAACAGTCCAAAGCGACAGAACTTGAACACAAACTTAACTTCACCTCCTCAAGGTTTTTTTTTTCTTAGGGGTAACCAAACTAGAAACAAATCCTTTGAAAACGCAGCTCGTGCAAAACCTTTTTGCACAGCACCTTGGGTATTTATAGCTTGTTAATGTTGATGTGATGTATTTTAATTCTGCCATAGTGGTTTCAAAACAGGTTCATTACTGAGAGGCATTTAAAGGACCATTTAGTCTGTCCGTTGAAGCTCAAGCATGTAAACCACAAAGGAGTGACTAAATGTTTCACATTTTCACATAAATTCAACCCACAGCAACAGAGGCCTGTCTGTCAAAGTTCTTTATAGGGCAGCAGCTATTATGCTGATAACACGGGCTCTAATAGTGTTATTACTTCAAGGGTTCAGCAAGCGATGCAAATAACTTTCCAAAATGAATATCTTGCAACTTAAGTTAAAAGAAAAGAAAACACAACGGGACAAAAACTGCTATAAATTGCCATATTTTGCAAGAAACCTTTTTCTATTCGCTTGAGTATCATTCAGATAAAGGCATTGAATGCTATTTCTATAAAAGACATGCTCTGAGAAGATGCTTCCCTCTTTTTTATAGTTCTCCATCAGAGTGTTAAAAAAGCAGCACTGAAGGCCTCTTCCAGCGACCCTGCTCACACCAACCATGCTTTTACTACTAAATCTGAGCACTACACTTCCAGAGGTGTATCAGATTCCCAGAGTACCTTCTTCTATAATAAATCCAAACAGCTCCTGCAGATCCGGTTCTACTCATGGTATTTCTATTTCAAGCCGACCTTTCCTCTTATATCTGTTTTTCCTCAGACGTCCCCCTCTCTTAACATCATTGGTAACCGTAGCGATTATGGTCCCAATTAACACGACTCCCCACGGGCTGGTTGGTCCTATTACAAGCTATTATAGGCATTTTTTTTTTCATGACGGTCTGATATTTCATAAACAGTGAAATGGTCAGTGCGTAAAACCCTGGTTAATTCTCGCCGATTTCTTACCACTTTGTAGTTTTCACAGGAGAATCGGCTGTTGCTCCTGGCCGGCACCTTGAGGCCGCAATAAAGTGCCATGAGAGGTCGTCGCCGAGATGAAGATTACTGACGGACCCAAACAAACGACTAGACATTCCTAAACTTCCACAGGAACAGAGGATGAGAGCAGCAGTTTAGTGGCCAAAGGCTGCCGACCGTCTTATCCTCGCCACATCCGTCACGCCGTCTTTATGGGTTGCTGCCTGCTGCAACATGACATGCTTTACCTCCCTTTACAAGAACCCCTCTCTTATCTGCCTCCCCCCCCCTCCCCTCTTCAGACTGCTCAGTGAAGCCTCAGACATCCTGACACTGTCACAACCCCCTGCCCACCCACCTCTGTCTCTCTCCAAGTATCATTCAGTGTGAGTCAAGGACACCGACTCAGACACTTGGATCTTCTTCCTCTGTAGATAAATACGCGAAACATGCAGAACGGCGACTCGCTTGTCCCTTTCTGTTTTAAACATTAAACGCAATTATTGAAATATTTTTAAGTCGTTTAGGAATGCAGTGACGATATTTGTTTGCTGAAAAAGGCTTTTTGTAGAATTCAGGAATTATTTGTACGTTTTTAAAGGGAGCTTACCTAATGGCCTGGAGATCATTAACATTTACAGCTTTGTCGCTTATGAACCTTTACTTTTTGTGTGTCAATTCTAACTATTGTTGCCTCTAATTGTTTCTTCTCTGTTTTTACCATGGAAAGTACTCCTGTACTCTCAAAGTGAGATTTGATGCAATCTCTTGGTTTATTCAGATAAATGAGTTTTTATCAGTGCATATTTTCAACTGAGTTTGCCTGTTTTTTAAGGCAGTAAGCTGGATTCAATCAATGTATGTGCAAGCATATAGTATTTGATGTTAACTGGACCTTTGTTTTACCTTGGTAAGTAGCTGGAGATGATCTTTGTTGTGAATTTAAGTAAAACAAACAGAAATAAAAAGCTAAATTCTCCAAAATGTCTTGTAATATTATAAACTATAGATAGAGCATTTAAATTATTTGTAATTTGCTGCTAATAATCTATTTTCCCGTACAGTTATTCAGCATGATGAACCCGTATCTGCCTACCTTTTAAAAGATTTACAATATGCTGAATTGTCTGTAAATCTGTCTTATTTGTTACACAACTTTGTACTATTAATACACTGATCACTCTGGAAAAGAGAGGAAAGACAAAAACACCAGTAGAGATGCATCAATCCATTTTTTTCCAATCCAATACGATACCGATACCTGGGCTGAGCTTGTTGACCGATACCCGATACGATACCCGATACGATACTACTGCTGAATGAATGAACCGTATATCTACATCAACCAGCCAATATCTGATCCAGGATCGGCGCATCTCTAAACACCAGGCTATCCGTGCACAGAGTCAGTGGAAATGACAGATATAATGTGTATAGAAATAAAAACAAATCCGGTTTAATATTTTGCCTTAAATTTTGAGCTGAAGTGCTTGTAACAAAGAAGCCAGGTGTACTTTCTGTCTTAACTCTATTGTGTTAAACTTTGTTGGAATCTGATTTCATTTGTTTTACAACTCACCGTAGACATGTCCAGACCATGAGAAGTTGTACGTTTTGACATCTATTTAGTGCCACAGAGCTCCGCCCCAGCCCCCTATGTCTAAGACAAATGGTATGAGCGTGACTGATTTAGTCATGCTGACTAACATGAAAATGAACGTTTTAGTGGTCTTGCTGCACACCTGGTCCTGTACATTACAGCTGGGTCCCACAGAGAGGCTCACACTGACAAATAAACACGGGAGGTCCTTCAGGTCTATTTCAGGTGTCGGGTTTTGTTTTGACATCAGCTATTATGATGAAATGATCAAAGCTTAACCGGCACAGACGTAAAGTTTTGCGAAGGAGATGTCCTTTTAGAAACCCTTCAGGACAAGAACACACAAAGGCTGGTGGACAACCAACAGAAGCAATAAATGCCTCAATAAAACCAAGATACAATACTTTAGTAATTCCATTCAATTCTCTTTCTTTCCGTTACATTTTGTATGCCATTATATTCAGTTAATTTCATTTTATTCAGTTCAAGTTGATTTAATTTGGATAATTTCTATAGCACCAGAATGCTTTACAAACATGCAAACAGGCCCAATTCAAGTGCATGTTGTTTGTCGCTGGATGTTCTGAAGAAATGAATAGATCTGAAAGCAACAATAAAACCTACAGCTCCTCTGTTTTCCTGCCCTCTTTGATGCCACTTGCTCTATTTCTCCTCTTCTTAAGATGAAGGGTGAACACTTTGAGAACTTGAAGGCTCTTTAGAAGTGTAGGAAAGCATATTTGGTTATTGACCCCCTCCATCTGCTCACTTTCATAAATGAGGAGTCAGCATGTCTCCATGCTGGAGTGAGCTGAGGATGACATGTGGCGACACATCCCCTCTGACCCAAGCAGGACCATCGAGCAGATGGCTGCTGGGAGAATGATGGATGGACTGATTGAGTCACTAACCCAATGATCTAAAAAAGGCGTACAGTAATTGGGGGAGGCACACCAAGGTGCGATGGATGATACTTTTTCTCTGTTGCAGGCTGTTCGCTGTGCTGTATAGCGCTTGGTAAGCAGAGGAAGACATGGACAGATGTCTCCTGACACACCAGTTTCCCTTACTAAGCAGAGGACTGCAATCTGCTGCAATTTCACTCCTGCTAAATTTGATCACGTGTTCATTAGTATTGTTGGATCTCAGGTTTTCAAAATGCATTTGGACCATATTTTCACCCAACTGTGCTTTCCTTGCAACCTATTTTAAAAATAATCTGTCTTTTTTTTTTCAAATCCGTGCAAACCTTCACTTTGACATCTGCTTTGGGATAAATGGATCACCATTGGGTCCCTCTTTCTGTTAAGGACAGTGAAAACATTCTCAGTGCTTCAATACAGATTTCAAGGAATCTGGGAGACGGGGGCAAGTGCATTTGGCTCAGTTTAAAAGCAACCATGCGTTATTGGTTATTATTTGCTGAGATGTATTTATAGACAAACCAAAGCTAGAAAAGCTTGTAGCTTGTAGCTTGTAGCGTCTGACAGTAACTGTTAACACAACAATAAAAACATAATTTGCACTTTTACAAACTATACATGCCCATTCCTTTAAATTTTAAAATTTAAATTAAAAAAATCTGGCATCTTTTTGTTTATTTATGCTGAAATTTTCAAAACAAATAGTATTCTTACTGTCAATTAACTGATGTAAAAATGTTAGATCCATGGTCTTTTTTAAAATTCAAGTCTTTATAGGGGGCCCTGATCGATTGGGTGTGCTATGCAGTGGCTTGGCCTTTGTATGCCTGGATCTGGCTCTGATGCTAGCACTGAGACATTGGCTGTTGACTGTAATTTTCAGTAGGGTTGCACAGTTAATCACATTTGCAATATAATCGCAATAAAAAAAAGGAAGCAATTTCCAAATCGTACAGGTCTGCGATTTTTGGCTATGTTTAGGTGTCGGTAAACTGTTTAAAGTGGGTTAGCCTCCACATGGAAGGGAAGAGAGTTGCAGTGGTGAGATAATCTAATTTTATTATTTGTTTAGAGTTTATATAATCAACTTTTTTTTTTTTATCTCACCATAGCATTAAGTATTGGTCAAACTGTGTAATACATAGACTTGTTTGTTGGTTACACTTTATGTTCAGCAAGGAATAACGTCCAACTCAACAAGCTATTCTCTTGAATAATAATATTCTGATTAATAAAAAGTTACATTTCTTGTTTTAAATAGTCCTTGTTTACAAACGTCTTTATCTTCAGGCCATTTTTGTTGCTTGTGGTTAATGCAGAGAAAAGTAAAAATTAATCGCAATTATGGTTGAAATATATCTCAATTTTGATTTTTAGCAAAATCGAACAGCCGTAATTTTCAGTTCGATCAAGCATATAGAGACCAGAGGAAGCCCGGAGACGTAAGCTATTAAAAAAGGAAATTATCGTGGCTACGGCATGTTGACAAATGTCGGAGGCTCAGTCTAGTTTGACAGAGGAAAACTCACAGCAGATAACAGGAAAGTTGAATGGAGTTCAGCAAAGTTTCTCTCTGCTAATCTTCTGAGCTTTGAATCTCTCTCATAAATATGCTAGATTTGGAAATGTTGTTTGCCTTTTTCAAGTTTCTAAAATATCCGTATGAACGCTGACGTTTTAGAAATGCTAGCCACGCTAAATGCTAATACAGGATGTTAAAATGTCAGCTCCGTCATTCTGTCTTTGTTTTCAAATATTCATAAAACCTATTTGTTACGGCTGTGTAGCATCACCTCTCATCATACTATAGATAATTACCGACCAACCAACGTGAAAGCAGTTTTTTTGCAGTTGTGCCCTGATGTGGCAGGGCTTGACAAAAAAAAAAGAATTATGAAAGTGTCAACTAAATAGCGTTAGTTTCTCTTGAGCCATGTAAGAAGTCCATACAACATTGCTCACATTAAAAACCTCAGCAGAATGAGAATGCTCAAAGAATGCTCTATGATATGGATTGCACATACCATTATTAGAAGTTAACTTACAGTGTGAAGGTGCAGCGTCTTTTTCATAGAGCGATCACAACAAAGCAGCAGCATCAACCAAAGACGGCTTCCTTGGCAGACCCGTTCCACTGTAGTCACACAGGCCTCTAAAGTGGCTTCAGCCCACAGGGAGCTGAGACAGGCCAGTTCTAAATAAGCCCTCATGTCTCTGCTTGTACTTCGTTTGGCACATAAAAGATGTGTGGTTTTATGAAGCCATGCAAGGCACATGGTGGACCAAACAGCTTGGCCTTAACCCAGCTGGTGGAGCATGGGAAACAAAGTTCTAAGCTCGTAGGCTAGGACCATGGGAGGGAAAATGTGTTTGTGCATCTGTGCAAACTGACATTTGAAGGAACTATTCATGAGCTGCCAGACGCTTTCAGGTGCAAGTCCTGCTCTAAAATGTTCAGGTTAATTCAAAAACTCTTATTTAGATGAAAAACCCTTTGTTTTTGACAAACCAGAGCTTTGGTCATCAGATATTTAAGAACTAATCAGCAGAGATCCTTAGATCAGCTGCTGCTTTTTATGCTGATTCAGAGATCTTTACAGTTAAATATGCATCGTCTTGCTAAAGTATCAAAACAAAAAAGTCTCCTTTAAGTATTGCCTTTCTCCAAACATGTTTGAATTGAATGGTAAGTATGTATCTTTTGATTAATTTGGCAAACTGGGCTTTTGTTGAGTTTTTCCTCTAGTTCAGGTTTTACCAGAAATTTGCTGTAAAATAGAATAATTCCATATCCATCTAAATAACCGGCCCTCAAGATGTACAGAAAATCCCTGATCACACATACCCAAAGTCAAATGGCAAAAAACTAGATTAAAAAACTAGTAAAGTTTTTCAATCTCATTGGAATCTATTTTTTTTTCTTTAGACCATCGTGTTTTACTGGAAGATTTATTTCTGTAGAAAGGGTGAGGAAAGAGCTCTTTCATCTTCGCAAAGATGTAGAGCCGGGTTGGTGCGAGGTTCAAGAGTCCATTTAACATAAAACCACAGCGTCCATGCGCCCCGAGGCTACGGTGTGGCCCATGCAGGTGAGATAAGCTCAAGGTTCTGACAGCATTCCAACTTCAGGCATCTTCTCTCCTCAACCCCTAAACATTTTAAAGAAAGTGCAGCAAAAACCATCATTCAGTCATGAGAAAACGTGCTTGATCAAACAGCAACCTTCTGCAGGTCACGCTGGCACACTTTAAAATGTAAAGGGCAGTTTTTCTGTAAAATCTGAACCAAAAAAAGACACGTTTTGATTTATGTACCCAGTTCATATGTAGATATAAGAGCCATGGCAGTCAAATAATCGACTGTACTGTACATGAACAGGTTAGAGCATCGACTACACGTCACAGCACAGAGGGAAGGTCATTATAATCTTCTAAATGTGCTAATGTTTTCTTCTTTATGACGCTTTGCTAGTTTCACTGTTTCTGTCACTCAAACACAAGCACACACAGACTGACCTGAGGGCTTGTTGTCGGCCCGTCTGTGTGGGGGTTAGCTGTGTGTAATTAAGCTCGCCTTCTTATCAACCCATCTAAAGGCTCCGGCAAGAACCTCGCTGCTTTCCCTTCCTCTGCAGCCATAAGAGATGCAGATAAAGGCTATAGCTGAGAAATAGAGAGAGAAGCAGAGAAAGGGCATGCCCCCAGCTTCTTGCATTATGCACAACCTCAACAGGGTGCCTATTATATAAAATGACTTTTAATAAATCTGCTGCTTATAATTCTATCACCAACAATATCTTTATAAAGGTCTGATTTTTCATTTATTTGCTCCACATGACCTTTCTACAGCGGACCTGCTTTGTATTTTATCTTAGAATCCCAGGCTCTACTGAATATTTACCACCTCTGCAGCATCGTTTTGCCCTAAACAGTCTTGGTAAAACTTTGCTTTGTGCAGCGACGCACAAAGCAGAGGGACTGAATGCTCTTTTCCTAATGCTTCAAAGGAAAATAGACTTGTGCACACATGTGCTGCAAAACTCTGAAGGCGTTATTGACCCAACTTTAACTTTCCAAGCAGACATCAAAGTCAAAGATAGGATCAGGTGAGGGGAAAACCAGTAAGCAATTCCCTCTTATATTAAAACCTTTGCTAATCCACGGCTTTCCTGCAATCTGACAGCTAAGCTGCTGCATGGTTATGGCCTGACGAGACAAGCCCTTTAAATGATACATGAACATAGGCAGCAGTAAGGACAGGATCAAGGATGCAAAAGTGAATCAACATGACTTTCAACAACTGAAGGAACCCCATAAGGCTGTGATTTCTCACATTGCAACCCCCCCCCCCCCCCCAAACGAGTAAAAGCGATAACTTCCCAACTCCCACCTGGTACTTGACCTTTGTGGGAACCTGGAAGTGTTCCACCTACCAGTTTCATGGTGAAGTTGTTCTGCTCCCAGCGGCACAACATCAAACTCATGTTGCTTCATGCAGCCAGCCTTCCTCTGAAACACCTGCCTCACATCTAGGAGGACTGTTGGTGGGCCCGTCGGGTCCACACATAAGCGATTAGTACCACTTGCACCCAACAGAACTAAAGCAGGACAAAAAAATAAATAAAAAATCCGGGCAAGTAGAAGAGGGTTTTTGCAGGTTTACCGCCTTGAATGAGACCCTGAAGGGATAGGGAAGCTGCTGCTTGCTTGGAACCCCAGCAGGTCTCTGTTTGCCTGGATTAGAAGAACCTAGTCCCTCCAGCTTTTCCCCACCCACTCTGGACCAGAGAGGAGGGAGAAACGCACGCAGGAGGTTAAAGGCAAGAGGAGCTCCGCAGCCTCTGTTTCTGCTTTGAGACGCTGCCAAACCAAATGCGCTGAGAGAAGGAGGAGAGGATCCCTCCTCCTCCCTTGCCCACAGCAACACATTGTGCAATTGCTTTTCAATAGACCTTTGGTCATACGGGGAGGAGACTGAAAAAAGAAAGGGAAAGACCTTGCAACCTCTCCGTTACCCCTCCCCCGATAAAACTCACCTCCCATGTTAAAAGAACAAAAAAAGCAGCAAAGAGAGGATGGCCGTGTAACTTTTAATCACAGTAGCCTTCATGGAGAACAAACCACCTAAAACTCCAGACTAACAATCTCTTTTCCAGTTATTATTTCTTCAAACAGCTTATTGCCGTCAAGAAAAGCCCAGTTTTATTTTCCCCAAACACAGATGGACCAAACCACTCTCTGATCAGCCGTCAGTCACAGCTCACGGCGCGCTGCGGACGCATGTATTTATGTGCATGTGTTCCGTGGGTTCATAACCTAAGTATTTATATATCTGTGAGTGTGTGTGGAGGAAAATCCACAGTGTAGGATGCTCTCTGTTCAAGCTTTCTCCAACCCCCTCTGTGCGCACACACACACACACACACACACACACACACACACACACACACACACACACACACACACACACACACACACACACACACACACACACACACACACACACTCCATTCCTGACCACAAATTACAAGCTGAATTTGAATTTTGGGAAAGACCCAAGATTTACAAAAAGTTCCCACAGCAGGGGGACGCCTGATCACTTCCAGCAGGCTGGACAAAATACTTTAAACTCCTTGAAATAATAATTCAGAGGTAATCTGGATTGTGTAAAGGGATCTTTTCACCTAAATGTCTGTGGTGCCAAAAGTAACACGCAATCTGATAACCCTTAAATGATCCATATCAGCTTAATAATAGCTAAATCACTGAAACGTAACACAAACGTTGGTATCAGAACCAAGAGGGGCATTCTTGGTTCTGATACTCTTTTTTTTCTTCATAGTAGGTACACCTGGTCTGGCGTTCTGTTAGCTGTGAAATCATCCAGGGAGGACAGATCACCAACTATTACCATCTAATGTAGAACAGATTACTAGATCAATGTGTGCTTCTGTGCTTTTTGTCTCTCTTGTTGTGTCTCTGCTCTGTCTTCTGTAACCCCCAGTCGGTCGAGGCAGATGACCGTTCATACTGAGCCCGGTTCTGCTGGAGGTTTTTCCTTCCCGCTAACGGGTGTTTTTTCTTTCCACTGTCGCTTCATGCTTGCTCAGTATGAGGGATTGCAGCAAAGCCATGGACAATGCAGACGACTCTCCCTGTGGCTCTACGCTTCTCCAGGAGTGAATGCTGCTTGTTGGGACTTTGATGCAATCAACTGGTTTCCTTATATAGGAACATTTTTGACCAATCTGTATAATCTGACCCAATCTGTATAATATGATTGAACTTAACTTTGTAAAGTGCCTTGAGATGACATGTTTCATGAATTGGCGCTATATACATAAAATTGAATTGAATTCATTCTTTTGTTTGCATCAGACAAGTTTTTCTTTTTTAATTTCACATTCATTTAAACATGTATATCTCACTGAGACAATAACTGTCAGCGTCTCAAAAGGGACCTTTCAATGTTTCATTTTATTGCTGCGTGCAAACAAGTAAACCACCACATAGATGCACTCCACATAGTGCATCTATGTGGTGGTTTACTTGTTTGCACGCAGCAATATCCAATTAATTTAATTTGTATCTCTCTCTAAATTTTGGCGCCAATGCACAATAGTGCATGTTCTCATCTTAGTTACGGTAATTGTGCTGCATTTACACACAATGTGCGATTAAGATAGTAAATCAGCAGCAGTATTGAGATTTTTTTATAGAGTTTTTTCCCCCAAATAGACCTATATCAATAAAATAAAAAAAGCAATAGAAGCCACACATAGAACTAAACAACCACCACCAAACTGCTGCTGAGCTTAGCTGCTTCTAGTGCTTGCTCAGTACCGGTTTCTTGTTTCCACTCCCATTGGCACCAACACTGGCGGGGAATAACCGGTGATACCTCAGCACCAAGTCTTTGCCGGGACCTAAAGAACCGGTTTTGTCAGGAGCTGAGGGAGTAGTATCCTGTATATAGACTAACAATCAATTAAAATATTCTGAGCCCAAAGTTTAAAACTAAACTTTTTACTTTTCTCTTTTTCCCCCACACACACATCTAGATATGTGAGAAATTGGCTGGAATCAACTGATTTTCAGATTGATCTGCCTTGAGTAACAATTTTCCAACCAACAAACTAAAACATTTTGAGTGTTATATGGCTGTTCATATGGATAGCACTGTGATGGACTGGTGACCCGTCCAGGGGTAAATGCCGCCTCTCGACCAATGAGCCCTGGAGATAGGCACCAGACCCCCGCGACCCTGCACCGATCAGCGGATATAGACAATGGATGGATGGCTGGATGAATGGATGGATGGAAGGATGGATGGATGGATGGATGGAACGTTGAAGTGGCGTGATGCACTTCACTGTGCTGCCGTCACAGCCACCATTTCCCACTATGAACCTTTTTTAACTCGGTTCTTAAACCCAGTGTTCCACCAGGTTGAATTAATAAATCCTTGAACAGGTGAGAGACCAGCAGTTTAGGATTGCGAGGTGTTCACTAACATTGATTGTTGCTTAAAACAGTGTCAATAAATCAAAACACATGATATTAGCATATGTGACTGCAGGGGGATACATTATTTATTATGTCCAAATGTCTCCCTGGGATGTGTTTCCTCTCTAAAAATGCAGAATAAAACGGTGGCAACCTGAAGCCGAGCGGGTTTCTAGAACTGGTACAGAACCAGCTTTAGGCCCAACCCTGGTTTAGGACCGGTTCTGCTTTGGAGGAGAAAACCCAACGTGATCCTTGGGTTCAGCTCAACGAATGACAAGGAAAATACAGATGAACCGGAAAGGGTAGTTTGATTTTAGAGAAGATGTAAAGTCTAAACCAACATTAAAATAACAAGAGCTTGTAGAATGGCACGGTGATTATGCCAATATTTACTGTCCATAAACAGCCTAATTTATAACCATACTAACTGCAATACAGCTGATTTTATGGGAGTTCTTGCAGTTATGAGAGTGAATTTTTTTGCCGTTTTGGTCGATTTTCTTTCTGCAGTAACTAGTACTGGGGATATTGTTGATGGATTGTCAAAGCATCTGAACTTAAAGGACAAAAGCGCAGACCCGTCCACTCTTTGCAACAGGCAGGCGTGTTCCCATCGCTCCGAACAGCATTGCTTTACTGTCACTGAGGCTCTACGCTGGGAAAATGTGTCGGCATTTAGAGCTCAGGTTTAACAGTTTTAGTGCAGGCCTTCATCAAGCTTATTAAGCGCAGCCGCAGTGAAAGGACCGAGCATTGGTTCCTTTCACAGTTCCAAATAAAACACAGTGTGTCGGGGACAACAGGGGGGGATAACCCCACCAAGTAGGGGCTTTTGTTTTGGGGGACCCCTGCCACTGAGCTCTCAAAGCAGAGCCAGACCGTGCCGATGATGGGGAGGGGAAGATGGACCTGGTGCATAGACTCTCTGTTTGGGTGAAGGTGGGGAGGGAGGGTTCAGGGACATATGGACTTGCTGTAGATTGAGACACAGACAAAAGTTATTGGACATGGATCCTTCTGTCAGGACAAGGGTGGATTGATCAGGGTTTATGTTTCCATGACCTTTGCTTTCATCCTAGTTACCTACATTAAATTTTATGCACTGTGATTACTCTGAGGTGTTTAACTTCCCTCATCGTCCACAATGAAAGCGGCATCGCCTGAAAAGGCGACATTACTCTTTAGACCATTCTATGTGAGAAGATGCAGTTCTTTTAAGCCGGAGATAGAGTTCCTATCTGATAGCAGCACAAATTAGGTTTGCAGCAAATTATTCCACTAACTTCTAAACAACTTGTTTTCACTTCCTATTTAAATCAGCAGTTAACATTTTCATGTTTTTCCTTAACATCAAACAGTTATCTACAGTCCGCTGATGCCAATTATCCAATTACTGGGGCTGCTCTCCTAATTAAATACAAAATACTTCAAGAGCTTTTAAATGGGAAGAAATGTCTAAGCTCAGAGGAAATAATGTTTGTATAAATAAAATTAGGAAATATTTATTGCACATTTTCAGGAAATCTGGAACAACACACTTGATTTTAGGAAAATCCCTTTCAGACATGCATGTCGGAAGTCAGAATTTCCATTTGTAAAACTGTCTGCCAAATTGTAGCAGACCATTTCTGGCACTTTGTGGTTGGCTCAAAACCAGGGAAATAAAAAAAATAAAGATATTCTCTGATACACTTTACAGAGAGAAGCTCTGATCAAACATACTGGAGGACATTTTTCTGTGGATGACATCAGCTGAGGGTGTTGAAAGCCTTTTTATAAATAAATAAGCAGCATGCGGTCCTTCAAATCAGATGAACCCTTAAATTCAGATATGACGTTGATTTATTGTCATTAATTACTCGGTGCTGTTCAGTAAGAAGCTTCTTATCTGTCCGATTTACAGCTCTGCTTTGGAATCCAGTGTTTGCCAGAGCAGCTTAGCTCTTGCCTGCATGCACTCACACTTTGCGTTTCCATCCACATGGAGACGGGAGGCATAGCTTGAGAAAGTCCCTGCAGCTGGAGGAGAGAAGAGCTGAGAGCGGAGATGTAAAAATCCTCTCAGTCTTCTTTTCAAAAGCAGGCGGCGGCTGACAGAAAGCCGAGTGATATTTCATAGCTGTTGTCGTGTCTATTTAAACTGAGCAATCAACTTGGAGCGCCGCTGAGAGGCACACCTTAATCATTAAATACATATCCGGCGATGATTTGATGGTTCCAGACAGGAGTTTGCTGTGCAAATAAGGGAAAGTGTTCATTCTTAGCTCCACAAAGGCCCTAAAGTTTACAGAATGAGAAAGCCGGCCCAGCCGTCACCTCCAACTCGATGCCCGGTGGAGGGTGACTTTAGTCCTGCTGACCTTTACCTTCTGCTCTCTCCTTTTCCATTCGGGCTCCAGCTTGCAGACAGATATGATGCTGATTGCGTTAGTCTAACCGCTTCGGCAGCTCTGATTCTCCGGGGGGCGCCGCTCACAAAGCGCCATTTGTGCTCCCCAACGAGCTCCGTGTGACAACTGACGCAAGGAAAGCAGAGAAGCAGACAAGCCAAAGTGAGGAGGGCACCTTGGAGGGGGATCGATGGAGGGATGTTGACTCAGGAGAAGCAGATGTAGGGTCTTAATTAATATGGTTATGTCCTCAGCCATGACCTCAGACAGGAAAGAAGCGGGGGCGACCGCACAGGAAGTGGAATCTGATCGAGATGCATTAGGAAAGAGATGAGGTCATTACTACCGGAGCCAAATCCCATATGATCGCACGACGTCCCGCAGAAAAAGTGTTATAGACCTTATAGACTGTGCTCATGTAAATGTTTCACATCAAACAAAATGTAATTTCACAGAAGTAAATTCGGTTTTTCAATGATTATTCTATTTATCAAGAGAACAAAGCTGTGTAAACTGACCTGGCTGTAGGTGAAAAAGTAATTTCCCCTTAAAACTAATAGCTTGTGGTGTCACCAATAACTTCAGTGTGGAGGAACTTTGATCTGCTCCTCTTTGAATTGTTTAAAATTAGCCACCCTGACGGGGTTTTCCAGCATGAACAGCCCAATTTGGATAAATCCATTGCACCTCAATGGGATTTATGTCTAGACTTTGACTAGGCCACTCCAAAACATGTTTGTTTTGTTTTTAGCCAATCAGAGGTGGACTTGCTGGTGTGCTTTGCATCAGTCTGCTGCAGAATACAGGAGGGTACAAACTGGAGGCTGCACATTTAGGATCTTCTGGTAGAGAGAACATGGCTCCATCTATAACAACAAGTTCTGAATAACCTGAAGACACAAAGTGGACCCGGACCATCACACCACCACCACCATGTTTGACTGCTGCCTCTTTTTCTGGAACGGTACTGTTTTTCTCCAGTTGGCAGTTTAGCTCTATTTATTTCTTGTCAGTTCAGAAAAATGAACACAAGATTGGAAAATATGAAGTATGTCTTTGTTTTTTTTGGACAGCTGTAGTTTTCTACTTGTAACTCTCCCATGGATGCCAATTTTGGCCTAGCCTTTTTATTTTTTTCTTGTTGAATCATGAAAACCGGACTTAATCAGGAACTGAACCTGAGTGGCTCAGTTCGGGTACGTCAACTTCCTCCCAGTCTGAAAACATGCATGTTAGGTTACGCAGTCTCTCCTAATTACTCTTAGGTATTACTGTGTGTGCATGGTTGCTGTCCCTCTATGTCTTTTTGTCCCCATGCTAAGGACTGGAAACTTATCCGAGGTGTACCCCACCAGCCCCCCTGTGACCCTATAAGGATGAGGCGGTATAGACGAAGAATGGATGGATTATAAAATCTATTAGGTGGAATATACTTTTTTATAGAGAGGTAAATACACGCCGCAGAGTCGTGACGCTCCTGTTACAGAAAGCTCGTCCTGAGCTGGTAACAACTTTTTAAAAGTCACTGTGACAGCCATGTTTATGACTGATTCACACATCCTCATTAGAAAAAGTGATATCTAAGCTTAAAGAAAAGCTAATTTCTACTTTCCACTGTCGCTTCATGCATGCTCAGTATGAGGGATTGCTGCAAAGCCATCAACAATGCAGACGACTGTCCACTGTGGCTGTACGCTCTTTCAGGAGGAGTGAATGCTGCTTGGAGAGACTTGATGCAACCAAATGGGTTCCCTTATATAGGACATTTTTGACCAATCTGTATAATCTGATTGAATTTGACTTTGGAAAGTGCCTTGAGATGACATGTTTCATGAATTGGCGCTATATAAATAAAATTGAATTGAACTGAATTACTCCTCGACCAGAAGTCGACGTTGGATCATTCTTCTCTTTGTAAAAGTCCTTAAGGACACACTCTTCCTGAGCAGCAAGTTGCTGCCTTCAGGCCGTCTGCCTGAAGCAACCCGACTGTCGAGTTTCTGCCGCTCAGTCGCATCAATCTGCAGGACAGCCGCCTCTGTGTTTTCTAAGAGGGGACACACAGGTGTGCCGTTGCTCTTATCGGCTGCACCATGGACATCCTCCTGCCTGACGCAGATAGAAACGGACGGCGCTGCTGCTGCTGGGTGAAAAGCTCTTATCTCTAAGGAGTCAGCAGTCAGACATGGGAGGCAAACGGCCTCGATTTCCCCCTGACAAAGAGTTTTTGGGAGGCAATACCAACACAATAACGGTGAGGCTAAACGATAAGGTTCATAATTTGAATCCATGAGGATAAGAGACAATTCTCAACAAGACTCTAAGCTCTTCGTCTGAACTCTGCAGTATGTTAAAAACCAGTTATTTCATTTCAACAATGATCTCCTCGACAATGAGCCGCTAAGGCATCCATTAAATCTGGCTTTAACTAGCATTGCCTCTTGAAGAGACATATGTCTGTGTGGCCCTTTGTCATGGTAATAACGAAGGCAATATAGCCACACAGAACCCCCACCAATCTGCCCGGCTCTGGACAGGCAATGCATTAGCAATCCAATGCTGCTGATTTGGCTTCCTCTCTCACCTGCTCGGGTCTCCAGGAGACTCAAGCTGGTTGTGAGAACCATAAAAAAGTCATTATGGCGTTTCACCAGATGCTGGGAGGAGTACCAGCAATGAGAAAGGCCTCTTCTAGGGCTCAACAAGGTTTAATCGGCTAAAGATATTAAAAGTGAATGTTTTCTTCTCATTTTATCAATAGAAAAAATACATAAAAATAGAAATTAATAACATGGCTTTTTGGAATTATTACTGCCTTAATTAATGAATTAAGGATTTTTTTAAAAATTACATAATTTTTTTTTTTAGGAACATGCACACAGACAAAACAACTCAAGTTTAAGTTTGCAGGCTTATACTTTTGTATTTATTCATTTTTCTCAACTTTTTTAATTAATATATTTATCAACTCTCATTGATGCATCAAAAACTAATTAATCAAAGTAAGTGGTCAAATGTGGCCCCCATTTTCACAGGGATAGACCCACATAGAGCTGCACCTTCCAGTATTATTATTTTTATTTATTTATTTTTATTTGCCTTAAAATGTTGATGGGAGCAGTTAAGGTTTCAAAATGAGTATTGTGCTTTCTAATTGCTTATTTTCACTAGATAAACTATGGAATGTGTAATATTGCAGCTCCAGTTAACTTGTTTTAAATGACACTCATCTAATAATAATTTAAAAGAATAATATGAATAAATACTACTGTAAATAAACGTTGATATTAAAAATGAATTAACACTTGTAATAAATCGTGTTGACTACATAATGAGCTAAACTGTATGAGGAAGCTGATGATATCTTCTGGGTCCGTTTGTTTAATTTTAATGAAATAGACCAATCAGTTTGACTTTAAAGGTCATTTAATTAGCTTTCAATCCATAAAAATCAAACATGTTCACACATATCTCTGAGTAAGTGTGTTCACAGTCGATCCGGTCCTTAAAATGAGTAAATTTAAATTTATTTAAATTGCGAAATCATAATCAATACATCTTCAAAAATGGAGGAATTAATGAGGCTCTGCTCCACTGAGGCATCAATCACTGTGATGACTTATCATTAAGCCAAAGCTCTTTATTACTGGATGGGGATTTGTTTAAACGACATTTCCTGGTTTATTTACTCAGTAAATATTAACCTGGGTAGTCGCTTATCCTTTCACTGTGTCTTTATGTGATTTACATTCAGCTCACAGACCTATATGAGCATAATGGGTCCAGTGAGGCCCAGCTTTTCGCCTTTCATCTTAAACAATGCTTATTAAGATATTATACCCTTATCTCACCATTGTGAAAAACAAATCACTCTCTGAGGAAATTAATCTGAACTTTTTTTGTTTTTTTTGTTTTCCTATGGTTATTTTTGCATTAATTCTGATGATTATGTAAAAAATTTGGCATCAGAATTTACACTTCTGAAAGGTGTCAGAGCTGCAGTGGAACAGATACTTGGTATTAAACAGGGAAATAGGAGGGTAGTATGAAAAACTGGGGCATTAATAATTAATAAGGAAGCAAAGACGCTGGCCTTGCATGAGCTGTGCACACAGGAGCTAATGCTAATGTGCGGCTTTGTGAATGGAAAATTGTGCAATGCATAAATGAAACACTAGAGGGCAGCAGTAGGTTTATGCAGGAAGAGCCTCCCAGCAGTGACAGCAATGTAAAAGGTTAAAAGTCAGCAGAGAGAGAGAGAGACAGAGAGAGAGAGAGAGATATTTGACACATTTCCAGGCTGTAGTGGCACATTTCACACTCCCTGAGCCACAAACACCTGCAGACCTGCATCCTCCTGGTCTGTAAACACGCTCAGGGTGTCTCCCTCTGCCTCCTCCTGCTGCATTATGGATTAACTCTTTGTTAAAGGTGTATGGAACAAGTTTGAGCTACGAGCCAACTGGGCCGTCCAGCTGGATGCGTGAGCTGCTGCGTCTCTTCACCGAGACTCCACTAATCCCGCAGATAACTACTGACTGACCCTGTCAGTGCTTAAAGGTGTCATGTCCAACTCATTTTGTGTTTCCTGGTTGACTCTCCACAAACACCTCCTGTCACTCAGCTGCTTAAGCCACTGGGTGGGAGGGGGGGACAATTTCTCCAGCAGAGTACACAGGGATTTTTTTATTTAAATTATTACCATTGCTGTCCTTTTGGATGTTTTGTTTTGTTGTTTGTTTGAATGAGTCTCTTCTAAAGCTGGTTAGAAAAAAATTCCCCCGGTTAAAAAAGCAACTCAAACCTCAGCCCACACCTAGTGGGCGACTCTTCATAATATAAATCTATTTGTGGCTTTTGTGGGAGCTGGATCTCTCTCTCCACCTCCTCGGCGATCAGACTTTTCTCCCTTTAACTGATTAAAGTTTGCTTTACACAAGAAGTCTCAGCAGGTACATGCAGGCTAACAGCTGCGGTTTTAACCTGGGTCCATCTTAACTCTGTTCACTTTGCCTTTTTCCACCGAGGGAATCCGCGGCTGGAAACAGATGGAAGAGGGAAAAAAGCAATATTTCTGTTGTTGCTGCTGATGCACCGACTTCAAATGTGGCCCATTTTATCATTGGAAATGCTGCTCATGCTGCGGCGAGCAATAGATGCTGAGAGAGAATGACAGCGAGCTTGAAGAAAGACACCGCAGGGTGCTGATTTCCCCAGAAACTCACTTTCAACCTTGCGATTCTTTGTTTGCACTGCTGAATAAAACCGACATTTTAAAATGAATCATCTTGAAACTCTTAAGATTACACCAGAGTGCTGCTATTTGACTAACACTGCCGCTCACGTTGGTTTATTTTTGCGTGTAATTTATAAGGAATTGTAGGACTCCTACGTGATATTTACCCTTTACTTCGTAGAAACTGTCTGACTGGTACTGTATCACAGAAGCAAGTAATTCAGCGATAATCAAACCATTAGGCCTGACCATTAGACTTCCAGTTAGTCATATTAACATATATGTTTTGCAGTTTCAAACAGACAAACCAGCATCGTCACTTTAACACACCTGAGCATTGTGAGCCAGCAATTAGCAACTTTTCTACAGCTCTGCAGACTTGACGCAAAGGTTTGCTTTTTGCAGCAGACAGATGGAAAGGACTAAAATTATCTTTTTTGTGGGTCATAATATCTGTACTGTTGCTTATAAACAGACCAGACAACCTAAGCACCTCCACCAGATACCTGAAGTGATGCCGGCAAGATAATTAGCCTGATTTTTACCCCGATCTTAAGGATTCCCTGATTATTGTGATCTTAAGATCATCTTAGGAGTTATTCCTGCTGTGTGTGGTGTGCTAAGGGTGATCTAGTCCGCTCAGAGGGACGTCGGGACCCCTCTGACCTCAAATTGGAGATATTCAACATGTTGGATTGTCTTGGCCCGATATCCTAGTGTGTGTGGTGTTCCCTGAGGAAAAATGAGCACGGCGCCTGTTCTGAACGCGACATGTAGCCGATCAGAAAGCGAGGTGATGGAAACCCGGAGAAACAAAACGCCCCCACAACAAACCATCCTCATATCATAGTGTAACAAACGTAGAGCCCCTGCAGGCAGCGTCTCCACTCCTTTAAGGCACACCTAGGGCTGTCAGGATTATCAAGAAATCAACTGATCGCTCAATAAATGTTGATCACATGATTAATTAAAATAAGCACAATAATTTGCATATGCATGCTTGCTTATTTCCCCCTTGTTCTCCCCAGTCAGTCTACTTGATCCTTGATTCGTGAGGGAGAGCCAGAGAAACGCTAGTGTCAAAGCCGAAGACGACCGCTGCAGGGTGGGAGTTTTTCTGATTTAAGCCAAATGACGGCGGCTTCATTTATGTCGAGAGGATATGCTTGCGTTATTATGCCGTTATCATGTTAATTGAAAAGGGTCTCCAAATGACAATATTGTGGTTTATCGTGCTAATTTTTAGGAAGCTTTATCGTCCAGCAAAATTTGTTATCGTGACAGGCTTAGCCATATGAGGTAATGTTGTAATGTTTTTCTCTGTTGGAATTAGTCCAAATTCTGTTGCTTCTTCAGCATATGAGAAAAAAAAAAGCATCAACATCTGAACATCTCATCTCACGCTGCCCTCAGTAAACATCGGGGTCACATCCAGTACCAATACAGTGTGAACGGGTTGTTCTGCTCCTGGTTTATTCATTGAATGAACACCTCATGTGAACACCAGTAGCTCAAATATCAGGAAAAAGAACTCAAATATCAGCGCTCCAGCACTAGATCACACAGTAAGACTGGATGCAGTCCAGCACATGCCTGCGATATTCAGGTCACTGCCATTTCTTCCAAAGGTCGAGGGTTAGCATAGCCGAGGGTGACGAGAGCTGCTTCATCAGCACCACAGGGATGATGAGGAGGAGGAGGAGAAGAGAAAGGACAGAGGGGAGAAAGTCATGTAAAGTAGGTCAGTGAGAAAATGTGATTAGCCACAAAAACAAACGGCAAACTCGTGCCGCGTCCGGAGACACCGGCCCCCTGTATCTTCTCCTCGCACTGCGGCCGGATTTGTCTCCGAGCGACGTCACGCTCAGAGTCGCGCTCACTGGACAGGTTGGCAGGCATGCACAAACACAGACGGAGAGACAGCTCCTTCTCCTCGCTGCCTTACATGGTGTTAGAGCGATCCCTCCTGCCATTGCAGTCCCTTCGTGTGTGCTTGCTGCGCACATCCAATATTTCACAAAGTCAACTAAACAGTCGCCCTGACGTCCTGCTATGCTTCCCGCCTGGACAGCGCCGTCACAGCCTGCCTGGCTTCCTTTCAGGAAATCACTGAAACAACCGTTACGTAGCATTTTCCCCATTCTAAATACGTTACAGTTTTAGTCCTGGCCGGATTATATTAAGCACATTGAGTCAGAGATGGCAAAGTGAAGCATAACATTGAAAATGCACCATTATCACAGCTTTTAATTTGCCTTTCTTACTCGGGTAATCACCAATAAACTGTGAGAGAAATGACGGAGTAGAGTGAATAAAACGTAGCAGGTGTGGATGGTGTTGACGCAGTTGCCCTGACCTGAGGGTTTCCAGCTGCCTCTGACTCCGGAGCATTTCTTGGGGGTCTTGAGGACACCTGCTGGCCCACCGAGGGGATATGGTTCTTGAGAGGCGCCGAAGGCAGAGCTAAAGCTGACGGTCTGCTGGGGGCCTGGGGGATGGGAAGGGCACTGTGGACTGGTTTGGGTTTAGGGAGTCCTGACTTCATCTTTGAGGCCACCAGGATGGCTGGCATCTTCTCCCCCAGTCCCCAAACGACCAAAAGACACCCCCCCCCTTCCACTGTCCTCCCGGCTGTCGGCACAAATTTCTGCTAACACACTTCGGAGCGGTGTTGCCAGAAGGAAGAAGCACAAGGGTGCACCTGATGGATGTCTTGATTAAAGGTGCAATTTGTCAGCGTCTGGATCTCGGCTGCTTTTTGCTGGATCTCTGCAGAGAAGTACCGGAGCCTTGCAAACATGCAGTGCAGGGGTTTAAACCTCAAATCCCCACATGTTTCCCATTATCAAGCAGCTTCAGCACACATAGTAGAGTAAATGTCCAAGGATTTCTGTAAAATGGAAGGAATCTGTCAGGATGCCAGATTTCCCACCTTAAGGAATTCCCAGCTGCCCGGTGGCAGCGAACAAGACCCCTTCCTTCCACTCGCCTCTAGTTCAGAGTGAGAATCAGCAATCAGCCAAAGGATCCCCCTGGAAGCCAAGCAGTCCCTCTTCACCCCAGCCTTGTGAATAACAACATTGCTTCTGGAGAGCAGAAGGGAGGACGTAGTTTCTTCAGGGAGACGAGAGCAGAAAAAAAGATGCAGGAAGGCAGCAGCGATGCAGCGACTGTTGGCTCCGGCGACTGCTCCGCTTGTGACAGCGCAGCCTGAAAACACAGCAGCCTCCGCTCCGCTGCACTCTCTCCCTCTCTGCTCAGCAGCAGGTGTGGCTTAGATCAGACGGACATATGTGGAGACAGGCTCAACACACACCGGTGGCGTCTTCACCAGCCTGCCGCTCTTATCCCGTTCGGCTCAGCTCCTCTCGCAAAATTAACCGTTTATTCTCAACCACAGTCTTAAAAACACTGCTTGAATTTACCACTTTGCCAGCGGGAGCTATTTGGTTCTTTTAAATACATAAAATTGGGTAAATAAGTGCTTATGTGTCACATTCTTTGATCAGATTTGTAATTTTCTGACACTAATATGGTTTAAAGCAAAGATTCTGTTTAAAAAAACAAAGAAAAAGTTTAACAGCTCTAATATAGTCTCATGAATGATGACTTTAAGAGAGGCATTTAAATAAAAACTATTAATGAGCTGTTATAAAAACTAGTAGCCTGAAACTGGCAGACTTACTTTTCGGTATTTCCATCCTGTTCTTTCCTCATTAAGAGGCACCTTTTTCAACATAGGAAACTGGCCAATTAGAGAACTGGTGTTAGGTCAGCCTGATTCCCAGCAGGATAGGAAAAGTTCAAATGGAGAAAAAAAAAAGGAGGAAATACGGGACAGAGAAAATAAATTACGTGCCCGTGTTAACCATCAACAGAAAAAAACGCAAATTTGCAAAGCAATATCTGTGTATTTTGATCTGAATGCACGAGGCAGAATAAAATCTTCTGGCCTTTCACAGCGAGTCACCTATGGTAGGATAAAATATAGATGGCATTTTCATCCTGCATGCACATAGTCGAGTGTCAAGAAATGTACAGATTCAGTCCAGCAAAATCAACAAACCCAAACCAATAAATAATAGTGTTTAAATAAATTAGATTCAATTCAATTTCATTTACATAGCGCCAATTCAAGAAACATGTCATCTCAAGGAACTTTCCAAAATCAAATTCAATCAGATTATACAGACTGGGTCAGATTATACAGGTTGGTCAGAAAGTTTCCTCTCTAAGGAAACCCAGCAGGTTGCATCAAGTCTCTCCAAGCAGCATTCACTCCTCCTGAAAGAGCGTAGAGCCACAGTGGACAGTCGTCTGCATTGTTGATGGCTTTGCAGCAATCCCTCATACTGAGCATGCATGAAGTGACAGTGGAAAGATGATTTTAAATGTTCACAAAGAATTAAAAAAAATTGTTTCATGCCGTCTTAAGAGGGTAGTATAATTTTATTTTTTAAAATGCATAATGTCCTACAATTCTTAGGAAAACTGTATGTTTCGTTTTTTTTTGCTATGTTTTATAATAATTAGTTATCGATGTTTATTATGAATTGTTCTTTCTGACTGTATGTAAACTGATAGAATCTTAAAAAAATTATAAAACTATTGTGATAACTATAAAGCTGTCCAATCCGGGGAAAAAATGGCATATTTATTTTTGTCCAAATATCCCAGTCATACTCCTGCTCTACTTCAGGGTCAGGGGGTCAGACTCTGCCTCAAGCGCAGGAGTTTAAGTATCTTGATCTCTTGTTCACGGCTGACGGATGATTGAGGATGATGGACGGACGGATCGGGGCTCCATCTCCAATAACGTCGGCACCGCTCTGGTAAGAGATGAGCCAAAAAGCAAAGCTCCCGATTTACCGGTCAGTCCACGTCTCCCTCACCTACGGTCAACAGGTATGGATGGTGACTGAAAAAACGAGATCCCAGGCACAAGTGGCTGAAATGAGCTTCCTCTGTAGGGTGGCCAGGCTCAACCTTGGCGAGCTCAAAGTAGAGCTGCTGCTTCTCCTCACTGAAAGGAGACAGTCGAGGTGGTTTGGACATCTGCTCAGGATTCCCCCTGAGCACCTCCCTTTGGGGGTTTTCTGTGAGGAGACCCCGGGGAAGACCCAGAACTCACTGGAGGGACTGTACCTCCTGTCTGGCCTGGGAACGTCTTAGGATCTCCCAGAATGATCCGGAGGATCTCTGGTGCTCCGTCCTGGACCTGTTGCTCCATGATGATAAGCTCTGATAAGCCGAGGACAATGGATAGATGGGTACTTCTGATTAGGAATCCAAGACTTTCTATGTCTCTGGGTATAAATACAGAGAGGCCACTTGTCAATAGGCTAAACGTTTCTCTAGCCGACACAGACACTGGAGACAGAAATCTGACGCTAGAGAACTGCAGCAAATATCGGCATATTAAGGTGACCAGGTTTCTATAGAGAACAGACACAGCAAGACCCTAACAGGTTGGTGGGCGTTACCTCTTCCTATTTTAAACTCTTTTTTTATTTAACTTAAAGTTCACTTTACAATTTTACTCTTCCATTTTTAAACACTCTTTAAATAAACTTCATGTCTGCTGTTTGGCTCTATGCAAAAAATCACAGTAACAATTGTCTCCCATCACTATCTGCATGCGTTGTTGTGTTTTTTCTGCTCAACTCTTTCCTACGGGCTCAGCTAAAACCCTTACAGTAATTTACTCTGCGATCGCTGTTTACGCATAATGACAGAGGAGCCATCTCAAACTCAGCAGCTGCCTACAAGAAACAATCCAAACCAAAACCAATTAGGAGAAATTACCAGCATCAGCGGCATGAGAAAGTGGAACTCCTTAAACCAAACTGGTCTCTTGTGTTTTATGGTTCAGAAACAGGAGATCACTTCGGTCCGTCTTTCTGTAGCTGTTAGATTTTACACATTTAAACAACCGAGTGTCACAACTCCATGGAAGAAGGATGAATCCAGGGGAGGACATGTTTAGTATGGTAATCTTAATCCTGTTACATTAATCCCAAATTATGCTAATGTATGATTATGGTTAAGTGCCACATATTTAGAAACATAAGGGTTTGAGGATCCAAATAAATCAAACCATCCATCAAGTGCTTTCCAAACCAGTAACCTAAAACTTAAAAAAAACGGTAAATTCTTCTTCTCAATGGGATAACTTTTCAGTGTTCCTGTTTAAGACGAAGCTACTAACTATATTTTAAGTCAATCTGCTGAATGCCTGCACCATCGGAGCAAAATTGCCTCATAACGCTTAGGTAAAGGGTTGAAAACTAAAAAGCAACGGTGCCGCCCTGATTCAAAACACCCATTTGGCGACAACACCCCACAGCAGAGTTCTTTGAAACCTATAGGAAAATACATTAACTCCACCCTGGCTGCCTTGAATGTCATTCTGTCATTTAGTGGAAAAAAAAAAAAACTAAATCATACGTAGCATAGCTAGGGAAATTTCCATTATTTTCCTTCCCCTGTGATGATAAACATATGTCAGACCCACGTGGATCACAGAGCGGCACGTCGCAGAGTCGAGGGGAAAAGAAAGCAGTCAAATATGATTTATGTTGCAACCTTTGAAGATACCTGATGAGAGTCCAGTGGAGTCTAATAATAGAGCTTGTTTGGCAGTAAATGGGCGGTATTGACAGTAATAAGTAGGACACCCACCGCTGTGCTCTGCTGTATGTTTATACTGTATTCCTTCAAAGAATAATAAACATTCATGTGGGGTAGATGGGGAGCGTTTCAGTGAGCTGCAGTCAGATTCATGTCAACGGAGATTATATAGGAACCCTATAGGCAGCAGCTTAAAAATGTATGTCTGCCAGTGCAGCTGGATCTGCACCAGTGTTTTCTGAGACCTGACGAATGCACAGTGTTTAAAAAAAATGGTGTGGCGTGTAGTGATGAAATACAGTCTAGGCATGCCTTGTTTTGAATGAAAGTATGCATTATCATCAGATAACGGTGGTCTTTACTAAAGCATGCAATATGTGGAAACACTACGACTGCAAATGGTGCCCCCCCCCCCCCCCCCCCGCCGCTATTTAGTTTGATAAACCGAAATGTGAAATTTGCTGAGAAGGAACTTTATAAAACTAATGTTCAAAGTTAAACTGCGGTCCACACCATCAGGGCTAATTTGCAAAACCATTTTTATTCTCCATTTGCAACTCTGGTTCTCATGAAGGTGTTAACTTTTACAAACACAAACTGAGGAGTTTTTAAGACTGTATTTTTATTTGCTTGAATAAATTACAAACTATTATACTGCTACCCAGAATTTTAGGTATTGATTATAGTCACACTTATTAGTTTTTCATTTTTCTCCACATCTGTTTCATTTTCTACTGGACATAAAACTCCAGTGTCTAGAAACTAGGGCTGGACGATAATTAAATAACGATATATATCGATCGATAGACGTATATCGACGATAGAAAAAGAGGTCAATAAAAAGTTCAATAGAATAACAATTTTACTTCTTTTTGCGTTCTAGCAATGTAGGTTAATATAACAGTCATTACATCCTCCCAACCAATCACAACGCAGACCCAGGGACCAAGCTCCGCCCCCTTCAAAGAGTTCAGAGAACACGCATTCTTTTTTAAAAACTTGCAGTTTTGGTAAAAAGTTGGTTGAATAAAGGGTTGAATTTGAATTCAGTGTTTGTATCTGTATCTAAAAATAGGTCCCTAAGCAACAGCATAAAATGGTCAGGGCTGCACTTAAAATGTTTTTGAATTTGTTGATAATGATCTATATCGATCAAAATGATTTCTATTTTATCAATATGCTTGTTTTCCTGTATCGTCCAGCCCTACTACAAAGGTGATTATTGAGATCTAATATTTTAGGAGGCTCAAAAGCCGAGCACAGAATGTTTTTATTTGAGAAAAACACTAAATCTATATAAATAAGATTTATGCACACTAGGAAAGCAGCTTGAACAGTGTTCAGCCAGACCAGGGTATGGAAGCGTGAGGCGTGCTCGTGTCAAAACACTTCAAGATCAATGTGAAACAACTTGTTGGTTATTTCTAACCTCGGAGGCTGGGATCACATTCAGCTGGTCAAAATAGGCGTGAGATTAAAATGGATTCGGTTTGCTGGCATCAACCTTCGTCCATCATCTTCATTCCAAGTGCTATTCAAGAGGCAGCATTTCAGTGTTTGTGCATCGCAAATGAAACCGTGGACGCACACACTGGCACATTTCGTTCGCTGATTGTTTTCATCAGCAGAGTCAGCAGAGCAGAACCGGGCTCTCGCCAACATGAGCGGCGTTAACTGGAGCAACGGGCTGACATTTCCACGGTGATGCCACAGGATGGCCGACTTGACCTGCACACCCCTCTCCTCGCCCGCCTGCCCGTGCACATCGACACACGGGTGAAACCTTTCATGGTAATGAATGGTGGCAGTTCTTTAAGGCGGCACTACCGCGGGGAGAGAGAAAAAAAGCTGAGGCCATGAGGCCCAGCAGGGCTTTGGCATGACTGCACCAACGCTAAGTAACGCATCACGCAGTCAAAGGACAAACACACAAATAACAGCAGAGACTCTACTCACTGTGCCCATTTATAACACATGCATCTTAAGGGAATGTCCTGAGTCAGCTAAAATAAGGGCAGATTTCTGTTTGTGAAACCCGAAACCGGATGGAGATAAAGATGAAAACGAAATATAACGAAAAGAGTCAAGTGTCAAAAGGGTGCATCCATCAGATTGAGGCGCGACGAGTAGATTTGGGCCTTAGTGTCTCTCCAGCAGCACCACATGTGGGGCATGTTTGAGCAGCCCTGTGGATGCATGCGTAGCATCTAAATGGGTGTTTGGGGCAGCATGAGGTATCCTGTCATCATCCTGTCAAATGTCACCAACAAAGGCCATCACTCCATCTGAGTTCCTGCTCAGGCGGAGCGTCGAACATGCACACAAACACGCGGCACAAGACGGACACAACATTTGTGTCTAAACTACACGCCCCGACTGTGGGACGATGCAGGATTATTTTATTAGTTAGGGAAGCACCTTTTCTCTGGACCTGAGATGGTCCTCACACACAGACACTGTTCAGAATTCACTGCAAAAACAGAACTAAAACTATGTAAAATCTTCTTGAAATGTGTGTATTTGTCCTTGATTTGAGCAGGTAAATAAGATTATCTACCAATGGAATGAGTAATTTTACCCCTACAATAAGATAATTAGATATAATGCACTTGAAATAAGTTGATGGAGATGAGTTCTTCCTATTTTAAGTGCAAAAATCTTATTCCATTGGCAGATCATCTTATTTACCGACTTAAATAAAGTACAAAAACACTCATTTCAAGAAGATTTTAACTTATTTTTAGTTTAGTCTGTTTTTGCAGAGAAGGCCCAACAGAGACTGGACTTCCTCCTGCAACTCGATAAGTACAACTTTCCACAGGAGGTAGTGGTCATCTTCTACACTGCCATCCTTCTGTCGTTTTGTGCACATCCATCAGTCTGATTTAGCTCATCCACAAAGCAGGACTGGTCCAAACTACAATGAACAAATTAGGTCTGCAGAGAGGATCATCGGTCCCGACCTCCCCTCTATCCATGACTTGTACCACACTCTGGAAAAAAATTATTTAGACTTTTACCTTCGGGTTGGTGCTACAGAGCGCTGTTTACAAAAGCCAGCTGCCACAGAAACCGTTTTATTCCCCCAGGTGGTCAGTCTGCTGAACACTTAAGAGTCAGAGTACGCAGATCAATAGCATGCATGTTTGCACCGATCCGACCATGTCTTCCTCTTTTTGTAAACACAGTGCGTAAGCATATTCCCCATCAACACCTTGATACCTAAACTATCTTCACTTAGACCAAAGTGGTCTAAGTGAAGATAGTTTAGTCAAGCTGCTTGTTTTCACAAAGTTGGTGATTAAAGCTGCTTTGGATGTTTTAGATCACAATCCTTTAGAAAGGCCCAGTTACCGTTGAAGTTTCTGGTAAAGTCGATCACATTTTCATTCAAAATCTTCCATTTTAAAGAGACTTTCATTTCAGGCACTCTAACAAGGTTCATCAGACTTTTGAGAGAAAAGAAAGGCCCACAACATCACAGAGGACAACAGGTGCTTTTCCACATATGTTAGTGGCAAAAACCCACGTTTATTACCGAAATCTTAATCATATTTCATCTGGGCAAAGCACAGTTTCACTAAAGGTGTTACTAGCGACCAACAGACTACACATTTGTTAACCGGCAACTAATAAACACTACAGTCTTATTTAGTAGCGTCTCTGATAAGTTAAGTGAGGCACAAAAACGCAACCCCTATTGGCAGGAACTATTTTTTTGTGATGCATACAACCTGACTTTGATCAAGTTTAAATTAAACAAATAAATTAGCATAAACCAGAATACTAGAACATCCATTTTATGTGAGCTAAATGTAATTTATTCATAAAGTTACAAATAAAGGCTCACCCATAATGTTCATTTATTGAACAGAAAAGATTCACATCAATCCTTCAATGAGCCAGCAAGGCCAACCAGCACTAGATTCATATTTGCTTTTAGTTTCCATTTTCCTCTTTTGTTTCAGTTTTGCCACATTTTACTCCAACCTTTTTTTACTTGCTTTTATTTTGTTTTTATTTTTTAATGTTTCAATCATGTAGAGCACTTTGCATTGACTTGAACTGTAATTTGCTATACAAATAAATGTGCCTTGCCTCGATGGTCGCACACCATCCAGCATAACGTAAACGTAACGTGTGCATTTCCAGTGTTTTATTGGACGATCCGACCTTGGGGCCACAGGATTTGTGCCCCACTGCTGTCTACTGAGAGCGTGTTGGGCATGCTCACTGCGATTTCAGATGTTCGTTATTTAAATAAACGTTGGTGGGCCGGCTCCAATATCGAGACGCCTCAAGAGGATCTAGCTACACAGAGCTCCACAGCGACATCTGACACCACAGGTCCTACTCATGCTCCCTTTGTGTACGTACATAGGTCCGGCTGTTTCCAACGTTGTCAAGGGTCTCTGTCCACATCCTTTCTATATGTTTATTGAGCTGGGATTATTGGTGAAGGCAGTTTAGTCATCTTCTGAATTCAGTGGAAATAATCTGGCAATAGTTGAGGAAATCCTAACATACATTGTCAGAACAAGGAATTAAAGAAGGCGCCACAGTAAACTGAGGCGGTCATCACAGCATGCTGATGGAGAAGTAGAACCATTTCTGTCATCCTTGCCCTCATCACCTTCGCTCCTTACCAGCCTGATGCATTGTTCTGTCTCAAGCCTCAGACAACTCCTTAGATCTCACCAAGGTATTCAGTCTCACTTAGAAAACCTCAAGCACACTAAACTAAACTCCTGAGGTTCAAACAAGGCAAATCTCCTTCAAAATCCTGAGGAAAAATGTCTGAATAAAGTGCAACTTTTTAAGTGTTGTTTGCATTGACATTATTCATATGTCCAAATATGTTAGAAACACACACAGGATTTGTGCCCCACTGCTGTCTACTGAGAGCGTGTTGGGCATGCTCACTGCGATTTCAGATGTTCGTTATTTAAATAAACGTTGGTGGGCCGGCTCCAATATCGAGACGCCTCAAGAGGATCTAGCTACACAGAGCTCCACAGCGACATCTGACACCACAGGTCCTACTCATGCTCCCTTTGTGTACGTACATAGGTCCGGCTGTTTCCAACGTTGTCAAGGGTCTCTGTCCACATCCTTTCTATATGTTTATTGAGCTGGGATTATTGGTGAAGGCAGTTTAGTCATCTTCTGAATTCAGTGGAAATAATCTGGCAATAGTTGAGGAAATCCTAACATACATTGTCAGAACAAGGAATTAAAGAAGGCGCCACAGTAAACTGAGGCGGTCATCACAGCATGCTGATGGAGAAGTAGAACCATTTCTGTCATCCTTGCCCTCATCACCTTCGCTCCTTACCAGCCTGATGCATTGTTCTGTCTCAAGCCTCAGACAACTCCTTAGATCTCACCAAGGTATTCAGTCTCACTTAGAAAACCTCAAGCACACTAAACTAAACTCCTGAGGTTCAAACAAGGCAAATCTCCTTCAAAATCCTGAGGAAAAATGTCTGAATAAAGTGCAACTTTTTAAGTGTTGTTTGCATTGACATTATTCATATGTCCAAATATGTTAGAAACACACATACGCTGTTGAAGAGAATCCTGTTTCTTTACATATCTGCATGTTTATGGTGCAGTATTGAAAGCCTCCAAGATAAAGCATTTACTTTGAGCACTACCTGTTTTTTGTTCTCATCTGCGGATGACAACAACACGTGAAAGTCCCAGCTCAGCCGCACGAAATCTACATGACCTGGTTTGAGATCAAAAACACGAGCGAACACACACTCAGGCGGAGAGTTAAAGCAAGACAGAGGAGACAGAGGAGACAGAGGAGACAGAGGAGACAGCGGCACCCAAACAACAGTCTCACTCCAGCAAACTGGGCCGACAAATAAGGAAACCAAGGAGAAGCCACTGCAGCCACGGCTCCGAGGGGTGTGCGTGTCCTGAAGACCTACTTTACATCCGAGGTAGAACACTCTGGGGCGGAAGAAATTCAGTGAAAGGAGATATAATAAACCATGTTGTCATATAATTTCTGGTCTGCGAAATTAGCCAGCACTAACTAAGCTTCCAGCGCTCGTTTAGGGCCCATTAACTGAAGGCGGAGTTCCATGTGAGCGCATTATGTTCGACATGTTTTCACGTTCCCCTGAAATTAATTAAGCAGCTGAGACTTCTCGCGGCCCTGTACCCGATGTCATCTGTCATGTTTTCGGTTTTAACCATCACCTCCGTCAACAAAGGAGGTGGCAGTAAATATTTTATGAATTAGGGTGAAAGAAAGGACAGCAAATGTCTGAGGGCGTACGTTACAGCCTCAGACCCTTCCTGGTGGTAGGGAATGCTCCTATCATCCGTCTAATGTCAGTGAGCCAATATTGGCAGGTCTGACCTCCTGTATGCCTCTCTGTGCTCAGGAAATGTCCGGCTAAGAAGACTCCGCCATACCTAAACATCTCAGACGTCGTATCCTACCTGAGAGCAAGTGACATTCAACTTCAGCAGCCTTTGCTCCTTGGTGGGACGGTCAATGTAGGTTGAAATTAAAATGGCACCTTGTAACAGTGCTGCAATAAAATGTAACGTTAGCCCCAGGCTTTAATAGCAATTACCCCCCAACTGCTGTAACAATAAGCCATTTATTGCTTTTTCCCCGTCAGAGAGAAAGTATGACATAGTAGAGAGACAGACCAGAGAGAAGAGCAAAGTTACAAGACACAAAGCGTAACCGAGAACATACGGCAGATTGAACCTTAGGAGGCGTTAGCGATAATAAAAGGAAAGGAGAAAAGATCCCCGATGGCAAATCAATGTTTTAAACTTTGATTTGATGAATAATAACAACTAGAAAATATTTTAAATGTAGAAAAAAGGGAATCTTCCCACATAGGATGTTAATACTGGACTTGAATCAGTAACAATAGTCCATATTATTTTGGCAGAATAGCTCAATGAGAGGCTAAACATGAGAAAATATTGTTTAAATGTGCAACAAGTGTTTAGACTGTAGACTTTAATAAACAATAAAATGATTCATGTGACATAATTCCCTTTGCATCTCTAAAATAAAGGATTGCACTTCTTCCTTCCTATTCGGTGGCTCTGGTATAAAGGTTAAGATTTCCGCTACAGCCAAGAACGACACGTGGACCTGGGTGCTTCGTCTGTCCTCCAGCGGCCTAAGCCTAACGCCACAAAACCATGCGGACACCCCAGGATGACCTAAGCCGGTGTAACTACACGCTTTATCAAAAATGAACGTTTTAAGTCTAGTCTTATAAATAGACAGGGTGTGTGCCTCAAAGACAAAAACTAGACGGATAGTTTAACATCGGGAGAAAAACATGATTAAAGTAAGTCAGGTTTATTTTGTTCTGACATGGCCCAAAGTCATCTAAAACAAATTCACTTCAGGCACATTTTGTAGTCATTACAAGGATTTCTACAGCAGATATGAACAGATTGTTATGAGCCACTAATAGCTCACAGTTCTAAATGCACTCTTTTGCTTTAGCAGCCGGCTGTGGCTTACTTACCGGCTCACTTTCACTGCTGATTAAATGGAACTTGAGTCTAAGTGTTACACTCAAGTCTCCGTCTTTAACAATTTTATTTTCATTGCTGGAGTGCTCTACATAAAACTGGGTGTCTCGCACATCCATCAGTGGACAAGTGGAGCTTTTCCATATCATAAAGATCTCTTAAAGACATGTCTAAAGCCAAAGCTTTACTTTTATTTATTTTATCACGAATCATAAGCCGTTTCAGCAGTGGTCAGAATCTGCTATGATCGATTTTTGTGACTCCAAAATCCAAGATCTGGAAAGACCTCTTGGTAAGACCTCCGTTTGTGACTTTTCTTTGTGCTAATTAGAGCCCTGTCAATGGTGACGCATAACTCTCTACACAATGTGGTAACGTGACTCGATAATACCTGTAAAACAGAATAGAAACATCCTTTATCGTCCCACAGTAGGGAAGCTAGGGTGCATCAGCAGCAAGTAAGGAAAACAACAGAACAACAGAAGCACCAAGCTAAGTTAATTTTGCATTATTAGCCTAGATTTAGACAGGGGAGCTACAATAACTAGATAAAAATCAAAAAAGTAGTCGGGAATACTCAAAACAATTGTGCCCTCACATGCTCACTGACTAGTTCGCCACTTTGTAACACTAACGGTTCGCTCACCAGTTGTATTATTAATGGCTGGTGCAGGATTCTGACAGCGAAAGGATATTAAGAATGTCAGAAGTAGGTTTGGCCACGGAGTCAAGGGTGTGAACAAAAGGCAATCAAACGAAATTATTGTTGAGAGTTGTGTATTAAGTGTTTTCAACGTAAGTATATTGATATAATAACAATATATTCAGAAAATATATATATATAAAGAAAATATGCAATGAAATACAACTACAGTTCAAAACAAAAACAGGATCTCAATAGAATTTCAAAATCACAAACAAAGCAGCAGTTCACTTTCGTTTCGCAGCTCATTGCAAAGGTTTGTTTCCTTTCAGAATTTCAGTTCAGTTTGTTCCAGCTTCATTTCATATCGTCCACTGGAAAATCAATCCATACGATCCAGATTCGCACATCAACTTTTCCCCCTTTCACAATGCAGCGGTGGGAGGTTTCCAGCAGCTCGCCATCCAATGGACAGATAATGACTAAAAATCTAATCAAATCAAACAAATAAAAAACCTGACCGAGGAGTAGATCATTCAAGGATAAGGTTGGAAGAATGTCTGCCAGGTTTACAAGTCGTAATCAAGACTAGAATAGTCAATCGTGGAGTCAGCGACAGAGCAGAGGTTCAATATTCAAGTTTGTTCCAAAGAACGATCAGACGCTACAGCGAGGAGCAGCGGTGGCTGTAGCAGCCATGGATGGATGGATGGATGGATGGATGGATGGATGGATGGATGGATGGATGGATGGATGGATGGATGGATGGATGGATGGATGGATGGATGGATCATTATTCGCCATGCTGGACTAAACGCTACTGTTGCAAGACAGAGATGGTTTTCCACTCTAAAGAAATCCTATAATCACTCTTTCTAGTTCAGTGTGCACAATAATATCGGAAGGGACCGTCATAAATGTAATTTTTGTTAACCTCTCACTTTGCATGTCAATAATACATTCAGCCTGTTGCATCTGCAGTGTGACTACAGGAGAAACCCGCCGGCCACAGATGACGGTCCCAAAGAGTTTCAGAGCCGTTTCAATGAAAGATGAGAAAGAGAGACGTGAGGAAAATGCGTCTTCGTTGCAACAGGTATCATCTTCATACTTAACAGGACTGCAATTTACATTATTTCCTAATATATTGTAGTCCTGATACTAAATCCAGGCTGAAAGAAATCCCCAAGGTTGAATCAGCAGACCCCCCAACTGTTCACAGCTGGTGAGAAGATAGCTGTACGCAGGTTTCCTCCATCTTTTCTCCAAAAATATCTTTACAAAAGCAAAAAATTTTGTTTTTGACAAGACTGGTGACTTAGACGCCTTTGGGTAGATCGCAGAAAACCTCCCTTAAGCTACTTCCTGACATTTGCGCCCCACTTTTTGCAGAATAACAGGCAGCTGCATAGATTATCATACAGCTGCTGATTATCAGGGCATGGTTTGAGGAGCAAACTGGCCTAAAAATCTGCATAACATGGCATTTCTTAACATCAATGTGCACATGTTCTGATGGTTTTCGCTGTGGTGCATAAACCTCTGGACATCATGTTCCCACACTGGGAACGTTGTTTCTTATCCAAAACAATCCTCTTCACAGAGAAGCAGGAGCATCTGAGGAAAAGTGATGCTATCTAAAGATGACAGACTACACAGTAATGGATTACAGAGAAACAAAATGAAAATGCAAATTGAACTAAGTTCGAGTTTATTTAAGGTAATTGTTTCCACTGATGCATTATTTATGTACCGAAGGCTACTTGACGAGTCAGAGGGTGGAGGAGGAAAGCAACATTTATTGCAGCATGGCTGTAATCTATGTGAATACTCTCACTTCAGCTTTCTATTAAGATCTTTAAGAAACTGCATAATTCATCATCTTCCCACAGCATCTATAGCAAATATGTTTATGCATTTGTTTAGCTTTCCCTGCTCTCTAGCCTTGAAAAGTTTTCAGAAACATTCAGCTCAGATGTTCCAGATGTAAACTGTTAAATATTCAGCGGCTCTAACATGCAATGTGAGCATTCTGTTAAACTGCAATAAAACCTGAAGAGATACCACACCCAAAATCTGCCTAATAATAAACACTTGTCTACCCACAGGCATGAAATCAGCCTTAAACACATAAGCAGCAGCGTTCAGTTCAGTTAAAGCAAGCTTCAACTATGGCTGTTATTTTCAATTTTAAGATCCCATAATTCTCCCTGATGCAGACATTATTCAATTCAATTATATTTTATTTATATAGCACCAATTCATGATATGTCATCTCAAGGCTGTTTCCAGTCAGATTCCATCAAATCCTCCAGGTTGGTCAGAAAGTTTCCTCTCTAAGGAAACCCAGCAGGTTGCATCAAGTCTCTCCAAGCAGCATTCACTCCTCCTGAAAGAGCGTAGAGCCACAGTGGACAGTCGTCTGCATTGCTGATGGCTTTGCAGCAATCCCTCATACTGAGCATGCATGAAGCGACAGTGGAGAGGAAAACTCCCCTTTAACGGGGAGGAAAACCTCCAGAAGAACCAGAACCAGGCTCAGTGTGAACGCTCATCTGCCTCGACCCACTGGGGCTTAGAGAAGACAGAGCAGAGACACAGAAAGCACAGAAGCTCACATTGATCCAGGAGTACTTTCTATGTTAGAGGGTATAGCAGATGATCTGCCTCCCCTGGATGATGTCACAGCTAACACAACGCCAGACCAGGTGTACCTTCTATAAAGAGATAAATGAAAGAACAAAGAAAGAACAACAAACAATGCAAATTGGAGAGCAGTAGGAGAACTCAGCAGAGTGAGAGAAATAGACCCTGATGTCCTCCAGCAGCCTAAGCCTATAGCAGCATAACTACAGAGATAGCTCAGGGTAACCTAAACCGCTCTAACTAGAAGCTTTGTCAAAAAACAACCCACAACTCATATCTGCTGCAGTGTTTGGATGTGTACTGATTTATACACTATGGAGCACCTTGGCTATATCAAAAATACTTAAACGGGTAATGTTGCCTTATACTGAAGAGAAAATTCTCTTGAAGAGAGTGTTTTTAGAAGACAACAACCAAAACGACCAGTGAGCGAGCAGCATCACTGTGTTATGTAGCGCTCAACCCAATCCCCAAACCTTAATCCAACAGAAAACCTTTGGGCTGATATGAAAACAGTTTCTAAGACCTAAACCAATGCAGGGGTAAGTCTGCAGTCCAAGCCTCCTGGGCTGTAAAACTTGACAGTTTCAGAAGTTGGTGGACTCCATGCAGCTCAGATGACATGGTTAGGTAATTTACCAGAACACGTTATCTTCGAGCATTTTTCTGTCTACACACTAGCTGTTGGACTCTGCTATTTTCTGAGCATCCAAATAATGCTTTTCCCTCACATCCAGTAGAGGGACAGTAGTTGATATAGATCATCATCTGTTGATCATCTTTAGTTCAAACTCCAAAATATTTAGACTTGCCAACCCCATACTGGGTTATTCTACTCAAATTACAGCTTCTTTAAAACACAGTCTGAGATTCATGACATTTTTATTCTATTCTATACAAAACCTCGTGTATATTTGTGAAAAAAGAGAAGTTGTAGTTTTACCAAACGTATCACTAGAATCTCTTCATATTTATTACTCATGAATTCTGGTGTCTTGTCTCATAAGCTGAATATGTTTCCCTCCCATATTGTTAAGGACCCCATGCTGCTCTCACTGAAACGGAGGTAAGCTATTATTTCTGCACTGATAGGGTGTCTTCTGTGTTTCCAATGAATGATACAGAAATGAAGACTGAAATTAATCCTTGCATATATAATTCACGGTGTACTGTGGCTCGAAATCTTTACATTGTGTTCTGTGAGAATGCAACCGTGGGAGGGAAAGAGTGATTTAACCTTCTGTGCAGTTGGCTCAGAACCAAGCTGCAATGCAGAGAGCAAGAGTTCAGGAGAGCCGTGAAGTGAGACGAGATGCTTCGGCGTTAAGTGCAATTCTTACTTTTTTTTTTACCAAACCATGCGAGCTCTATACTTCACGACTCTGCTTTCCTCCCAGCTCTGAACAGCATCTGCACGAGCTGGCTCACTCTGCCGCTGCACAAAGGTGCGTTTTCATATTCAACCGCACGGCGCGCGCAGAAATTTTAAGATTCAACCCGCAGCGCCCACACTTGCTGTGTTTAACTCTCCATCTGGCATACATATGCAAGCTTCTGTGGAGATGCACGGCTTTTATCAAAAAGTCCCATTCAGCTGAATTTAAAGCCACGGCACTGCTGAGGAATCGGCTTCGGACGCGGAAACGAGCATGCCAGAATATAAAAAAAGTTAATATTTCTTACCTGAAGCAAGAAGGTCAGAGCGTCACACAGGAAGGTTGCAAATAAAAAGAAAAGCACTTGTTAGTAACTGGAGAATATTAAAGCAGCATTTTTAATTGAATACAGTGCCTTTCCGATGTACTCCTATCCCTTGAATTTATTTTACATTTTATAACACTAAAGCCACAAGTTCAAGAGTATTTTATTGAGATTTTGTGTGACAGATCAACAAAAAGTAGAATATAATTGGCCTGCAATTGTTTTTCAAAGGTGTGTTTTTCAAAGCATATGCACCCCCCCAGCCAGTTGGCTTCAGAAGTCACCCATCTGGTCAGATGAGGCTAAAATTTAACTTTTTGGCACACAAAACGTTGTGTGTGACAGAGGACCGACGCCGCACATGAACAAACGTTTCCATCGATGAAACAGTGATCGCAGTGTCATGCTGTGTGGTTGCTATTCTTCACGTTGGACAACCTTAGACTTAGACAACTTTATTGTCCTTTTGTATGTACAGAGTGCATACAGAATGAAATGTCGTTGCATACAGCTTTCGACAGTGTAATGGGATTGCAGGTGGAATAAGACAACATTACAATATAAAGTGCAGCACTGATCAGATGTAACAATGCAGAAGAAAAACAGTGTGCAAGAACAGTGTGCAGAACAATGTTGTGTTTTTAATGTTTGCTTTTAGTTTCTATTTTTCCATGTTCTATTTTGTTTCTACATTTTATTCCTACTTGCTTTTATTCTGTTTTTTTCCTGTATTTTAATCATGTAAAGCACTCTGTATTGTCTCTGTACTGAAATGTGCTATACAAATAAATTTGCCTTGCCTTACAAAAATAATGGTGCATTTGCATGGAAAGGTACGGAGCAGTGCGAAATAATATGTGCAAAAATGCAGAAAACATTGGGTTGTTCAGCAACGTTGGTAATGCCAAATAAGGATGCAAATGTGATGCAGAGTCCAGTTTAGAGTTCAACAGTTCAGCAGTCTGATGGCAACAGGGAATAAACTGTTGCAGACCTAGATAGCCTAGCTTGATAGGAAAATACTTTGGAGTAAATATAGGTCAAAACTTGAAGAAAAACAAACTGCTAGAGGCTGGCAAAGACTAAAGCGGAGGTGTACCTTACGGCATGTCTTTGATATCAACATACGGGCAGAGGTACGATGGATAGTTTGGATCAAAGCGTGTGCAGGTATGAAAATGGCCCAGTCAAAGTCTAGACTTCAATCCAAATGAAATTCTTTGGCAAGACTTTTTTTTCATTCAATGTAACTAAGCTGGAGCAGTTTTACAACAAAGAATGGGAAACCATGTCTAGATGGGAAAACATGGTGGAGGGATACCCTAAAAGACTATAGTCACAGCAAAAGGGTTGTTATCTGAAATATTGACTTAGTGGGGCTGAATACAAGTATGTGCAACACTGCAGATTTTGATTTGTTAATATTTGTAAAAAAAAAAAAAAAAAAAAACGTATCGTTTCCTTCTATTTAACATGTATATTTATTACCTCTTTTTTAGCACATGTAGTCTAAGACAAATTTCCCTTACAAGACAATATATCTCATCTATAACACTAATTTGTGTGGGTCTGAGACAAAATCGCAATAAATGACATTAGATCTTGTGGCTAAACCGTGGCAAAATAGGAAAAAGTACAAAGAGAATAAATACTTTAGTGCTATTTATCAACTGCAAAACATCAAGTAGATTTTAATCTGTTATATAAAACAATTTCATTCATATTATTTCAATAAATGTTTCAATTCAAATAGAGATGATAGAAATATATTTTATTGACCCATGTTCTCATACATATATTAAGCTACTTGACTTAGAAACAAGCAAGATATAAAACAACAAATACGCATACCATATTTTTGCGACTATAAGGCGCACTTAAAATCCTTAAATTTTCTATGAAATTGAAGATGCGCCTTATAAATGATCACCGTTGTGCTTACTGACTCATTTTATGTGGTACAATGGGCTCAAAAATCTGTTAAAGTGCGTAAATACGACTTTGGTTATGAACAAAGCCGCTCCACTCGATGGATATTCTGAGCATTACGGTACACTGTGTCACTACCTGATAGGACCCCTGAGCTGTCTACCAGACTGCCTGACTGTAATGTCTAAACTAGAAGTGCATTCATGTAAGGCAGCCCACGCCAGGAGTACGTGCAAGCAACAATAAACCTAGTAAGATAATTCAGTGTTAAAGTTAAGTTTATTTTGGCCTTATGTTAGAAACAGGGCAGTGTAGTCCAGCTACTCTGTCCTCCTGACAGAGACGGATAGAGAGCTGTGGACGTGAAGAGTGATATTACACATTTGGGAAGAATATTTAGTACGCCTCATAATCCGGTGTGCCTTATGGTCCAAAACATACGGTACATTGCAAAACTCCAGAGAAATTCCTGATGGTGGATGATAACAGATAAAATCCTGAACAGGAGCTACCAGTCAAGGCTTTGCACTCACCTTCTCATTCAATGAGAGTCCTATTTAGAAAAAGCTAAAATGTCCAAGATGTTGTGAGTTATTTCACAATTCTGTGTTTTATACATAACTCCATACTTTTGATACATATTTTTGATGTCTTCACTATGCATCTGCAATCTACAAAGTCATAAAAACAAGGAAAAGCCGTTTAATGACAACGGTGAGTCCAAACTTTTGACTGGGAGTGTATGCAAGAAGAAAGCGTGAGAAACTGTACTCGTAAATAAGGTGTCTTTTGGCTGTTAACCGGGTAAAATCTGCAGGGGAACCACCCATCATGTTTATAGTCCACTTCTGCCTGCAGGGAGCCTGAGCTGAAATATCCTGCCAAGTGCTGCCCACTCAGTTCTCCTCCTTTACTCACTGCTTCCATTCAGTCGGCAATGCTGTTTGCAGGGTGATGTAAAACCAATAAAGGCCTGTTTTACAGCATGCAAATCCTAAATAAAAGTAAAGAAGACACACAACTACTTTAACTGAGATTTATGTGATCCTTTTACCCAGAGGCTTAAAGGAAGAGGTGACAAGTTGCGGGATTACAGTTTTACAGCAAAGTTCCTTAAAGGCAAAAAGGAAATGAACATAACCACTAACAATAAATAACAAATAGACGCCCCGATATAAGCCAACTGCTTATGGAGAAAGGAAATTAAGCTAAAGGCCTCATTTCCTGCCTCGAGGCTTTGATGGAATCTAAAGGGTTACAAACTCAAGTTTATGAAATCTTGTAAAAACGCTAAACTTTTGAAAGCAAAACTGATAGATGTTCAAAGCCAAACAGCTTGGGGAAAGGAAACGCACCAAGTCCAAACCGCAAAGGAACACCAGTTAAGGGCTCTAATTTGGCAGAGGTTGGGAGAAATGTTTCTAATAAGCTCTTAGCACCAGAACTGCGGCTGGCATGATATAAAAATGGGGGGAAAAAAACACAATGTTCTGCAAACACTGTGTAAACACAAAGTGCAGATTTAGTTTTGTTCTGTAAAGGGTGCAAAATGCTTTAAGGTTGCTGCAGTTCGCTGACAGCTCAGGTAGAAACGTATCTACAAAAATAGGAATTTCACCGTCAGCGTTTAGGAGACAACTGCCAAACTTTAATGAATAGAGGGCAAGAAAAAAAAAGAAATGCTTGTGATTAGAAGGAAGTGACGGAGAATAGATCCCAATACTGATAATTCATGTTTTCATATAAAAATATACAGTCAATCTCTGACTCCGCTGCATCTATGGCATCAGAATGTCACCTGTCAACATAGAACGTCTTGTGTTCTGCTTGAGATTTTGTGCAACTGCACAGACATGGGTTGGTTATCGGTGCATAGGGTTAGGAGGATTTAAAAAGTTTCCTTCTCTAAAAAGATCTGCCACACCTCCCTTTTAATGAGAAGCCAGGATGGATGGAGCTTAGCCAGCGCCGCATCCTCCCAACTGGTTGCTGCCCACTGCCTGTCAGCAGGCTGAATGACGCTTCTACATTTTTTTCCTCACTTAAAAGTGACAAATTCAGCTAATGAATTGCCACCTATCTCTGTTTTTGTAAACAAAAAAATTTTAAATATAGAACAGCGTGTCTGTTAGGCAGCAAGCTACGCTAATTAACAAGCCACTGACTTATGTTACGCTTTAAAAGGAGAATGGCAAAAAAGTTGTAAAAATATGAAAAATAAGCACATAAGAACTAAATGTGCCTGGTGTTCAAACTAGATCTTTGCTTACATCTATGCATCAAAATTTAAGAACTTTAAGAAGAAATAGCAGGAACAGAAATGTTGCACGAGAAATAACTGATGCCTTTTTGTTTTGAATAAAAGATATGATGATGATGATACACATTTAAATTATTTTAAATACCATCATTGTGTGATGCCACATTGTTCAAGTCCGTCAAATCAAACACATTTCACATTTACCTTAAAAGAAGCTTTTCTGTTGAACAATACTTTTTTAAAGAAACTTAGCTGACCTTTTATGTTAAAAAAAAAAGAAAAAGAAATGACTCACAGCACTTATTACTCTAGTCTAACATTTCCGATGTTCATGTGTCTTCCCTACATATTCCTACTTTTTAGATAATTTGCCATTGGTTGGTTCAAGATTGGGTACTATTAAACGTAACCGTCATATCCAATAAATTAGACCAGCTGCTCTGATGGGACTTGTTTGTCAGATTAAAAGTTCCTTAGGGCGACACTTCTGTATTAAACAAAAGCAACTTTATTGCTCTTATGTAATATTTATATCTAAGAAATTAGATGTGTTGTCATTAACTATAAGTGGAAAATCATCATGATTAACATAAATATAGGCTTGAAAACATCACTGTGTGTAAATCTATATGATCTATTTCGTTAGTGAATTTATCTACTGAAATAAATTAACTTTTCAATACAATTTTAAAGGTGCATATTGTCAAATGCAAAATGTGACATTTAAGAGCTGAACGCTTTTATTAGTAAGATATGACTTTGCTGATTTGCAAATAAGATTACAAATATTGAATTATCGCAACATGAAAGCAGATTGTTGCATATAAAAAATCAAGTCCTGCATAATTCACATTCAGATCTTAATGACATTGTCTTTGACTATACATTTCAGCTAAAGTCAAACCAACTTGCTGACTGTTGAGCTAACCAGGGTTTTTTTTTTTTTGTCCAACAGATGCTGCTTTCTGAGCACCTCTATTGTTTCTGACAGTAGCAATCTGGAGATCAGATTAGGAGACGTGCTCTGTATCAGCGAGCAATCCTTTAAAGAGCTTAGGGAGAGGGAGCAGCCTGTCTCCAGCAGTGTACGGGGTCAGGGAATCACCCGCTTCACGTCTCCCGCTATCTGCTCCGAGGTAATCCTGTTGTCTGCAGAGAATCACGGCCAAACCGAAAGCAAACACCGAGCCCCGGTCTGGTGGCAAAGGCCAAAGAGAGGGAAGAGGAACCACAATGGATGAAAGTTGTGTTGGGAAGACGGGGCAAATGATTCTGCAAGACTGAGTTGGAGAGACACGCTCAAGGGCACCGACTGGCCTTGAATGGCAGTTTCCTTTTTTGCTCTTATAGAAAATTGCGGCAGCTTAAAACCTGCAAAAATAGGCGCTTGTACATTGTCGTCAAGGTTACAACTTATGCTGTGCTTCATATCTCATATTTATCCATTATTGAAAGTACAGTTAATGAACCGCAAACTATTGACTGCAAGTAAAGCAATAGATGGGGGATGTGTCAATGGTCTGCCAGCATCCTTTCATAACATTTACACACTACAGTGTCATTCAACATCGATATAGAGTATTTTATTCTATATACAATAGAAAGCAGCTATTTGCGTACACTGTATGACTTGCTTTTAAAACTGCATCACATATTTTTTGAGTCTTCTACCAGCTTCTTGCCACAGTTTTTCTTGATTTTGTCCCATTTCTCCCGACAGAAGTGCTGAACATGAGTTAGGTTTATTGACCGCCTTGTTTGCACACAGAATCAGCTTTTATTGCTAAGTTAGCGCACACAAACGAAGAATCTGACTTTGGTTCAGCTTTGCTAGCAATAAAGACTTTTTTATAAACATAAAAAGGGAAATAAAAAGAAATTTATGTAAATAATAGATACATGTTTTTACACAAGAGGAACCTGCATCTGAACTGGGGCAAATTAGCATGTTATCAATATGGGTAACCTTGCCTGCAAGATGAATTCTCACGGTATTTGTGCATTCACAAACACACGAGAACCCATCTTGTTCCGCTCCGGCTTCAAACGTTTGTGTCCGGAGCCGAAAAACGGTTCGGGCCAATCACGTTGCAGGATTGAAGTTTAAGGCGGGACATGCCGGTGCGACGAAAGCAAGAGCTGCTGTGTGCACCGCCGAACCAAAATAAACATGGCAGCCGCAGCGCAGGAGGACGCACGCGTAGCTTCTTCTATCACATCTGCTTGGTAAGAATCCACAATTTCTTCTTTGAAAGAAGAAGAGCAAGAAATGCCTTGACTAGTTTAGCTTTTTGTGGTTTCTCGTGACACTTGCTGCTTAAGTTTTCATTTGATACCGTGATTGGCTAAAACCAACCTTTGGTAGGCGGGCATTACGTGTCGCTTCGTCCAATCAGCTCGGAAAGTTCTGCTGAATGTCCCTCCTTTCCCCAAATGGATTCAATGAAGGCAGACCCAGACTGATAATGTGCAGAACCAGAGAGGTGTTTTGGTTTTGTTCTGGGCTTCATAGGCACATTTCACACAAAACATTGTCATGTTGACACAGCGCATGTCTCCTTCCTGAACAGCATGGCGATTGGATATCACGGCCCTGTTTATATTTGTTTATTGCTGTTGGAACATTCGGACGTGGCACCCACAGTCAGGCAATTGTACACAAGGGTAAACCTAATTTGTGCGAGTTCTCTTATATCTTGGCTGAATTTCTTTTGATTTTGCCATTGTTACAAAATTAAGCAGCATTTCCAGATGTTGAATTAATTTAGCTTAACTATTGTGGATTTAACTTTTAGAAGAGCCTTACAATCACTGCAACGCAACATCTTTCCAACTTGGGAAATGCAAAGTAGTCTTAGTGTATGTAATATTTTAACTTTGAAGAAATAATTTTAGAAAGATGGGCTCCTTATTCCAGTATTTAGAAAATAGAAAACAATTGTGTTAATTATACCTGAATAAAATTGGGCATGTTTAGTCCGACTATCATATTAGACAGCGGAAAAATGTTGCATATCTTTTTTTTAAAATGGGTACGCAAATATCTGGCTTCTTCTGTAGGCGGCATATACTTGTTAAAAACTAAAAGCATAAAAAAAGTATATTAATTATCAAACAAACTTCAAGTCTACAGATTTTCTGTTTAAAAAAAAAACACTTAGTAATTTCTTTTCCACAAATCTAATACACAGGAGTGCAGCTAACTAGACATTAGCTTTTTCTTATTTAGTTTTTGTTATTTTACACAAGAATATTCAGTCTTATTGCTTTTTTTAAGCTTTTTGGAAAAAAAGAAAAATATAATGGAGATATGCATCAAACTAGATAAAGGTTGTGATAGAAAAACAATTTAAATATTCATTTAGCTATTTTTATGCTAATGTACTGTATATAGCGAGTGTTCTATTTCATCCCTCCTGACCGCCAGAGGCGATGCTGAAAGCACTGAATGTTCCCTTCGGGCATGCGCAGTTCGAGTAATTATACCAACAGAGTCACACCTGTGACGCCGGATGACCACTCGGAGGCTATATAGCCTGCTGTCATCCTTGGCTCTGTTCCTTTTTTCTTCTCGCAAGCGGTTCGCTAACTTCCCCGTTGTGTGACGCCCCATCGCGTGGAGTTGCGGTTTTTCCTCCGCCCTCCCAAGGCTGCAACGGGTTGATTGTGGAAGTTTTTCGGAAGGTAAGTAAGCTGTTTGTTGGTGACGGTAGCATTCGCGCCCCCTCTCCCGGCTCACGGCTTTTCGTTACCCTGTTACCTACAGCTGGGGCTGTTGATTGTGTACGGCTAATGTTGTTAGCCCATTTCGGTTTACCAGTTTATACCTGGTGACGGTAGCGTGTTCGCTCCCTCTCCCAGTGTGACTAATAAGTTAATTTACCGAGGTCTAAAAACGACTAACGTTAGTTCTTTGGGTTATCAATTTATACCTGGTGACGGCAGCGTGTTCGCCCCCTCTCCCAGTGTGACTAATAAGTTGATTTACTCAAGTGTGAAGTACGGCTAACGTTGTTAGCTCCTTTTGGTTTACCAGTTTATACCTGGTGACGGCAGCGTGTTCGCCCCCTCTCCCAGTGCGACCAACCTCATTTACCGAAGTTGTGTACGGCTAATGTTGTTAGCCCATTTCGGTTTACCAGTTTATACCTGGTGACGGCAGCGTGTTCGCCCCCTCTCCCAGTGTGACTAAGTTGATTTACTCAAGTGTGAAGTACGGCTAACGTTGTTAGCTCCTTTTGGTTTACCATTTTATACCTGGTGACGGCAGCGTGTTCGCCCCCTCTCCCAGTGTGACCAACTTCATTTACTGGAGTGTGAAATAGGGCTACCGTCGTTAGCGCCTTTGATTTTTTGGTTTTATACCTGGTGACGGTAGCGTGTTCGCCCCCTCTCCCAATATCAGCCTCCTTGTGTTTGCAGCCTATTTCTTGGCTCTGCCATAATTGGTGACGGCTGCGTTTGCGCCCCCTCTCCCGATTTTAGCGCATTTTCATTTAATTGGGTTGAGCCTTGTCGACCTTAGACATGGATGGCTTCCACAGCTGCAGGGATTGTGGGGCTGCCCTCCAGGCAGAGGATGGCCACGACCTGTGCCCTACCTGCCTTGGACATGAGCACCTTGTGGAGGCGTTGTCCGAGAACCCCTGCATGAATTGCAGTTTTATGCCACATGCAGTGAGGGTGGACCGGTTGGCACAGTTGTGCCCCCAGGAGGGTTCTGACCTTCCGCCCTCTGGACAGGTGGATCCCCCCAGGCGTTCTAAGCGCCGTGGTGGGACCGCGGTCTCAGCACCCCCTCCTCGGAGGAGACGGGCCAAACTTGACCAGGGCCTGGCCACAAGGGTGGAACAGTTGTCAGCGGAGTTGGCAGAGATGAAGTCCTTGCTGCAGACACATCGGTCTGATACCTCTCTTCCAGTGGCTGGGCTCTCCTCCCCACCCATGCCTGAACTAGTTGCGGAGGAGGACGTCATATCTCTGGCTGCCTCTGCTTCTCATTTCAGAGATGAGGAGGAGGCAGGGTCCTCTCAAGCCTCTGACAATGGGTCGTTTTCATCCCGGAGTGCAGTTGGGGAGGCCAGTGACAGTTCCATGCGGGATGTCATGTCCATGGCCCTGAAGCAGCTGCAGCTAGAACTCCCGCAAGGAGAGGTGTCCGACTCCGGGAGTGCCTTTTTCAGGCGCGGACGGGCCCCTACTCCATTTTCTGTACCTCCATCAGAGGAGTACCTTAAGGAGTTGCACGCTTGTTGGCGGGACCCGAGAGCGTTATCACGGCTCTCCTCAGACGGTCGGGTGTTGGCTGCCATGCACGAGTCGGTGAAAGCCGGCCTGGACCGTATGCCAGCAGTTGAACCAGCTGTTGCTTCACTGATTGTGTCACCAGATGAGGCCCTGCGTCCTGAGGTCAGGTGCCCACGGACTCAATGCCGGGTTACAGATGACCTCCTGTGTAAGGCATACAATGCAGGAGCGCGTGCGGGACGTCTTGGCAACTCCCTGGCGCACCTCATGTTCGCCCTCTCTACATCCGTTCAGGACGCTGGTGGTGCAGCCGCAGCGGTTGGCTTTAGTGATGCAGCGTTGCAGGCCTTTGCGCTGATGACCAGAGAGCTCGGCCGTGTCATGTCATTCCTTGTCCAAGCTCGTAGACAGGTCTGGCTTGCACAGTCTCCTCTCACGGAGGCTTGCCATAGGACCCTCAGGGGTGTCCCGGTCGTGCCAGGGGAGTTGTTTGGGTCAGCTGCCCTGGAGGCACTGGAGCGGACTATTCAGGCGCGTCAGACCAGCCAGCAGCTTTCTGGCCTTCGCAGGAGCGTACCCCCCTTTCCTCAGCGTTCAGGGCGCCCTGCTACTACCCCCAGCGTTCGGCCACGGCCTCAGATTAATGATGGATCTGGTGGTTCCTATCCCCGTGATGTTCGGCAGAGACCCAGCAGGGACTTTCGTAGGCCAGTCGGCCGCCCAGCTAGACCGACCCGGGCCTCAGATCCTGGACGTCCTCCCCCCAGGGCTCCCAGAGGCCGAGGGGATAGAAGATGACGCCACCGGGCCAGCCGTCTGACATTTTTCCCATCAGCAGCTACGTTTCTGGGCTGCTCACTCTGTGGATCCATGGGTGGTTGCCACCCTAACCCATGGCTACAGACTCCAGTTCCGACGGCGGCCCCCTCTCTCACGCCGGGTCAAGATGACCATTATCACCGACCCGGTGAAATCCTTGGCACTAGACCAGGAGCTTTCCGCCCTCCTAGCCAAGGGAGCAATCGAGGCTGTGGATCCTCTGCGGCAACCCAGAGGCTACTATTCCACGTACTTCCTCGTGGCAAAAAAGACCGGCGGTTTTCGCCTCATTCTAGATCTAAGGGGACTCAATCAGTACCTGAAAGTCCTTCCATTCCACATGCTCACCACAGCAGAGGTCCTTCAGACTGTCGTGGCAGGGGATTGGTTTACGTCAGTAGATCTGACAGATGCCTACTTTCATGTACCTATTGCGGCAGAACATCGCCGCTTTCTCAGGTTTGCTTATCAGGGTCGCCATTGGCAATTCCGGGTGCTCCCATTCGGGCTCTCCCTTTCCCCGAGGGTGTTTACTCGTTGCGTGAAAGCGGCCCTCTCTCCTCTGCAGGCCTCCGGAGTCAGGATTCTGCCATACCTGGACGACTGGCTTCTCTGTGCTCCCACTCAGGTAGCTGCCTCTCGGGATACGTCCCGGCTTCTTCTCCAGGTGTCACGGTTGGGCCTCAAAGTCAACCTTGCAAAGAGTTGTCTGGTTCCATCTCAGACAACCACCTTTCTTGGGATGCATCTGGACTCCACTACCATGAAGGCCCGTCCGTCTGTTCACAGGGTGGACGACATACTCCAGTTTGTCGGTCGATTCAGGCTGGGCAGGCAGTTTCCTTACAGCATTTTCCTGCGAATGCTGGGCAAACTGACATCGGTCACTCGTGTCGTGCCCTTGGGTTTGCTCCTTCTGCATCCTTTGCAGCGGTGGCTCAACCGCTTTCACCTAGATGCCAGGCTGCACAGACGTCACAGGCTCATGGTGACGAGGATGTGCCTCCGTGCCCTAGCTCATTGGCAGGACAGGACCCTTTTGTCCTGTGGCGTTCCAATGGGGTTAGTGGTGTCTCGAAGGGAAGTGGTCACCACGGATGCCAGCCCCAAGGGCTGGGGCGCCGTGTGGCAACACAGAGCGGTTCGGGGTCTCTGGGGTCCAAGGGAGCGCACCGAGCACATAAACGTGCTGGAGCTGCGGGCTGTGCACATGGCCCTCAGGTGCCTTCTGCCCCACCTAGAAGGAAGGCATGTGTTGGTTCGAATGGACAACACCTCTGTTGTTTACCATATCAACCACCAGGGAGGCACCAGGTCGGCACGTCTCCTGGAGGTGTCCAGGGATCTCCTGGAATGGGCGTTTCCCCGTCTGTCCACCCTGCGCGCAGCATATCTACCAGGGCGGCAGAACCAGGTTGCAGACTCTCTATCCCGCCAGGCACCTGCTCCGGGAGAGTGGTCTCTTCACCGCGACGTAGTGCGCAAGATCTGGAACCTCTTTGGCCAGGCAGAGGTAGATCTGTTTGCCACAGAGGAGTCAACCCAGTGCCCCCTATGGTATTCCCTGACAGGGGTCGGGGGCGCACTGGGCCAGGATGCGCTGGCTCATCCATGGCCACAGGTTCTCCTGTATGCCTTTCCACCCCTCTCGCTGATTTGGCCTACTCTACGGAGGGTTCTCGAGGAAGGCCACAGGGTGTTGCTGGTAGCTCCGTTCTGGCCAGCACGCCCGTGGTTCCCGCTGCTTCGGAGTCTGTGTCTCAGTACTCCATGGCGTCTTCCAACAAGGAGGGACCTGCTGTCTCAGTTGGGGGGACAGATATGGCACCCCAACCCTCAACGTCTCCAGCTGTGGGCCTGGCCCCTGGGAGGCTGACTGGGTGTTCAGAACCTGTCAGACACACCATTTTGAGTGCTAGGGCGCCCTCCACTAGGCTGCAGTATGACAACAGATGGCGTCTTTTTTCTCAGTGGTGCTCTGCCCACAATGAGAATCCGGTTACCTGCTCGGTGCCCACTATTCTGGAGTTCCTCCAGTCTCTCCTTGATAAGGGCCGCTCTCCTTCGACCCTTAAGGTGTATGTTGCGGCAATTTCATGTCATCACCTACCTGTCGACGACCGTACAGTAGGGCGCCATGATCTGGTCTCTCTTTTTCTGCGCGGTGCTCGTAGGTTACGCCCGCTGCCGGCTCCACGAGTGCCCGATTGGGACCTACCATTGGTTCTTGCGGCCCTGTGCCATCCTCAATTCGAGCCTTTGGCACAAGCGGACCTCAAGTGGCTTTCTTGCAAGACCGCCTTTCTGTTGGCTATCGTGTCAGCTAAGAGAGTCAGTGAGTTACATGCTCTCTCTGTCAGCCCTACATGTATCGGGTGGGCTCCAGATGACTCCGGTGTTACCCTGTGGCCTAACACTGCATTTGTGCCTAAGGTGTTGTCTCCTTTTCACCGTAACGAGCCATTGCAGTTGGCTCGGTTTCAGCCCCAGTCTGGTGCAACCGAGGGGTCTGAGTTATTGTGCCCAGTAAGGGCATTGGAGGCATATATTTCGGCCACCGCAAGTCTAAGACGCTCAGACCAGCTTTTCCTGTGTTATGGGGGTCCAAGGTTAGGCTACCCTCTTTCCAAGCAGCGTCTGTCCCATTGGATAGTGAGCGCCATCTGCCACGCCTACGCTGTAGGTCGCCGCTCCCTGCCAGTCAGGGTGAGGGCACATTCCACCAGGAGCGTCTCTGCTTCCTGGGCGGCTTTGAGAGGGGTCCCTCTGGAAGCAATATGTGCTGCTGCATCATGGGCTTCCCCGACCACCTTCACGAGGTTCTACAACGTCAATGTGACTGTCCCTCATCCACTGGGTCAGGTCCTTTTACAAGGTTCTGCTGGGCCCTCTCAGTGAGGTATGTGCTCAGGATTCCTTGTGACATAGTTGGCATTAGTCATTCAGTGCTTTCAGCACCGCCTCTGGCGGTCAGGAGGGATGAAATAGAACGAAAGTTACGTATGTAACTACGGTTCTATGAATCCCGGATGACCGCCAGAGCTTCTCTGTCACTCAGAATCCTTGCTTCTGCGAGAAGATTCTGTAGGAACAGAGCCAAGGATGACAGCAGGCTATATAGCCTCCGAGTGGTCATCCGGCGTCACAGGTGTGACTCTGTTGGTATAATTACTCGAACTGCGCATGCCCGAAGGGAACATTCAGTGCTTTCAGCACCGCCTCTGGCGGTCATCCGGGATTCATAGAACCGTAGTTACATACGTAACTTTCGTTCTTTACTGCAAGGGATTTTTGCATTCATCTGAGATCGCACGGTGTGATGATTGAGCCCCTACATCACAGTAACAAATATACACAACATAAAATATTAAAGCTGTGCTAATTTTTCTGTCTGATGCTGGGTTCCCTTGGTCTGTCTTTACCCTTGGCACGATTACGCAACTGTGACAAATAAAGAGGGCAGGGACGCACCTTTTCATCACTGCCCACCATTCCACGGCACATGATCACTGTGACGGCTAGAGAGAAATCACCCAGACGCCTGAATTGATGCAGATGCTCCTTTAAGCAAAACTGAAACACTCTTACAAGGTAATTGTACTTGTTTATGGCTGCTAGCTACTTTGGGCAGGTGTTCTTTATAAAATAAATTTCAATCTTAATGACTCTTCCTGGTTAAATGAAGGTAAATGAATAAATAATATCGTCATTTCTCCAAAAAAAAAACAGAGAAGAAATGTTTAGAGTTGGACACAGGGATGGTGTGAGGGAAAGAGAGAGAGATGAGTTAAAAACAAGGATGAAGAAGAGGAGGGTGGGCCATACTGGTTTTGCTGCAAGTCTCAGAGGCCCAAAGCATCTTTTACAAGCCTAAACCATGTCAGATCACATCAGAGTTGCTGCCAGCTCCTTTCTCCACCCTCCACGCTTCTGGACCAGCAAACACTTGTGTACAGCAGCTGCAGAAAAGTCTGCATAAGCTAGTCCACACATGCATACGGACCTTTAAAAAGCTTTCCTGGGATGATTTCCTTCAATCTTAGCTCATCGCTTCCTTTATTCTGCAGCCCCATGTGGGTCCAATTTCACAACAGCTTACATAAGCCACGCAGGGACACACGCAGGCCATCTCAGTGCTAACCATGGATGGATAAGAGGATGTTAGGAGCTGACTGAACGGTTTGTGTGATAGCGAAAGTGACGGACAACTTGTTCTGCGCCGCCGCCCCCCCCCCCCCCCCCCACGCCCCGGAGGATTTTTCTGCCAAGAATTACCCATTTTTGTTTCCTGCCAATAAGACCTGACTCCTCTTTTTCCCTCTCCTTTCATCAATTCGCCTGACCCATTTCAGCTTGAGCAGGTCAGCATTTTCCCTCCAATAACAAGCAGAGAACTTTCCTGAGGATGAGCGCATTAGGGGAGCTGCAGCCTTGAATGACTGTCTGGGGATGACTTCGACTACAGTTATGGTGCCAGAGAAACCCTGATCCCTTGACCCAAACATAAATCCCTACAGTTTTGTTTAAATCAAAGCAGAATATGTTTTAAGCTATAAAGTACTGTGATAAAAAATTGTTTTATCTTTACAGGATTGTAACTGACCAAATAAAGGATGGCGGATTTTAAAATAATGAGCCAGAAAGTTTTGCAGTAGCCTAGAAGATAATACATTTGGTATAAAAGATAAATCTATGCTATTGGACACAACATTGTGTGCATACAGTCAAATAAAACCATGACATTTTCCAAATACACTTTACTTGTTAGATCAGTTCTTAACCTTCCTCCTTGGATGCATGAGGAAGCTGCATCTGACATTCTTCCAGGAAATCTCAGCTAATGTCACACAGGTCAAGTTATTTTCACACCTTATTTTTGTTAACAGCTTTTTCCCTTCCTGTAATTGTTCTTCATTTTTGCACCTTCTCCCAAAAATTTACTTAAATATTTAAACTGAAGCTACCATTTTTAAGCTTCTTTTTACCCGACCACTTTAAATGAACACAACCTGGTAGAAGTCCAACCGTATTCATTAATTAAGGAATTAATTAGTCTGTATACTGAACATTTCAAAGATACTGACCTCTGCCTCTGCTGTCTTTAGTAGGTCAGAGATCACTGCAAATATGGAATTACCAACATTCTTCTACAGTAGTTAACAGTCATCATTTTCTTCCTATTTAACCATATTTTTAATTAGCCTGTAAAGAAGAAATCCTTCAATGCTCTTTGCTCGGTGGACAGATCACTATCTTCATAAAAATGACTTAACTCCCACAACTGATAAGGCCAGGGTTCGGTGGGAAACAGACCTGGAAGTTGAGCTTAGTTCAGAAGCATGGTTAAAAGCTTTTAGGTTTGCTAAGAAAATGTTTACTTGTAACAGACTTCGGGAAAGTCAGTACAGAATTCTACATAGAGTGCAGCGCACCCCAGAGTTTTTACATAAAATTCACCCTCAAATTTCCCCTCTTTGCGTAAAGTGCAATACAGATGTGGGGACTTACTATCACTGTATATGGAAATGCCCTATAATTGCTAGATTCTGGAATAACGTTTCTATAGAGCTTCGCTCGATCTTTCACCAGACAGTCCCACTGAGCCCTGTGCTGTTTATTCTTGGTCTCTCTGTAGAAGGGCTTTCTCTATCTTCAGCACAAATGACTTTACTCCGTAAACTTTTACATTTGGCAAGACGATGTGTACTGTTTCAGTGGATTCAAGGACAGCCGCCTTCTGTAACACAGTGGTACAGAGAAACGTTCGAGGTGTTTCCGCTGGAACGCCTCAGTGCCATTATAAAGGGTAATTGTAATGATTTCTATAGAATATGGCAACCTTTGCTTGATCATCTGCCTAATGAGCTCGCCGAGCTATTACAAAAAGGGAGATCACAGTTTGGTTTTAAACATCATGTTTGATTGATTGTTTTTGTTTATCTTTTTTTTCCCTTGACTTATATGGACTGTAGGTTTTGACCCTGATGTGTATTTGAAATTCAGGTAACGGTGTTTTGCTGGACATTTCAGATTTTGTATTAGACTTGGCTGTGCTGAATTGTTGTTGTTTGTCTTGTTTCTAAAAGACAATAAAGTCTTGTTTAAAAAAAAAAAAAAAATGACTTAACTCCCAAATCACGCTTACAAAAGTGTCTAACCTGTGTGCTTCCAGTAGGGCTAACGACACGCAACCTTCGCTGTTCTTTTGGGGGACATCCAGCACCATGTCTAAAAAAGAAACATCCGGATTTTCCTTCAGCTTGTCATCTTTACGTGTCGCAACCAAATGCATTTTCTCAAAAGCTAAAAAAGATTTGGGAATTACCAAAGACTCCTAAAAGTATTTCTTGATCTGCATGAACTTTCCCCAATTACAACCTTCCCCTTTTGCTTGAGCCTGCTCCAAATGTTGGACCCAGCTGATGGAGAACAACAAACATCTCGGGGGACACTTTGAATTATCAAATTCTAACGTTTCCCATCGTTTCAGCTCACAGCTCTCTGGTTGGGACCGTATTTTCTGTCCATCAGCCAACTGTCACTGCTTGTAACGGTCTGGAGGCTCTCTTAACAGCAGACTTAGACTTGTGGGGGTCCCTGTTTTAGAAATAAAAAGTGATTCTATATTTTTTCTCAACACGGATGTGATTTGCTTTCCTTTCTTGATCTAAAAAGAAATGCTGTTAGTTACAAGTCAAATGTATTAGACAAATATACTGGTGAAGATTCTCTGTCATCCAGGTCATGATATTTCCAAAAAAGTAAAAAACAAAACAACTGGACTTTTTTCCGAAGTTTGAAGACGTTTCGCTTCCCATCCAGAATTATTTATTTGCAGAATTAATCATTTGTATGTTATCTAAGCCATAACAAGGCCTTTTTTGGGGCAATAATATAAAGCTTGGAACTCCACACTACTCCAGACATTTGAATCGAGAAAGCTTTCCGGACGGGAAGAGAAACGTCTTCAAACTTTGAAAAAAAGTCCAGTTGTTTTGTTTTTTTAACTTTTTTGGAATGAGTTAAATATATTAAGCTATTTATACATCTATGTATTTATTTGGCTTTTAAATAGATTTTTTTCCACTGTAATTTTTGTTTTGGCTACAAAGTGAAATAAATGGCTTAATTTCCTTCAAGAATAGCAAATTTAACTTTCTTCAACAGAGATGATACCAAATTTATCCTGGCCAGCAATGGATGGGTGCTGGAGCTTATGTAGCAGGAGAGAGGCTGCACTCAAGGCAGACTGCAAGTTCATCACAAGGTCAACTGCAAAGTCCCTGGAGAGGAACCACATAGTGGTAAAATGGGAATATGGGTTTGAGGCCAGAGGCTTCTTGCTTTGAGTTAACTTGTAAAACCATCACAAGCAAAGTTAGAATGGGAAAGCCAGTTTGGAGGCAAAACCTCTTCCACCATAGCTGACAACAAATACAACTTACAAGACACTTTCACCTGCAATGTAGATTAAAAGTGTGAGGAAAGACTTTCAGATGTTAAATTCAAGGTGGCGTCAAAGTAGATTTAAATGGCTGTTGCTTCTGAATTCCCTCATGTTGTTATGCAACCAATAAACACAAACTCTGGGCTGATATGATATGACCACAAAGGCAAATTTCCTTTTTAGCATGCAAAGCAGCGACAAAATTTGATGCGCTATCTCCGACCAGCCGCGGTGAGGCAAAGCATCTGATGAGCTCTCCGGTTTCAAGGAAACGCTGCTCTCTGTTAAACGCTCTTCTGCGGTTAGGGACTAGCCGCCCGCCGATGTCAGCCGCCCCGAGGCGGCTCCTCAGAAACCATTCAGCTGGCAGCAGTTGTCAGATGCGTGCAGGGATTTTTAAATAAAGAGCTCCTTACTATTTTGCAGCCTGCATGAATTTATTTGGACAAAAAATAATAGCGTGATAGATTGCTTTGTACAGCAAGGAGCCAGCTGAGGATGCACTTTTTCCCCTCCCTCATTCACTCATTCCTCTTGCTTAGTTGCTCTGACTGGAATAATTGGCTCCGTTGGAAAAGAGCAAACAATTCCTTAAAGGCCACATGGCAGAGAAGCGAGTCCAGCTTTTCCTCACAGTTGACCCTCTCTACTAGTTGTCAAGATTGCAAAAGCTTGCACGAATATAATGTTCGTAATGTTGTGGCTCATTCGGCCAAATCAGAAAATCAGGTATGTATACGTCTCCTGGTGAATTAAACACACTTCTTGTCAGATGTTCTGTTGAGGAATTGCATTCAGGAAAATGTGGGTTTGCAGAAGCCACACTGTTTACAAACTGGCCCCTCGTCGACTAGAGACCTTGACATGAACTGGAAACGCTGTTTTTTCTGACTCTAGTCAAGTGCGTGCCAATGCCGACTCAAGCTCCCCTCCACCCCTTCTGCGACCCCGAATGGGATTAGAAATCGGAAGAATGACTGTCAGTGTCAATGTGTTTGACTGCTGCTTAGCAGTAAACCAGCCGGTTGACTGGTCGACCAATCCAGCCGGTTCAAGAGGATTCAGACTCCGCCACTGATTATACGTATGTCAGCTCCCACTGGAAGAGGCCTGTTATGAGCGCCATCATTTACACAACCCCCGGGGCGGCGCGGATCCAATAAGAGGAAATAAAAAGTGACCGAGGCTAATCTCCGTTTACCCTACCCTATGAGGAAACTAATAACAGGTGTATACTGCCTCATGAAGTATGTATGATCTCACTGAAACCCAGATGTGTTATTCTTCACCTTGGGATATTAATGGCATTTTGGAGGAACGTCGACTCTTTGCTTCCACCCAACAGCGGAATGAACGTGACAACTTTACGACCTTTGTTCTTCCTGACGTCTGAGGTTTATTTTACTCAGAGAAAAAGTAAGAAAAGACTGCCTTTTCATATTCTCTGAAATAGTGCTGGCTTTTCAATAGGGGGCACTTAGACCCCGCCCCAATCACAACTGCAAAAAACTGTAAACAAACTGCCCAACAAGAAGTAATTATCACATCTGCACTCCCATGACGTGTGTCTGGCTTCAGATTTTTCAGTAGTGCAAGTCCATTTTAGGTTAAGTCGGGGTTGATTTTATTATATGTTTTGTGTAGGCCTCCTAATTTTAATATTTTAATAATAACACAAATAAGTATGTGTCTTTGCAACCTTTTAGCTTCCATGTGACTCCTCACTGGTCTCTAATTGGTTCTTTAAAGTTTCTACTCTGGGTGCAGCTCTCTGCGCCTGTGCCCAATCAGCGCTTCTCATGTCATTCTTCGTCCAATCAGCATAATACCTGTCAATCACAGTCACAACCCCTGGCAGCTTAGACGTGCATGCGTGAACGTCACTCACACATGACGCAAACAGAGAATGTCGCAGCGAAGGAAAATTATGTAATTTACAATATAAGAATTTCACGAGGCTTTCGCTGAAGGACAGAAAAAAACAACTTAGACCAACTACACTTAATCCAGCAGCAGGCAAGTGGCAGTGTTTGCCAAGCCAACTTTATTTATAAGCACTTTAAAAACAGCACAGCTGACCAATGTACCAGAGCAAATATGTAGAGTGTACATGAGTTGTTACTAACTAAAATACAATATAAAACTTATATAAGCATCTTGAGTAAAACATAATATAAATGGCATAAAGGATGCCTAAAATGAATAAGCTGAGCTCTGTCATACTATGTTAATAGTTAACGAGTTTGGATTCATGTTCAAGTAGTTTATTGTTGTGTGGTAATCTCAGGCCTCTAATGTGCCCCGCAACAAAAATTCATCACCAGCCACCATTGATCTGTGCATAGTTTTGCTTTATTCTACTATACATATATAAAGAATAGACTTGAAAAGTGGGTGTGATTGTCTGATTCTGTGCTGGGACTATTATGTGTCATTTAACAACTATAAATCTAATTTTTAAATCATTAGAGAATTCCTCCAGGCTCCATACTCAAGTCACTTTTATCCAATATCTATTTACCGTATTTTTTTGGACAATAAGTCACACTTTTTTTCATAGTTTCGCTGATCCTGCAACTTATAGTCAGGTGCGACTTATATATCAATTTTAAATGGTAATTCATCTTGACCAGCATGAACCAAGGAGTAACCATTATCATCTATAGCCACAAGAGGGCGCTCTAGGCTTGTGAAAACTATCCTGCTCCTGTAAAAAATCTAATCAAATAATTCAAATATTAACTTGGAGACAACAAAGGCAGAACATATTTGTATGTTGCTTCGCTGTCTCAGTCTGCATTCACGCAGGGGAGCGTTGCGTGGTGCCAGACTGCGACAGAACCCTAATTAAGCTGTCTGTGAAGCTAATAACACCTAGCGCTAGCTTACAGGTCTGTTGTCTGGGTGGTTTACAACTTTGCTGATGATGCACATGAGCTTTATGTTGCTCTCAAACATCCACATTGTACTGTTAGCTTAGCATGTAGCACCGCTACGTTCACGGTCTAATTTGGGCGAATTGTGCTGGCAAGAACCTTGCCGGGTGGAGTTGGTGGCTTGTTATCCTAATTTACTCCATTCATCCTCCCAGGTATGTTCCATGTTATTCTGCTGATTGTGGACGCTGCTGTGTAATTTAATAAATTGGCTTACCAGAGTAAATGTCAGCTTTTAGTTTTGGATTGTGTCAAATACGTGTCTAAATAAATGAGTATAGTCCAGTGCGAATTATAGTCCGAAAAATTCGGCGCCTCAGAAGAACAACTATTACAAAATCTTTAACCATAGATATGCTGAAGATACACACCTTTATATTTGTCCTTTATAGTCCCTTACTTGTATTTATATATTATGTATTATATTTTATCCATTTGAATCCCAACTTTGGTATTTATTCACTTATTATTAGCATGGTATTATTTCTTTTTAATGTGATGCTTAAATATCACTGTTTTGAGACATTTTTGTCTTTGGTGCCGTAAGAATAAACCTGCCTGGCCTAGCTTTGAACATTGTAAGAGCCTCCATGTTCAGCATTTTCAGGAGCAAAGGAAGGAATACACTAGGGAGAACAGACCTAAACACATAATCGGAGCATATCTTCACCAAACACAAGCACAACCCACTTCAGCTGTTAATTTGTGCTCAACAGGGGGTTCCTGGATAGATTTAAACATGATGGCTAAATCTGGAACTGCTCCAGACTCCTGCTGGCTCTTTTCCAGCACTGCGCCTGCTTAACTGGCTCTCATCCAGTGGACTCTAGAGGCACATGACTCGAGCGATGGAGGATTTAGGTTTAGGGCCAAAACAGAGCAATGGAAACCACTGGAGGCCAACTAAAAGCTTTCCAACGCTCTCATAGCTACTTTTAATCCGTTGAAAACCTGAGCCAGGATAGGTTGTTGGAAAAGTAGCCAACTTGGCACGTATTATAGGCTTTAAATGCTCAAAGTTAAAGAACAGCCAACATGGTCTTCATTCAGTAATTTCTTAATCTTCAGCAAGAGAGCTTGAAACTGTAAGATCTTTGAGATTTCAGGATGGTGTGGTCACCATTTGGTTAGACGTTTACCTGAAAATAATAAAACAACTTCAGACGATGAAAGGAAGCTTTGAGCTTTTAAAAAGAAAAGTATATAAAAATGGATGCTGAGCAGTGAAAGAAAAGTCCTCACTGACTTTCTCCCATGACGCAGATATTCAATTTATCAGGCATTTCTGATATGAAACTCTGGAAAATTTAATTTTGACTGACCTTGTTTGAATGAAGCCAATCAAAGCGAAGGAGCTCCTTGCTAACGATGACACGTAACAAGCTGAGAGCAGCTGAACGGCGTGACTCTAATCAAGACTAATCAGGAGGGGGTTTTTTTTCTCCCTCTGAGAGCTTCATACCCACCAGGTCCTCAGTGAGAAATAGAAAGGGTAATTACTGTGATCAACACGAGGGACTGATGGAGAGGATGGAGTTGATGTGTCTCTACACTATGTTGGAATTCAGTCTAATCAGATCTCTAAGAGGACAGATGCTGACAACCTGGAGAGTTCCCATGAGAGGAGTTGGTTTTGTGCTTTTAAGCAGGATGGATGGATGGATGGATGGATGGATGGATGGATGGATGGATGGATGGATGGATGGATGGATGGATGGATGGATGGATGGATGGATGGATGGATGGATGGATGGATGGATGGATGGATGGATGGATGGATGGATGGATGGATGGATGGATGTGGTAGACAAACGGACAAAGTATTAAGAAGTACAAATATTTTCCACACTTATTCACACCGGAAATATACTTAAATAAATAATTTCTGGTTCTTATCCAGAAAGGTAGAAATCCTTCGTGAATACGGAAGCACAGCGATTTAATGCAAATGATTTTATCTAGACCTATTAAGTTATTTCTGTGTACATAGGCAGATTTTTATACAAAAGCAGCCTCCAGAGTCTAGACCCATCACCTTTTACTGAAATTTCACCAAACAAGGAAGTTAGTGCCAACGACAATTCAAAAACTTAACGTTGAAAATTAAAAACGTATATGATAATTCAAACAGTTACTATGTAGACAGAGTCAAGAAATAAAATATTCACAACTAGATTTTACGTTTGTCTGTAATGATACAAAAACTAAACTGACACAACCTGACATTTACCTTTTCCTTTTAAAGGGTCAGGAGCGTAGCTGTGACGAGGGTCTTTACTTTGCCTGAAATGTTTTAAAGCTAAAAATGAGCCACTACTGTGAGTTTTGTAGACGGTAAGTGCAACTGTAAAGCTCTTTTTGGATTAAGAAAACAAACTCATTGCGTTCTTATTGAATAGAGTATTAACTTTGTAGGGAAAACTTCCAGAAATGCATCCAGTTCTTGTGCTGAACATTTCATTAGCAGGGATCCTTGCCAGTAGATTAATGGCCAATCATCCAGTATTTTTCCTTTTTTTTAAGTCTTCCTACCAGCCAGGAATTGCATGTACAACCCATGGACACTTTTCTTCCTGGAGTGTTAAAAAATGCTCTCTATGAGGGCACCACGTCCAGAGGACATGCTAGATGAAAGGGGCGAGGCACTTTCCTGTGCGGTGATGTAGCTCCAGATCCATAATGCAAACATTCACACACAGGCACCCACACACCTCAACTCAAGCCAGGCCTCTCTGCTTCCCCCATACATCCCTGGTCATGGTCTTTGTCTGCTGTTTCCATGGGAACATCCCACCTCACTCCACAGCATATCGATGAAACGGGCCGAAAAGCATAGAAAATAGCAGTGAGCGCTATTTCTGCTCATTAGGCACTCAGCGTGCGTGGCAGCAGCAGACAGAAGCTGTTCGGAGGCTTAATATCCCTTTACGCATGGACTGTCTTAAGGACTAAAGTGGATCTGAAATCGGTCTCTCAAAGCACACGCTGAGCACATACTAGAGTTCATTTCTATTATTTTTTTGGGGGGTTTTAAACAGACAGATTAATGCAAATATAGGGACAGAAAACATGCAAGGCAGATGGAAAAGGAGTGGTTGTCTGTTTTTACTGGTGCCCAAGTGACGCACATGCCGGTCATGTTGTGGTTGGAGGTGTTACGGCTGCGGGTGGCAAACTGGGGCCTCAGGGACCACCAAGAATCCCTGAGCAGGTTTTTTTTTTTTTTTTACTAATTTATGCTGAATATTTCTCACCATTTTATCAAAAAGCTTTGAATAAAATTAATCCCTTTAGTAGTTGCTGTTCTACATTTTTACAACACAAGTACAGCTGCACCAAGGCCAGAACATGAGGAAATATTGAGATACAATTTGCTACAAAACATTTCTGTCCTTCTGTCTTTCCCGTCTGTCACTGCAACTGTCACTTTCTTTTCTTATATAGGAACATTTTTGACCAATCTGTATAATCTGACCCAATCTGTATAATATGATTGAACTTAACTTTGTAAAGTGCCTTGAGATGACATGTTTCATGAATTGGCGCTATATAAATAAATAAATTGAATTGCAACACAACAATCTTTAGCATCTAAGCCGTAATCTAATACGACATTGGAATATAGTGTAGAAAAAATCATGATGTGTCCTTTAAGCCAGGCATGCCCAAAGTGTGACCCAGGGGCTCATTTGTGTCCCCTGTACTGATTTTGTGTGCCCCCCCACCCCCCCAACTGCATTTCAAGAAAGATCTGGTCCAGGTGGCTGATGCAGATGGAAGATTTTAGTTTTTAATTAGGGCAAAATTATTACCAAAAAGTTATATTCCTACAATTGAAAATGTTTAGTACAACACAAAGTATTCATCTTTTAATAAACACCCTTTTGACATTCTCTTTAATTTCATAGTATGATCTATCCAATGATACTTAATTACTCAAATGCAGACTTTGGTGCATTAAAATCTGCTTTGAATTAAATTATTAAAACTGGCTAATTACAAAGAGCAACTGACCCAAATACTGTTCTTATATTGCTAGACCAAAAACAATTAAAGTGTATTATAGTCAAAGAGTTCAATGATTCAAAATAATTTGCTAACTGGATAAATACAACAAATGAGCAAAACCCTATCTTAACGATTTATACATTAATTTCCTATAAAAATCAAACTAATTTCTTTATTTAAAATTATCATATTTTGTAGAGCAGGTAAAGAAATTAACCTAATTTTTTTGGTTTAAAGAAATTGTATTCGTTTTTTGGTCCTCGAGTTCCTTTGACTTGACAATTTTGGCCCATGTACCGAAAAGTTTGGACACCCCTGGTTTAAGCTAAAGCAACACTAATGTTGAACTTGTGGAAATTAGGATAAAGACAAAATTCTGACATTTTGTGATCTTACCAAACATTTATAACCCTGCAATAATTGGGAAAGGGGCAAGTTATTTGGTTTTTCATGGTCAAGATGCAAGACATAAACAAAGAGTGCAAGATGAAGAGGTGAAGGCAAAGAAGAAAACTAAAACCCTCTGGAAAAATCTTCCGTATTATTCAGTTCAATCCTGGGTCTCAGACGCTGATTCTTGTGTCAGCCTTAGTATCTTAATTGACCTCCTAATAAAGCGGTAAAAGCCAGATGGGATCTTCCATGATGGCCATCATTCTAAGCAATTAGTCATAGTCTATTTCTCTTTATTACGAGTAGATTGCTACTTTATTCAAGTTTTCTTCAATTTATTTCACAGCAGGGAGCTATTTTCTTTACACAGCTGGCACTGCACATGTGACCCAGGGATCGGTGGAGCAGCAACTCCAAGGCAAAGATGAACTCAAGGCTGGCACCTACCATGGTAAGAAACCAGGTGTGGACACACACACACACACACACACACACACACACACACACACACACACACACACACACACTAAATGCAAATACATGCTCTAAACGAGCCAAACAGTGTTACATTTATATAAAATCCATGACGTAAAATAAAAGTCTTAATTTCCATGAAAAATGTCCCCAAACCCTCTAATGGAGGGCTGTGAGGTGAAGGGGAGGGAGGGAAGGAGGCAGGCCACATAAAGGGAATCAAACAGCATCAGCCGAACATCTGGCACCCAACTCCCTCATCCTGTACCACCTCCTTCTCCTCCAATTAGCCAACATCAGCCCTCCCTGTACCCCCCTTCACCTACAGCATCACTTCCAGAGCTGTGGGTGAGCTTTTTCTTCACCCTTTGGACCAAAGCGCTCGCTGTATTTCAGCTGTTAAAGTGGAAAGTCGTAAGCACCGTTTCCAGATCAAGGCTTTGATCTGTGAGTTCTTTGAAAATTATTTTAGATGAATACATTTACAGATTGCTGCAGTAACAGTGCTCCAATATTCTCCCTACCTACATCTTTAAACGGGAAACTTTATACAAGAAATAAAAGCAATTTTCATCGTAATATCTTTAATGTTTCTACCATTTCCACCCAACACTGGCATCCCTCTGCCCAGAAATCCTACAAAACAAAATGTCAAACTGACAAATTGAAATAGTTTGTCAAGTTAGCTGCTACTCAGAATAGATATAACTAACCCAATTATTTCTTAATTAAATTAAAAAAATCTTCCCTTGAGATAAGGTTTAGAAATATTTAAAATACCACACTGGCAAAGCAGTGTTGAGGTGGTTTATAAATTAAATCTGCTCTTGGCTCCTGTTTTTTAAAGCTTTATATACAAAGTTTTCTGTTTTGAAATTCAGAAATGTGCATACATTGTTCTAGAAATTAGTAGAAGTGGATTTTGAATCCAACATTCAGCGTACTCTTCCATACCCTTCTCACAATAATTTGCTGCCGTTTGCCCATTCCTCCTGACAGAACTGGTTTAACTGAGTCAGCTTTTTAAGCCACTTTACGCAAAAACATATTTTTTTATAGCACTGCCCAACAATTTTATCTGGGACTGAGATGAGAACTTTTGTGATGACAGTCACTTTGTTTTTCTTGTATTACCTTGGAAGTACCTTAATGATATGTGCCTTGCACATAATGTTTAGATGCACATGGAAATTGATCACAATGATGAACCAGACTTGAGGGAGTCCACAGTTTTCCTCCCAATATCATGGCTGATTTATTTTATGCTGACATGATGTCACACAAAGACACAGCAAGTTTTAGGAGCTGCCCTGAAATACATCCACAGCTGTGCCGGAATTTAATTGAGGCTTTGGGAATTAACAAAAAAGGACGTCACCATTTGGGCTTTTCAAATTGTTTAAAGGCAGACCATACTATTTAATATTTAAAGATTATCTAAAGAAATTAGTAAATTTAGCAAATAGAAATCATTTCAGTTATCCTCAATGAACTACACCAGGAACAGTTTAATTTACCGTATTTTTCGGACTATAAGTCAAACTTTTATTCATAGTGTGGCTGATCCTGCAAATTATAGTCAGGTGTGACTTATATATCAATTTTAAACGGTAATTCATACTGATCAACATGAACCAAGAAGTAAACATTACCGTCTATAGCCACAAGAGGGCGCTCTAGGCTTGTGAAAACTTTATGCTGCTCCTGTAGCTACCACTTAAAAATTAATTGAAACATTAACTTCTAGAGAACAAACACAGAACATGTTTGTATGTTGTTTCGCTGTCTCGGTCTGCATTCACGCAGCAGAGCGTTGCGTGGTGCAGCTTGAAGAGCCTAGACCAAGACAGAACGCCGTTATTGGGCTGTCCGTGAAGCTAATATCAGCTAGCGCTAGCTACAGGTCTGTTGTCTGGGCGGTTTATAACTTCCCTGATGCACATGAGCTTTATGTTGCTCTGAAACATCCATGTCGTACTGTTAGCTTAGCACGTAGCACTGTTACACTTACGGCCTAATTTCAGCATAATCTTGACAACTTTCAGTGTAATGGCCATTACGCTGAAATGCGCTGGCAAGAACCTTCCTGATGGAAGTTGCTAGCTTGCTATGCTAATTTTCCCCATTCAACCTCCAGGCATGTTCCATATTATTCAGCCGATTGTGGATGCAGTTGTGTAATTGAATAAATTGGTTTAACAGATTAAATGTCAGTTTTTAGTCTTGGATTCTGTTAAATAAATTTAAAAATAAATGTGTATAGTCCAGTGCGATATATGTTTTTTTTTACCTCTTTATGATGCATTTGTTTGACTGATGCGGCTTATATTCCGCAGCGACTTATAGTCCAAAAATACGGTAATTTACAATCAGACAGTGATAAAAAAAGAGGTTGTCAGCGTATCCAGTGTATTAAAATACCTGGGTTTACTTGTATATACTGATTATATATTTAAATATATATAAATATTCACAATAACTAAATATAGATAGTATACACAATCCCTGCCAAAAAATAGCAGTGTCACGGCAAAGGTTTAACTGCAGCTGCCTGAACATTACTCTGGCTGGTCACCAGATTTAAATCAAACAGTTTAGCTACAGTTCATGTGGCAATAGTTTTAAAACATCTAATTGGACCGGTATCCTTTTTTTTGTCAGTTTAAAGGTGCATAGCAACATTATTTATCTTTTTTATTTGTGTCTCTGGGAATAAAGTCTGAACGTTGGTGTTCACTGAAGCGGACGCTAAACCTGCCGAGGCTCAGATGTGACACACAGTTGATTGACGTTAGAAAATGTTCTGATATGAGGCTCTTAAAGTTTCTGTAGACCGGTTTATTTAATTAATAACGGTTGGTCTACGATCACGCCAAGCTGCTGCTTTACTGTGAGGCATGGCAGAGGGTCAGGCTCGGTCCAGCTTTATTTAATACATTTTTATTAATTAAGCAAATCGACATTATGATAGTTCTGCGATACTGTTGGTAGATGCCGCCACGTCTGTTTATATCTGCTCATTGCGCCCGGCACTGGGGCTATTTATCCACAAAAAGGACCATCAAAACATTATCAGGATGGAGGTTTGGTGTATATAACCTTATTTTATCATGATCAAATGGTTTTGAGTCTTTTTTATAAGCATATAGCGTGGCTATACACCTTTAATGCGATGCAAAGAAGACCTGATATAATAAAATTTCCACTTTATTCACTTTAAAGCAAGTCTGAGAGTAAGTCTCAGAAAGCGTAGACATGTCAATATTTTAAATTAAAGGCCTGAGCAGATGGGTATTTTGGAACCCAGAATGAGAAAGTTGTTGCTAATATTTTGCGTTTCTTGTAAAAGTATCCTGTTTTGTAGTGAATATTAACGTATTAAACACTTTGGAGTGAGAGAATGATGTTTATCGTTTAGAGATTCACCAATTGTGCTTTTACTGGCCAATAACTTTCCAGCATCCTTTAAAGGCATACTATGCCACATTTTTCAGTTAATTAATGTGTTCCATACCGTTTTGGATGATTAAATGAGTCATTTCAGGTCGAACAAAGGTTTTCTTGGCCGCCCTGGTGGTTTGTAGGGGAAATACCGCACTTGCAACTGCAGGAGCCCTCGGCCCGCACCCACAGGCTCAGAATCTCGTGCAAGATCGCGAGAGTCGGTCTTGCTTTACGGCGAGAACTGCTACACGCCCCCAGGGAAACGGATGCTCGGTGCTAGCGCAGTGGGGATATTTGTGCAGTTATGGCGGAACCGGCGATAAAACAGCGAAAGCCCATGTCGGAGCAGGCAAGAAAGAGGAAAAGGGCTCTGGAAAGAAAGAGGAGTCGTACACGGGTGAACATCGGGCAAGCTTTTTCCGAATGGCTGTGTTAAGCCGGGCATACACTGTACGAGTTTTTCAGTTGTGGTACTTATATACATCTCAAACTGTGCGACGGAACCGCGGGGTTTAAAAAGTTCACCGCTCATCTGTTTGCTGATCTGTGTTCTCAAACTGTACGGCCCGACGCTCAAACGCGGCTCGGGAGGTACCGGGCATCGGGGGAACGGAGGGGAGAGAGGAAAGACGAGACACCCCGGCGGCCGCGCGGCATACGGAAACAGACAGCCAGCTCGTCGCGCGGACCGGAACACTCGCCCTCCCCAACCCCCCCGCGAGCCGACGTCCGGGCCCAGCGGGTCACGGGCCGGGCGGAGGTCGCTTTGGGGACGCCCACTCCCCTCACTCCACTGGCGGGGACGGAGATGAGGGGAGGGCGCTCCCTCGTAGCTCTGCTTGAACAGCAGGATGGTGATTCATTGCGTTCGTCTGTCTGCTAAGCTCAAAACAACCGCGCCTGGCTTGACGGAGAAACCAGGAGAACAGCTGAGCATCTTTACGACAGTGCACTTTTACTTGCGCCCTCTGGGGGGAGCCTCACTGGAAAATCAACCCCGGTTGCATAGTATACCTTTAAGGTTTGATCCATCCACTAAACTTACTAAGGATAGGAACCCATACAAACTCATGAGAGTAAACTAATTTTTTACATCAATCAATGGTAACAAATATAGATAATAAAAGGAAACATATTGGGCTGTGATTTCTTTGATATGCTGTAGTTATAAACCTTACAGAAAAATGAAGGAATTGGAAAATGATCCCATTTATGCATCAAAGCCCTTTTCCTTAACCTATTTCAAACATTGATCGATTTCAAACATAAAAAGGAAATTATATTGAAGCATATTTTGTTTGTTAATGCATATAGAGACCAAAATGTTTCCAGTTATGATGCGTTAATACACAGGAAGAAAATACATCCACCATTCACCTATCAGAGCTGATCAGTAGAAAATTTGGCTTATTTCGATTCTTATTATCACAACTATTTTGTTGCTCCAAAAATAAAAACTGATTTTTAACTCGGATCTTTTCCAGCAGATTTACCATTTTGTGCCTTTAGCATATCCATTAGTTAGGCAGTATTATTCTATATTTAAACAAAATATTTTTGAAGGTTAACCCGATCATTTGCCACAGCAGAAAGTCCAGGATGGTGATGACGACAAAAACTGATTCCAGCTGACTGGATTAAAAAGCTTCAGCTTAGATTCTCATATGGGATGCTTTTTTTTCTTTTTTTTTTGTCTCATGGACTTTTCAGAAATGCTGGTCTTCTGCAAAGCTTTCACCCATGTGTCAACTTGAGTAGGTCACATGCTTACATAACCAGCTTCAAAACACACAAAGGAAGTGGGCGATTCTTCCAGGGACCCGGGCCATGCCTTCCATGGAGGCTTGGGACGGGCATGCTTTCCCGGGGCTGGCACAGCTCAGCGACTCCTGCCAGGAAAGCTTCACTCGTGGATAACAAGTTGTATAAATAGACATGCTAGTGGTGAGGCATCGGGGGGTTAGAGGCAGAGAAGAGACAAGACACGCATAACAAGAGGGCATCAGGTGTCCTGCCCACAGTCAAGTGGAATAAACACAGCCACGCGTCACTGTCCCGAAGGAAGTTACAAAGTCAAATAAAGGACAAAGAAAACTATGCCTGTGTCCAAGTACAGGCCATAAAACCCAAAGCAGTGCTTTGCTTGGCTGCCGTCACCGTTTAGTCTCACATGTTGCAAGCAGTGGACTTATTTGGTTGTTCTGGTACCAGCTTGAAGGCCAACAAAAGCAATAACACAACACAAGAAGTTCATAGCTTCAAAACATGCACTGAAACCAAACGATTTCACTTAAAGGAGCTTATTTTAAAGGCAGTTCAGCAGCAGAACTTGGAAAGAGGGAGCTGCAGAGTAAATATGGACATGCGGTTGGACCTCCAGCAGAGAAAAACTCAACTATAATACACATTGGTGCACACGGTGCTGAGGAGGAGAAACAGGAGCTTCTGGGACGTCAAGCTACACCTAAAAGTTCACCGTACTGACAGAATATTTCCTTTTTACAGACTCTCCACTCAGGCCATCCGTCCACCACTGTTACTGTGATACAGACGTCTTTGACTTCCAACACTCAAAGACAAATTCGCAGTATTTCCAGGGGCTGAATATGCACAAACCTCTAATTCTTCAACATATTCTGCCCAAATAGAACATTTCACCTCGTTAAAGTATGACAGCATACACTGCAGGGAAATATGGTGATGGCAGCATCATGCTCTGGGGTTACTTTTCTTCACATTGGGTTCAAGGGTAAAGAAAGTTATGAATACCAACCAGTTTTTTGGACCAAAATACTTAAATGTCTGCAAGAAAGCTATAGATTTGGATAATAGTGAGCCAAGGGAAACATCTAAATCCACATAAGAGAAGATTTATTGGGAGAACATTTAGAGTGAATAATATGTCTGTTGAGTAGGGCTGGGCGTTTATCGTATTCCATTCCTTTTAAAAGATTGGTTTGATTTTCAGTTAAATTGGAAAGAATATGCTTCACATTAAAGGCGGGAAAGGTTATGCAATGATTTCTAACTTTTAATTACGTTCTTTCGAGAACAATATAAAAGTATGCTTTGCAGGTAATAGTTCTGTAACGATAGACATGGATGCGTTATTTTACTGTATTTTGTAATCAGCGTCATCCCTTATTTAGAAAAAACATTCTGATACGATTCCTTCAATCAGATGTCATTCTACAAATTCTGTGGAATGACTTATAAGCTCAGGACCTGGACTTCTCTGGTAATTAAAATACAAAGTCAAACATTTTGCCTATCTCTTTGATTACTTGTGCATCCTCTGTTCAGTGGAAAAAGAGAAGACTATTGCCACCCAATATAAAAATAGATACAAATTGCTCTCATCTGCTTGACTTTTTCAGAGGGATTGTATCTGCATGAAATAAATCAAATAGTAGCAGCAAAACTGTTCCAAAAATGGAGGAGATTTCCATCTTAGATTGGCTTTGCCTTTGGTTTAAACCAAAATGACGGCAGAGTTTCCTTTTTGTCCGACTAACAAAGAGAAAAAGGTCGCCTGACACGAACCCAGTGTGGATTAAAACAGGCCTAACTTCAGCTAAAACACCTCGTCTTTTTCATAATTCCCAGATACTTGAGGACCAAGACCAGTAAAACGATTTGATCCTGATCAGTTAAACCAACTTCTTTCTGTTCCGACTGATGTGTTTTTGGTCTCTAAAACATCTGGATGAGCAGCTTCCTTCTATGGTGAGGCACAGAAAAGTTCTTATCAGTTTTACAAGAAATGGCAGAGTGCACCCTTATCAGCAGGACCAGAACTGAGATACCGCTAAGCCACTTACCGGCAATTACAGGGACGGTTACACACACACACACACACACACACACACACACGAATGGGTTTACACAGTCTATCATTGTCTGTCTCTACTTTTTGAACCCCAGCAATCCCCAGCCAGCCTTTGAACAGACAAGCAACCACTGATTAAAATAAAGATGCAAAGAAAAGCCTCCAAGTTTCTTTTCCTATGCGACATCAACTAATTTGTGCTCTGAGTCATTTTATTGCTGTCCTAAATTTCTATTTAAAACAACTTTATTTTTACGTGACGAGAGTTTTCCTCGTCACGTATTGCCTGCCACGTCGTCCTGTGTGTCCAATGTGTCTTAGGGACACATTGGATGTTTTCTAAAGTATTATATTAAAAAAAGTAAAACAATTCCTTTAGAAGAAAATATTTAGCAGGAGAGATTGAGGGAGGTGGGAAAAACTTGATATCTTTGCAAAATATGTATTTATATGCAATACAGTTATACAAAGTTTCATATACAGATCAAAACCTTTTTTCCAAAACCCTAGAATAAACAATTCCACTTTACAAAAATATCAGATTTTACTTGAATATCAAAAGTTGAAGTTTTCTTTATATTTTTCGTCCCAAATTTTCAGAGGACCACAGCGCCTCTCACTGGCCATTTAAAGAAATGCACATATTGCAATGAGTTACAACAGTACTCCAGAAGCAGCCTGTTTTCTTAACTAATTTATGGGCACCTTTCAGAAACGCATTACTAAAGTAAAACTAATAAAAGCAAACAGAAGCTATAAAAACACAGGATCATGAGAGGACTGAGGATTATCAGAGGCCAGTTTGATCAGATATGTTATAGATGCAGAGGTGGGTAGAGTAGCCAAAAATTGTATTCAAGTATGAGTAGCTCTACTTCAGCAATTTGTTTACGCAAGAAAAAGTAAAAAGTTGTCAGCCAAGAAATTACTCAAGTTAGAGTAAAAAGTATTCAGTAAGAAGGCTACTGAAGTACTTAATCATAACATCTGATCATTTAATATTTAAAAATCATGTAATCGGACAGAACAAAGTATAAGGTTAGGTGAAAATTCTGGTATTTTACAGACAGAAAAATGAAAAAATAAACAAAGCATAAAATAACTGCAAAATAAATTCAGGTAGAATTAAAACTTAAAACTTGAAAGGAACTCATACAGAAGTTAATGTATATACAGTATGTTAGAACAGTGCAAAGTACTTCCAATGACAATATCTACTGTTTACTGTATGTTCATCTGACCTCCAAGAGGCTCAATGAGCTCAGCAGATAGAATAAAATATAAAAATAACAAAGCTTGTGTTCAAATAAGAAGTCTCACTTTAACAAACTGTAGGTTTTTGTCTCTGGTGTATTTTTAAAACAAGTCTGTTATTTAGTCATGAAGTTACTCGCAGTAGGTAGAGTGGCAATTCTTGAGTAATAATATGACTCAAGTAAAAGAAAAAATACAGAGCAGTAAAACTACTCCTAAAAGTAAATTTTATTCAAAAGGTTACTCAAGTAAATGTAATTGAGCAGATGTAACTAGTTACTACCCACCTCTGTATAGATGACATTGGAAAATGCTTGAGAGTCAAAGATACGAATGTCTGGAGGTGGAAAATCCCAGAGTCACTGAAGGCTCTGGGTATCATGGTGACCAGCAGTGAAAACAGAAGATGAAGATGAAGACCCTGGCGTGTATTTGGGTGTGGTAAAGTGCAAGACACTAGAAACATGCTGCAGAACGTTTTGGTTAAATGCTTTAAAAGTGAGAAACAGCATTTTGTAACCAATGCAAATGGCAACCAGTAGCCAATCAAGTTACAGAAGAACAGGAAGGATGTGGCATTCTGGTGATGAGTTCAGATTCAACTGGATGTTTCTGAATCATTTTACAGAAACACGGTCATCCCCCATTTCATTAGGTACGCAAATTAATTTTACATACATTACAGCTTCAGAGATAAAAATGAAAGTGCGTAGCAGAAGGTTCAGGAGGCTGTTAGAACCATTCCTCACAGATTATGCTTCATGTTAATGTGATAGCATCACACAGTTAATTTACACATCCCAAAGTTCATCCACTGAAGTGTTTTTAACTCGCGACCTTGCCTGTTTTAGATACTTCTGCGCCCCTAATTTCAATTGATGGCTGATTAACAGACTATGGCTGAACTGGAATCGTCTGAATCGGTTGTGTTAACGCAGGGAAACCTCTAAAACACGCAATAAAATACTGCTACTGGATTGAGAGCTGGTGACTTTGGAGGCCATTGGGGTATAGTGAGCTCACTGTCATGTTAAAAAAAAAAAACAGTGTTAGAAGGTTTGGGTTTTGCAATATGGTCCATTATCCTGTTGGAATGGCTTGTAACCATCAGGGTGTGGGTCAACTGTGGTCATAAAGGGATTTCAAATGCTCAGCAATGATACTCAGGGCAGCCGGCATGTTTAAACAATGCTTAACTGGTAGTAAGGGACCACAGAGGCTCTGCGAAGACACTCCCCAATCCATTACACCAGCAGCAGTGGCCTGAACTGTTAACACAAAGCAGGATGAATTCATGATTTGATGTTGTTTATGCCACGTTCAGACCTCACCATCTGGATGTGCAGCTAAAAGCAAGGCTTTTTGCACCCGGCAACGTTTTCCCAGTCTGTCGCCCGTTTTGGTGAATCTGTGTGAATTGTAGCCTCTGTTCTTAGCCACTAGGATTTGTCATATGCTGTGGTCTTCCTCATCTGCTTCAAGGTTCAGTGTGGAGAGATGTTATTACGCATGCCTTTGTTGTAGGGTTGTCAAAAGTATCGATACTCAAATGCTGTATCTGAATACTTTCCTAACTCGGTATGGCATTGATACTAAATATTTCAGCATATGAGGCAAACAGAGAAGGAAAACCCAAAGATCTCGACAATCCTGTGTGCAAACAGTGCTCTAAAGTGGTCTAACAAAGTCAAGCAGCTCAACAAACTTGGCCGAATATCTCAAGGACCGACACCCTGGACTTCATGATGAATTCCTACAGGTTAATAAATTAAAGCTCCTGTTCATAATTTAATATTTTTTTTTTTTTTTTTTATATATATATATTAAACGTCTTACTGATGGTGGTCCGCATTAATGTTATGTGATTAGCTGTGGCTAGCATGCTACTAGGCATGTGTTAATTTTGGTAATTTATTTAGCATTTATTTGCTGTCTTATTTAACTAGCATCTATGATTTTGTTGAGAAAGCATTTTCCATGTTGAGATTGAGAAAGGTGAGTTTTTCATGTTGATAAAATATTTTCTATGCCTTTAATTGTTTGTCATATTTTTAACCCCGTTGTATCGAAAATGGTATCGAGTATCGAATATTTTCCTGGGTATCGATATTGAGTTTGAAATTTTAGTATTGTGACAACCCTACTTTGTTGTAATGACTGCTTATTTAAGCTACTAAGGCCTTTCTTTCCTCCTGAACCAGTCTGCTTTTTCTCCTCTGACATCAGTCATCTTCCATGCAGCCGCCGCCAGCCTGATTTTTTTGGACCGTTCTCTAAAAACCTGAACGTCGGTGATACATGAAAATCCGAGCATATCAACCGTTTTGAAAATACTTAGACCAGCCTGTCTGACACCAACAACCATGAAGTCCCTTTCTTTCTTATTTTAAGAAATTTTCATCTTCAACATCTGCAAATTGTCTTCACCACGTTTGGATTCCCAAGTTGATGGAGTTGCTGCAATGTGGTCGGCTCAGTTGTTACTTTTGTTAAAAGGATTTGAACATGTGTGACAAATAAAGCTGAGTGTATATCTGATATATTGGAATGCTGCTTACTATTTGAAAAACCAGAATGTTCTCAAACTGGGATGTTTTGTTAAGGTGTTTTGTTGTCAGGTTATGAGAAATAAATGGAAAACCCAGGATCTGATTTAATGTAAACAGTAGGACGTTGGTAGAAGAGTAGAGGTAGAAATATACAGGTGGGTGTATTCAGGGAAAGTGGTAAAAATTAAGTAAGATTTGACTAGGGAGTAGGAGGAAGTTTATAAACAAAACAGGCCCTGGGATAGAGCCCTGAGGTGCACCGGATGTGAGTGGAAATGGCTTGAACTGGAATGATTTGGATAAATTGTGCAAACAGATGAATAATCCGATATTTATTAAATTAAATCATAGCTGCCCGATATGAATTATTCTAACTCTACAAATGTATAGTTAAATCTGTGGAAGGAAACAGGGAAAATAGTGACGTAAACCTCTAAACATGTTTTATCAATAAAGGAAAAAAATCTGATGCTAAAACAGATTTTGTTCTTAGGGAAAGCTTTCAAACTCAATGGGCTGATTTAGGTTTTATTTACTTTCTCAGGTTTTTTTTTTAAAACTTCATTTTGGCAGCTTGACCTAACTTGAACTAATGAGATCCAAAGCAAACATCTCTCCTGCAGACAGCTCTGAAGTGTGTTCCCCACAGTGTCAGCTCCACATCGGCCAGCAGTGCTGAGATATTCCCTCATGTTTTGCTCTCTGACTCAAAGTCATTCAAACAACCAGCAGCTCCTAAAAACACACAAGCTCGGCACTTTTGGGGACGCAGGCCTCTGTTTCATGTCAAACACGGATCAATCAGTCCACGGCGTCAGTGTTACGGCAAAAGTTGAGCATACTCACAGTTTTAGAGCCAAATATAAAATCTGTCGATTCACATCGACAATCTTCTCCGGGCGTTTTAAAAAAATGTCTCGAAACAAAATGAGGTGTCATTTTGGCATCATAACACAAAAACGCATCTTTAGAAATAAACTTAATAAATCAAATGAATATTAAAGGTAACTTTCAGAGACAGTTTTGATATTTAATTCTGATAATGGAAGCCAGATTATCTCATGCAAGCAGCCTTAAGTCAGGAAGCCTGTTTAATTCAATTTCTCTCACAGCAAGTCCTCAATAATTGAGTTTTTTTCTAGGATACATCCTGAAATTTCTTTACTCTTCCCTAGAAAGAATTTAAAAACTGCCTTCCATGGATGCAGAACATGCTAATTTGCATAAACCCCTCCTTAATTGAGACATTAAATATGATCTTTGTCTTTGAACACACATGCATATAGACACCGACTCGTATTCAACCTTGAGCTGTGTGGGCCTATAACATGATTAAAGGGTGCCCGAAGACATCCGTGCAGGGTGCGATTTCACACTCAGTGTTTCTGCAGACAAAAAGGATTAAGCACCACTGAGTGAGGCTCATCGCTGCGAGATTCTCAGCAGAAAAATGCGTTTTTCAGCTCAGAGCACTGAGGGGAGCCTGACAGTGGGGGGAAACCATGATGTAAAAGATGATCACACACGTTAGACGCCGCCAGCATATTAAATATCAGGATTCATTTAACTCTTTTAGATCAGATAAGGCATTAGCAGGTACCGATCTTGGCAAAAGCATCTAAACACAACACTTTTTCCACCTTTAATGTTACATCTAAGTATGTCAACAAATTTTAATAGGATTCTATGTGATAGACCAATATAATGCTGTTTTTTTTTATGTTCTACAGAGAAATCAGCAGCATGTGCGCATTAGCATTCGGCCCCCTTTACCAACTTCCTTAAAAAGAGACCTAGTTAGTATAGAGTCCACCTGTGTGTGATTTAAAAAGTCTAAATCTAGCAGTTCTAAGAAAGCCTCAGAGGTTTGTTGGAGAACATTTGAGAACAAACAGCATCATGAAGACAAAGGAGCACAGCAAAGAGGTCAGGGGTGGAGAATTTAACGCCAAGTCGGGTAATAAAATGATACTCCAACACATGGCCGTCCACATAAACTGCTAAACTGCATGGCAAGGAAAGCATTAATCACAGTAGACCCCCCCCCCCAGGAGACCAATGGTAACTCTGGATGAGATGTACAAATCCACAGCTCAGGTAGGAATATCTGTTGAAAGGACAACTATTAGTTGTGCACTCCACAACTCTGGCCATCATGGCAACAAGACAGCCATTGTGGAAGAGGGTGGACTGAAGTGCTCTGCTCTGATGAGATCAAAACCAGATTTTTTTTTCCGTACGTGTAAATCACTATGTGGTGGAAAACTGACAATGCACATAACATCTCATAACATCACATAACACCTCCCCTTTGTGAAAGATGACAGTGGCAGCATCATGCTGTGGGGTACTTCTCTGTCGCAGGGACAGGGACACTGGTCTGAGTTTATGTGAGGGTAGATGTTACTAAATACAGAAGAAAGTCAGAGAGGCTGCAAAGATTTGAGATTGGGTATTATCATTCAGCGAGAAAAAAACCCTAAACATGCAGTCATGGCTACAATGAAGCGCTTTAGGTAAAAGCAGGTTCATGTATCAGAATGGTCTAGTCAAAGTCTGAACCTAAACATCTGGAGCAAAGCTTATTAAAATGTTTTTTTTTTTTTCCACAGATGCTCTCCATCCAATCTCACTGAGCCTGAGCAAAGAGGAATGGGAATAACTTCACATTGGAGATAAGCAGCTGTAAATGCAGCAAAGCATTAATGCTGCAAGGTATCGACTCAGAGGCGCTGAATTCAAAACCACAATCTGCCCGTTTTTATTTGGGTTTTAGGGTTCCACTTCAAATAATAGAAATATTATTTGAAGTGGAACATTAGAAAAACTTGTTTTTGATTTATACAAACAACAGAACAAACATTCAACTTTTCGGATGGAATGCAAACACCTTTAAGTGATTATCTACTTTTGGAGAACATGTAAATCCAGTCTGCTCAACTATAACAAAAGAAAATCTATCTGCTCCTCAGAAACGTCAGGATGCAGCAATTATTAAATATCTTCAATTAGATCACTTTAGGAAAATGAATGTCCTCTCAGTCAACTGTTTCCAGTTTGTCCTTACCAGGAGCCACCACTAGGTGGAGCATATAGACTCAGAATAGACCAGCTATAAGGCATAACCCTGCATCCAAATCTGGAATAAAGAAATGTTTGTTTTTTGCAGATCTAAACGTGTACAGAGAGAGGCACGGGGTGTCAGAAATGCTGACGTGCATTTAAGCCAAATGTCTTCTTGGTGCACGAACAGACGGTTCCAGCAGCTCTCGGCATCGGCGTCGTGAGGAACAACATCACGTGGCGTAAATGCTTGTAGTAAAAGAGATAAATAATGTAGAAAGTAGAGAAGAGGGTCTCTAAAAACCACACCTACTCCCAAGATATCGCTTCCTCCACAGCCGACAGAGAGAGAGAGAGAGAGAGAGAGAGAGAGAGAGAGAGAGAGAGAGAGAGAGAGAGAGAGAGAGAGAGAGAGAGAGAGAGAGAGAGAGAGAGAGAGAGCCCTCAAACCCAGGGACAAACACGCCGACCTCAGCCCAGTGTGAAGTGTGGACCAGTAACAGTGGCAAAAGAGACGGGTCACTCCACATAAGAGAAGACAGCGGCCCCGTCCATTACAAGGTATGTGGGAAATACAACAGCTGAAAAGGGGCTTCCAGCAGAGAGCTGTTCAAGCAGCCCATTACCTCATTCTAGCACACAAACATCCACAACAAGCCTGCCAACGCCCCCCGTCTCCACCTCCCATGTCAGCGCACACAGAAAGACGGGGTCTCTACAGCAGGACAGAACCAATTAAACAGCCACGGTGATGTTTTAGTGCCAGTACGCTTGGATAGGCAAGACAGAGAGGCGCGGGGTGAAAGGGGGGGGGGGGGGGGGGGTGACGGATGAGGAGAGAGACAAGAAGGGAGACGGAGGGGAAATCAAGGTAGTCGTGGAAACCAGAAAGCAGAGTGGAGGGCTGACTGGGAGCTGAAAACCTCAAATGACTCTGTGCAGCCTTTTCTAGACCGCTACCAGCGGTGGGGACTGAGTGGGCGGCGGTGCTTTTATGTGTGTTTACTCGTGACATTATGGCGCCCGTGGCTGAGGTGCCGACTCTGGTGATGGCTGATCACGTTGATTGGCAGCTACAAACGTTCTTTTAAAATTAAAAGCCTGGCTTGATAAAACAGGCTTCTATCAAAAGTCTCAAATCATCTTTTAAAGAGGTGTTGAGGTAGCGCTTCACGTTTCCTGGGCGGCTTTCAAAGTTGATCTTTTCACTCGTTTCATCTCCTTCAGTGCGTCTGGATTGGATCTACGTTTGTCCATCACCTCTTGACGTTATTTTTGCTCCAGTTAAAACAACTGTTATTTGGCTCTGTGCTGCGGGATCAACAGAGGGGCAACCTGGCTCAGTTGTCCCTCTGTTGATGAATGCAGTGCGTCGTGCTTGGAGACCAACGCTGGGCTGCAACGTCTTCACCTGACTTGCATGGAAAAAATACCTGCAATTCTTTTTTGGATGTCTTCAAAAACAGGGGAAGACATCCATGGAAGGACTTCATTGTGTTTTTAATGTCACAGTGATAAAGTAGGAAGTGTGGTACTTGGACAGAAAAGCCCGGTTTTTATGTCCAGGATTAACACAACATCTCGCTAATCTTCATAAAAACATCACCACTGCTTTCACCTGCTAGTCAATAGCCTGCCCTGAGCCGCTTTACATCCCCCCCCCTCTCTCTCTCTCTCACACACAAACAATTCACGCAGACAACGCAGCAAAGTTTCGCCCAGCTCGTTCACCGCGTCATCAAACAGGACGAGCGTCTCTCCGCTTGCTGCTTCCTCTTCTCTGTTCAACTCACCATGGCGGACCGAGTCACGGTGCTGTATGGAATGTGGAAAGCCGGACAGCGGTGTCTGGGTCCACGCACCCGGTTCGCCTGGATGACGGTCGCTTCCAGCGGTACTTCCGTCTGTCCAGGACCCGGTATGAGGGCCTGCTGTCCCGAGTCGGGGGACGGATCACCATCCAGGACGCCACCTAAAGGCGCTGCCTGTCCCTCTGTCTTCAGTCAGGAAAAATCAATCAGTGCTCAATAGAAATATAGCGTAATTTTACTGTTTAAATATATAACAGGTGAAAACCTTTTCGAGCTTCAATAAGTGGACGAGGAGGACCCTTAAAGAGACGCATATTGACAGAAAAGTTCAGATTGTTGAACTTGGAAAAATGTTTTTAGTAGCAGCAACATGTCAGAATGGAGCTCCATGCACTAGTTGTGCTGACAGATAAGAGTTATTTTGTCCAGGAAACAAAGTTCTGCTGGAAGATGTTCGGATAATGTTGTGAATGTGTCATTTAAAACCTAATGAAATGATCAAAATAGTGAAGACGACCACCACCCTCTCATGTTTTCAATATGTTAAAAAAAGAAGGATCTACATTTTCATCAACTTTCCTTTAGGTTGTGCATAAATTATTTGCTCCTTTGCTGCAATACCTTTAAATCCAAAAAAATATATTTTTTTAATTCTTAAATTTTGGGAAGTGTCTCTGGCAGTTATTAATGGAGTTAGTGGATGATCTGTCTGACTGTAGAGAAATGTGTATGGGTCACTGCTGAGACTGTTAGCATCACAGCTCTGCAGGTTAACCTCACTGCTGCCTTTCCTCCGGGAATAAGGAAGATACACGAGTTTCACTTTAATGAAATCATTACTGTTCTCCCTCTGCCTCTGGGAGGAGGAGGAAAAACACGAAGCACAAGCTCACAGATAACTCACCTTTATCACATCTTAGAAACAAGGGCCACACTGGAGGGTAATTGCTGTTAAATTGTCACTGGGCAACTTAAGATTTTATAGTTTATATTTAGTTTTCTTTTTATGTCTGACTCGTTATACTTCCTATTTTCTTCTGCTATCCGTTGTTTTTTTCTCTTATTCTTTAATCACCACTATCAAGTCTCATTGATTTGCCCTCGACTTCATTTGTTTCTGCTCTTCATCTGCTTCTCTTCCTCTTATTTAGCATTTCTTGTATCTTTAACTCTCACTTTGTTTCTCTTGCCTCAAGTGCAAGCATATGTATATTTCTGATGAAAACTAATAATTTAGCACCTTTTAAGCTATATTACAACATTTTAATAAATCTATACATCACATACTGTAGCTTGTGATATTACTGATATTTTATGTAAAGGAATCAGCCCATTAATCAACAAAGAGGTTAACATGTATTACGATGAGTGACACGTGTACATCAACGCTATAAAACCATGATGCCGTTGTAATCATTTCTCAGTCCAGAATTAAAATGCTTTTTTTTCTAACTGGTTGATATGCAAAGATAGACTTTAAAAATACATTTTTGAAGTTTTCCATGACGTGTTTGCATTAGTTTCTTGTCACCTGGTCACCTGAAGCAGTCTGCAGGTAAATGTAGATGTAGAAAGGGAGAAGTTTGCTTGTTTCGGACAAGAACCACTGATGCTGTGTGGAAGAGATAGCAGCGCAGCAGGTAAATGTTCGCACAGTTGAATGCAACTTAGGTCTGTGAAACCTGGCATGAACACATTTCACACGTGTGGAAAAGGAAACCAGAAACGCACATGGAGCCTATTTGCGTGTGCTGGAATCTCAGTCATCTGAACTCAGAGACGGTTTGTTTTCTGAACATTCAGGACTGTAGTCTGGTTTGACTTTTTTTTTCTGCCGTGTCGGTTGCTAGGATTAGATTTCCGCTCTGCCGTGTGACATCACTGTCTCTCCCCCCCCCCCCCCCCCCCCCCTCCCACTCGAGCACCTGAGCATCTAATGGGGATCTGCTGGCTGGTGCTGTCGACATGCTCTCTGCAGCCGTCGCCCTCCCTTCCATCTGTCTGCTGTCTCTGACTTCTCGCTGACGGCTCCATACCCGAGGTGAACACACACACAGCTGGAGCACGCACACAAACATCAGTTTTACATGAATCCACATCCAGAGCGTCACCAGCGCTTCCCCTCTGGCTCCAGAAAATCTCAGGCATCCATTTAGCTCATTTACTCAAATTAAACCATAAATCTGTGTCTGACTGCATGCTGTAAACATATTGAATTAGCAAAAACAGATCACATTCTTTTTGCTGTTTTTAAATAAAAGAAAATGTATAGGATCTTTCCTGACTCGAGTAAAAACAAATTTGAGTAAAATCTTTAAAAAAAAAATGCAGCTTTCTGAGGATTTTTTGAAGATGGGAACATTCAGTAAAACACCAAACAACATCAGACAACACGTGGTTTCCTTCAATTGGTTGCTTAAGGCCTTAACCCGATTATTTTGTATAAAAACGTGCAGAAATCGTCTGCAGTCATGAGAACTATAACAGTAAATAAACATATTGAATCCACACCACCAGATTCTCTGGGGTCTTTGTATTCATGAAATATTTAATCATGTCATTTACTATGTCCACTTACAAATCCCATTTCCACTGGGAGAAAGCCTCCAGCTGCACAGAGCAAGTCTCTCTCCTCTCATTTCATCTTTTGCTTCTCGGTGGTTTTAATGCAGCGGCCATCAACACTCCCTGTATCTTTAATCAACAGTAAATATGGGGACTCTGCAGGGGTTGCTTATATTAAAGTGGAAAATGTGTTTTGTTTAAATGCAGAAATGAACTCAATGCACTGGGTATCTATTCTTACTTCCTTTATAATATTTCATTAAAGATTTCAGAATGAATTACTTGCGGTGCACCAACAAACTGTCTGGCAACCAGAAGCAGACGTAAGCTTGATCAATTCTGATTGTTCTGAAGCTAAAAAATAAAATAAAAAGTTATGGTCAGTAAATGCACCACATCAGTGTGAGCGCTGTAACAGAGAAGACAACTCCAAGTTACATTTTTAGTATCAGTAAGATGTTTAAAATGAACTGAGCACAGGAAGGTCTGCAGTTCAGTCAGGCTGTGAGAGACGGAGACTTTCAGCAAATGAGAGCAAAGCTGCTTTCTTTCCCCTCCGTCACTGAACACGCAGGATTTGACAAGCATGGCTGTTTGGAAATCTCAGAGTTAACAAAGCTGTGTGACATTGCTTATGATCCTATTACAGTTAAAATCAGATATCTACATTCAACGTACGCAAAGACACAATCAGTAGCCTATCATTCTTCACAGATTAAACCTTTCTTCAAAACTGTGTTTACATCTTTCTGCTCAGGCTTCATTGTAAACCCGGAGTAATCTACACATCCTAACATCGCTTTGCTGTTTTGGTTTAAAAGAAAACACAATTTAGTTGTAGTTTCTTTATGACGTTACCAGAGAGCCTGACTACATGGTGCTTAATGCATTCAATGAACTTCTTTGCAATATTGATATTGCTCACTGTAATATTGAAGCAACAATAATTTAGCAATATTCTGTGCAGCCCTACTTCATTTACTTACATAAGAGCAAATTCCCTCACACTCGATCAGATCTGTTTTCAGACTACATTTTACCAACTTTTACATTTAACAAAAGGCTGCAGAGCAATGCAGCTATTGCAATTATTGAACCTCTGGCTTACCAAGCTGCAGGAAAGGTCAAATTCAAACTTTAATCTTTGAAATAAATCCAGCAAAATTATGAAATGTATTGTTTTAAAATATCTAAATAAATTTATTTATTACGACAACTTAAATGCAACAATGAAAGAAAAATCTGAGCGATGTACAACAATTCCCAGCAGCTCGTACAGGAGACAAAACGCAAATAAGTGACCGCAGAAAGTTATTATGATGTTGCAGCGTCATCTACTGTATATCATGATCTTCTAACCTAGCTCATCTTTTTTTATTTCAGCTTAGAAAACCAGGATCGGCAGCAATATTTTCTCCATCATTCTGATCATACGTTACAGAATAATTGTTACATCTTTGTTTGCTTCTACTCTCACAGGTTTACCACCTGAGATAAAGTGGTCGCAGCTCAGTGCAGCTCTCACCTTAAAGCCGATGTGATGAATGGCCTGCTGGTCTGAGATCAGTGTGTTCACAGAACTAAAACCTCCTCCCATTCATCAAGCCACACTTTCTTATCTGATCTTTCTTTTTCACTTGACTTCCCAGAGTCAGTCCTGCTAAACACCTTCATCCATGCTTTTACTGTATCCAATCTTCTCTGTTTTTCCTGCAGCCAATCCCAGAGTTCCTCTGCAGCGCTTGGTTGTCCCATGCTCCGGCCTTCATGAATATTAGAGCAGGCGAACAGGAAGAGACGACGGTAACAAAAGAACCAGCAGGACTGAGGACCACACATGTCAAATATCTGCATGAAAGCGTGAGCAAATTCACAATGTCTTTAAAAGCGGCTATCTCAGCCCCTCAGGTCACGTTAAGATAAAAAACAAAACTTCATTTTCTCAACCAGTTTAACCCATTCCTCCACATCTCTCTCCCACCCACCCAGTGTTCACTTGTTTCCTTATTCCCTCCCGGCTGTGCCTGTCTCCCTCTTTGAGCCAGTAAGGAGTTCCCTTCAAGCATCTCCTCCATCCTAAATGGGATTACACCAAATTCCTGCTGCAAATCCTTCTCCATTTCACACCCATCATGCCTCCATACGGCCATGATGCACCACAACATGCCATGAAAGATTAATGCAAAAATGCTGCTAGATCTTAAATCACGTTTGACCAAACCGTGGCTTAAACTCACAGCGGAGGTTCTGCTTCGCCTCCTGACAAGATGCACCAAGGAGGCACCTCCCCTGCTTTTGCTATCAATTCCATCTGGATACTTCTCGTCATTAATTTCACAAGCACCGACGCCACATTCTATACATTCCCATTATCCCTAAACAGTCTGACAATTCATTCAGATAGAATCCAATTTCTCCGGCTGACAGGCCAGGCCTCTCTGCCTCTCCGTCCTCTTTACTCCGTCCTGCTGACAGCCAGACGACTTTTAATGCTCAATTGATTCAGTGGCCTTTCTGTTCCATAACAACACAGGCAGCTAATAAATGGGGTGGTCTTCACGCTGCGAGTCTGTGACCCCAGATGGATGACCCGCCTGGCCAGATAACAGCCAGCGGAGAAGCAGATTTCTTCGACAGAGGCAGAGATGGAGGAAAACGAGGGCAGAAACGCAAACTCCAGGCGCCAAAGTTTTCTTTTTTCTCACAGCCAAAACCTCTGAGATGCTCTGGCCTAGTTTACTATTTATACAACTGTGGAGTCCACGAATGTGCAGGAACATGTGTATAATGATGTGGACATAATGAGGACGAGTTAAGGTCACTCTGGCAGAGGTGGCGGTACACCTGTAGGGGCTACAGCGGCATAAATAAGAGCTGTGATGTATGGGTGTGTGGACAACATTCGGATTCTCGGCACCAGACGACATCGCCGCCTCTAACTTAAAAAAAAAAATAAAAGTCAGTCGCGGCCATTATCACAGCCATCATCATCCCCCATCCATCATCACCTCCATAGCCCTCACCATCATCATCATCCATCATCCGAGTCAGAAAGGGAGGAGTGTAACTGGACAGACAAATATAGGCAGGGGAAAGTGAATCGGTAATGTGGCCCCGCTCTGCTTGGAAACAGCCAAATGATAACTATCATCATCTCAAAGTGGCAAAACGCTCTTTTTTCATCTCCGTCTTCATCGCTTCGAGCTTATTGCTTTTTTTAAAACACATTCCCTTGAGACAATCTCTTATGTTGACAACAAAACAACTTTTTATTTTTATTCTTATGGGGGAATCAAAAAGGGATTCAAGGAAATGCTTTAGGGGGAAAAAAATGTTTTCAAATGATCATTTCTATACAGTTGCAATGTAACCCTCTGCAGAACATTGACTACTAATAACGCATTTCACAAAAAAACTGTGATAGTGGAGACTAAATATTAATTACTTGCTTGGAAAGTTCTTAGTTAACGCTGTAAGGAAAATGTTTGCATAACTTTGCATAATTTTGCATAGAGAAAACTTCAAAGGACCAGAAAATGTAAAGAGCTAACTAATAAATGACAAACCAGTTTCAGTAGTTTAGATTTTTAACAAGAGGTAATCAAACACAGTCGAGATCAATTAAAAAACTGGAATAGAAATAATTTGGTGTAGATTTTGAAGCTTTAAATCAGATGCCTACTTCTGTGTAACTCACTGGATGCGCAAATAAGTATTAGAAAACTAGACGACAAACAGAGGTGAATTTTTCTGTGCTTGTAGCGCCCCCTAGCTATGCTGCCCTGTTCAGCATATCCACTGATTGTCACTAAAGATTTGGCCCAGAATTTCATATCTAGCATTTCAGACAATTTCAGATTGTAAATCAAGAAAAGTTCAGAACGGAAAATATTGACTCTTTGCAGATGTTGAATGTATATTATAAGAATGCTCCCAATAAACGTTTTATAGATCTTTAACACAAAAAAAAATAGCCCAAACATTTGATCAAGACTGAAAAAATCATTCAGAATGAAAGCTTTTGGTGAGAGTTATTTGTTAGATACAGATATAAAATCTTTTAAGCATTTAACCACTACTGTCCTGCTGTGCAAATGTCCTACATGTAAATGTTCACTTAATGTCTTCAGCAAAGATATCGACTAAACTTTGACTCAAACAAACTTATTAAAAGATATATTAAATTCAATGTTATTTATATAGCCCCAATGCACAACACATCTCATCTCAAGGCACTTTCCAAAGTCAAATTCCATCAGATCCTCCAGGTTGGTCAGAAAGTTTCCTCACTAAGGAAACCCAGCAGGTTGCATCAAGTCTCTCCAAGCAGCATTCACTCCTCCTCAAAGAGCGTAGAGCCACAGTGGACAGTCGTCTGCATTGTTGATGGCTTTGCAGCAATCCCTCATACTGAGCATGAAGCGACAGTGGAGAGGAAAACTCCCCTTTAACAGGGAGGAGAACCTCCAGCAGAACCAGAACCAGGCTCAGTGTGAACGCTCATCTGCCTCGACCCACTGGGGGTTAGAGAAGACAGAGCAGAGACACAGAAAGCACAGAAGAACACATTGATCCAGGAGTACTTTCTATGTTATATGGTAATGGCGGATGATCCCCCCCCCCCCCGATGATGTCACAGCTAACAGAACTCAGAACGTCTCCAGTTCTGACACCCTCGCCTCCAAAGCTACAAAAGCGCTACATTTACCATGTACCATTATCACTAAACAAGGCAGAGAAATAAGTAAACATCAGACAGCAGAGAGCAGCAGAGAGGGGGAGACTTAGACAGAGAAACTGTTGAAAGTATAGCTGAGGAAGCCATTGTGAGGCTAAAGCTAGGCTAGGCTAAAGCTAGGCTAGCAACCTCTTACCACGCCTAGAAAAGCAAACCGTGTGAAACACGTGGAGTTCTCAAACGTGAAGTGCAGCAACAGAGAATGTTTTAAATGTGCTTTTGTGTTAGAAGCAGATAAATGTCACAGCAAAGAGGTTTAACATAGAATTGAGAGTCTGGAACACCAAATCACAATCCACGCCTTACCCAGATTTTTGTAAACTAAATATGAAATATTAACTGAACCAGCGGATTTTGATGACTGAAATTATCAGGGGAACTGTAACAGCCTATGAAGAAGCTGCTGTTTTTTTTTTTTTTGTTTTTTTATTTGCAGATGAAGCATCCAGAGCTAGTGACAAGCACTTTTTAAGCCTGTGGGCTCTTAGCCTTTGATATTCAGTGTGCTGCAACCCCTGCAGAAGTCAAACCCAGTTTTAAATGAAATGATTTCTCAGCTCTGAACATCTCCCTGGGCGACAAACAAATGTGACAAGAAGCATTTCTCAGACAATGAGGTTTTATGAGGAGAAACAGCAATCAGCAAAAGATGAAGTGAGTAACTGAGACGTAATGACTAAGCATGAAGAGGAAGTGATGCAACACGCCTTACCCAATCAGATTTTTGTAAACTAAATATTAAATATTTAGTTTACAAAAATACTTTTGACTAAACCAAGAAATTAATATTAACATTTATTCCTCATCTTTAATTTGTAATGCAACAAACATAAATTGATCCCAGCTTCGCAACCCCTGCTGCACCATTTTCTGTTGCATCATTCTTCAAGGATATGACATCTATAGAGCACCCCGGGGTACACGACCTTGGACCTAATGCAGCGTTAGTGTCAGAGAGACATTCTGTGCACAACTGGCCCCCTGGGGCCTAAAGCAATCACAAAGCACATCTACAGCTATGTGTCAGCAGTGAAATAAGCCAAACAGGAGAGCAAGAAGGAGTCAACTCCACAGGTGCAACAATAAGTCAAACACTAAGGTCAAGCAGAGTTACATGGTGCCAAAAAATGTGCTTTGTCATCTTTAGGATTTCTGCAATCCAAGCAGTTCTGTAGGGAGAAGGGCCACATACACTTTAACTTCCTTCTAATACCCTTTAAAGTACCTCTGAAGAGAAGAAACGGATGATGTAACCCGTCTATATTTATTCTCCCTTTACATGAGACCCGTCTTCTAGAACCACCACTACTCGGACGTCATTGTGTGTTTGATATTACCGAGTCTCTGCAAACTGAAGATCGCCCGAGACGGGAGGTGAGAAATAAATAAATGAGCAGCCGAGTGAGAAGGCAGCGACTGAGGCAGGTGTGGGATGCTCCGCAGTGACGCGGGGATCTCGGTCGCAGCTGAAATGTTCATCCAAACAGACATGCTGGAGCATCGTGTTCAGAGATCACACTGAATGGGCAGTGACAGCGAATTTAACTTGGTATTTCCACTGATTCCCCTCAAGCCTTCCTTGAACCCACTCTATAAAGTTCACTTTATATCTCCACATTTCAAGCACACTAACGTCTTTTTGTCAAAGTATTTGAAAATAAGTAAATAGCTTGTGTCAGACGGATGTTCGGCAAGACTGCAAGAGATGTAATTTGCATAATAATCTTTTTGGATGTTGAAGTTGTTCTAAAACTAAACACTGGCAATTTAATCAAGCTAATGACCGTTTAGGAGGAGTTGAGTGCCTTAACAGTGAAGCAGCCGATTTTGATGACTGAAATTCTCAGGGAAACTGCAACAGCCTCTGAAGAAGCTGCTGTTTTTTTTATTTATTTTAGCAGATGAAGCACCCAGAGCTAGTGACAAGCACTTTTTAAGTCTGTGGGCTCTTAGTCTTTGATATTCAGTGTGTTGCAACCCCTGCAGAAGTCAAACCGAGTTTTAAATGAAATGATTTCTCAGCTCTGAACATCTCCCTGAGCAACACCCAAATGTGACAAGAAACATTTCTCAGACAATGAGGTTTTACGAGGAGAAACAGCAATCAGCACAAGATGAAGTGAGTAAACTGAGACGTAATGACTAAGGATGAACTCGTAAAAATGCAGCTGGTTATCAGCCTCAGGACTTTCTGATGAAAAAAATTGGTTACGATAAAATGCCTTGACGAGAACTATAAATGCATACAAAGAAAAGCTGGAGTCAAATATATTTTGTCAGAATTTGTAAGTCTAGATCTTAATAAAACTGGTACAGATATTCACTTAATGCAGTTGTCAGGCAATCTGCACCTCAGTTTGGCTAAAGCTCAGTGAACTGCCAGCTCTGTGTAATATATTTTTGGATAGCTTGCATGAGCAGCTACATTAAACCCCGTCCTTCATAATGAAACTGCCTCACCTACTCCACTACTACTGATGCTGCCCTATTTCCTCTCTGTATTTAGTGCTTACTGAAATTGTTGTGTTATCTACTACTAGGGTTAGGTGGTTAATTCATTCAGAAACCGCACTGTTTTATTTCCTATTTATGTTAAGTCGTATCATTTTTGGAAAAATTGCCAATATTCTTGTGTTCTGCATGTTTTCCTAAGATTGAGCTGCCCTGCAAAGAATCTTGAGGGTTTCCCCATCTTCTTCCAGAGCATGTATAATTTGAAACATTCAGAAATGTCTTTCTACATTCAGAAAACTTAAGAAAGTAACAAGACACATCATTAACACCACAGTTTGAGTGTAGTAAGGTGGTGTTGTAACACCTCCAACACCAAAGCTAACTGCTAAGCTAACCGGATACTACATGGTGCAATTACTGCCTCCCTGATGGTCCTAAATGATATTGTCAAAGCTCTTAATACCAAGGACTATTGTGCTGCCCTCTTCATAGATCTGTCCACCAAAGCCTTTGACATGGTTCATCATGGGATTTTGTGTCAAAGGCTTTTGGACGTAAAGTTTACTGAACAGGCTATGGGTTGGTTTCTAAATACCTAACTGACCGAAAACAGTGTGCACAATATGGTGGTCAAACATCAAGTTATATGAATATTTCTATAGGGGTTCCACAAGGGACAGTCTTAGGACCAATACTTTTTACTATCTATATTAACAATCTCGTCCACAGTGCAGCTGTGCTGTTTTATGCTGATGATTCAGTGATTTATTGCCATGCAAAATCAGTGGCGCCTCTTTCTGAGTCCTCGCAGTCCACTTTTACCAGCTTTTAGTCTCAACTATTACAACTTGGATTACTACTGAATCCAAGTAAGACTAAGGGTATTTTCGGAAAAGAAGAAGGTGCCCTCACGTCTCTACTATCACTACTACTCAGGGTGTGCCCATTATTTTTTTTTAAATCCTATAAATATCTTGGCATTACCATAGATGATAATCTCACTTTCAAACCCCATATTGAAAATCTACTGAAAAAACTTCTTCAGAAGTATTTATTTGATTGAATTATTATCGTTTTATGTTTTATTATTGTTGTTATATTAGTATTATTTCAGTTTTTATGTTATTGCTATTAATGTATGTAACAGATTTCTCTTGTCATTGAGACTGAGTCTCAAGATAAGGTGACCAGTGGCAGCGGCAGGACCAGATAAATAGCTCTTGTTGCACTAAACCTTCTTTACTCCATCATGATACACTGTTTAAGGGTTTCATGCTGAACTGTACATATAAACAGAGTTTTATTTATTTGAAATACGAAGTCAGACAACCACAATTTGTAGCATTATGTACCAAACTAGGATTTTCCTGGTCTATACTTATACCAGTTACATTTGTTTCCCCCCCCCGGGTACTTCTACCAACACAAAGGAACGACAAGATCATCCGCATGAAAAATATGTATCCTACCCTTTTTATTTATTGATTTAATCCTTTAAATCAATCAATATCGTAATCTTAATCTTAAAGAGAGACTGTGAGTCTCTCTTGAGACAGGGTGACCAGACGTCCCCGATTTCCAGGGACAGTCCCCGTTTTGGATGACTTGTCCCCGGCAAAAGCTGTCCCCGGAAATGTCCCTGATTTCAGTAAAGCCCTCTCCCTAACAGAGGCTGTGTAAAAAAAGTACTGCTTTACACTTTTTTTCTGAGCAGCAGATATTACTAAATAAGCCACTAAAATATGTTCCGACACATTTGGAATTGGCTTAAGTGAAATAAAAATGGCAACGGCCATGCAGACAGGAGGGCGGCAGCACAAAGGCACAGCACATCTGCGCTGATGGAGCTTTTATGGAGAAGGGGCACGGTGACGACAGCACTTACAGCCTCATAATGCAGCGATTAGACTCAAATAGCATGAGGTCTGGTGACAGCACGGCTCTCTGGGGAGCAGAGAAGTTGTCAGAGGTGCTTCCATAAATGCTCCTGCAGCCAGCGGCTCAAGCTGGCAGGGCCTCCGAGCCTGGAGCATCCAACTCTTTTCCATGAAGAAGTTATAAATCACCTGGGTGCTGACAGCAGCGGTGCCGAGACGAGTCACCTTGGGCGGAGCTGCTGGCTTCTGCACTGGAAGACGTTCGCTCACTAATGATTCCCTTTCCTCCTCGTATCATCATTTATCCTCACACACATATTCACACACCCAGGCACACAGCAAAAAAAAAAAAAAAATGCTGTGTGCAGAAAGCTCCGAGCTCAGCAGCTGTCCCCTTATATATACAGTGCAGAGTCCTCTTCGTTGATTACAACATGTGTCACAATGTTAAAGCTGCTCTCTGGCCTGAGAGCCTGGTTCAGCTTAGGCTCCGCCTCTCAGATCTGCATTGGCATTTAAACAGAAAAAAAACAATGCTAAAAATCTTAACGGGTGAGAAGACGTGCGCATATATGGGTTAGGGCAAAAACATCCATCTGAATTCCCTCAATCTTGTCTGACAGGTTGATGCTCCCATCTGTCAAAAACCTCCATTCAGAGACCAGTAAGAAAATAACACATTCAAAAGATCTACATCTCCCCCCTCGGACTGTTATGACAGAAATTATTGTTTACAGGACTGGAGCTCTGCATTTCATGTGATGGGTTTGTCTTTTTCAAAGTCAAATGTGAATGCATTTACATCAGAGGAAGCAACCCAGCCAAAGTTACTCCTTTGGGTTGCTGGTTGGGATTACCACTTGTCTATAAAATATGGATCGCTAACGGGGTAAGATTTGGTATTTTTTCTACTTTATCTGTTTTTTGCATAATGGGAACATTAAATGTGAATTAATCCCTTGGGATTGCATCTTTTAAGGAAAAAATTACATGTCTGACCCTAAACAGAGTGCGCCATCATAATTTTTGTTCACAGAGAAATCCTGTTAAGTAATTTGACAGTTGTTAAATTTTCCATCTATATTTAAGTTTAATTTTTAAAATGACATTCATTATTAATCATTGAAAAATGTCTGTGGCACATTTAAGTTGATGAAAGTCTTTTCATGTTTTAGTATTTTACTTACAGATATCTTGTGAACTCCAGAAGCCCCAAAACTTGAAAGATCCACAGAGAACAATTCAGCTTCATGTCATTATAAGTCATGCTTCAGACCAAAGGTAGACGTCGTCTTGACAAATCACTATTGGTGCAAAAAGTGTCTGGCAAAAGCTTTTTTTTTATTCCTTTACCATTCCCACAACTGGTCGCATTATAACCAGAGATTTTAATGTAAAACTTAGTGATATGGGTTTGTATTAAGTCCCCCATTATGCTGATATTCCTAAATAAAATCTAGTGCATCCAACTGCCTTTAGAGGTCATCTGTGTGTATTTTATTTTCAGTATGGATTCAGATTTTTCAAGAATGTCTCAGATGTTTTTTAGAGAACATTGCTGATCAAACATCATCAGGACGACGAAAGAAACACAGCAGACAGGTCAAGGACGAAGATGTGAAGAAGTTAAAAGGAGGGCTGGGCTATGAAACAATGTCAAAATTCTATTTCCGGCGGTCATTGGGCGAGAGGCTGGGGTCCACCCTGGACATGTCTCCTGTCCATCGCAGGGCAACACAGAGACAAGAAGGAGAAACTATCATGCACACTCTCACACCTCAGGGAAATTTAGAGAGACCAATTTACCTGACAGTCACGTGTTTGGACTGTAGGAGTAAGTCGGAGTACCCGGAGAGAACCCATGCATGCACAGGGAGAACATGCAAACTCCATGCAGAAAGACCCCAGGTGGGGGATTCAAACCTAGGACCTTTTTGCTGCAAGGCAACAGTCCTGGAAAAAAATAAAAATCATACTTTTTTATGCACTTCAAATAAGACAGTAAATGATAATACCGTACAACGAGTCTCAGGGTTTTATCCTGATACTTACTGGCAGTCAGGGTGTCATCGTTTATCCTGTACAGGTCTGTGTGCCCTCCTTGGATATGGAGGGTGCCCACCCCCCCTTCCCCGTATGAACACTGACCCACCACCAAACCAATCATCCAGGCAGCTTAACATTCACCACGGCTGCTCCAGACCTTTTCATGTCTGTGACATGAGCTCAGAGTGAAACTGTGAAAAGAACAGGCTGCCAGTGCCAACCCTGGCAAATGCCAGTCTAGCTCCACGGTGCCGGGCAGTGAGCACCGGACCTAGAGGATGTCGGGCCATCAGGCCACCCTCATGAAGTCCGTTTCCAAAGGTCTGGTCAGAGACATTCATGCCTGTGGCCCACTGGCGGTCACTTTGTAGGACTCTGGCAGGACTCATCCTGTTCCGCCTTGCATAGAGGAGCAGATACTGATCCTGCTGATGGGTTAAGGACCTCTGGCGGCCCTGTCCAGCTCCCCTGAAGTAACTGCCGGCCTCCTGCAATCTCCTCCATGCTCTTGAGACGCCGTTGGGAGACACAGCAAACCTTCTGGCAACGGAACGCATTGATCAGCCATTCTGGTGGAGTTGGACCGCCTGTGCATCCTACAGAGTCCAGCCATCACCTCATGGTACCAGTAGTGACATAGTGACCCTGAGCAAATGCAAAGCTGCTGAAAAGCATTAAAAAAAAGATTGGGATAAAATGTCTGTGGCCTCCACCTGCAAACAGTTTTTTTTGGGGTCACCCCTTTAGTGCCCCTGTTGTTAATTTCATTAACAACAGAGCAGCCGACTGACAACAACCCCCTCTACTGCAGACCTGACCGTTTCAATACTCCCAAAGTTTAGCCAGCTTGATTTTATGCTCTGATTAAAAAGAATTTTTTTTGAGCAGCGTATATCAGTGTGTAACTTTTGTGTCATGCATATGCTGCAGATGAAAATGTATATATTTGTCCCCTATGGCATAAAAAAAAAATGTCGCAGACAAAAAAGGAAGCATCCGAGCATGCTTTACATCTGGCTTGCAGAAAGACGGTATAAAACTCTGAAACTCATCATGGCTTTGCATTTTTGGTGCACCATGTGGTATAAATCTGTTGACACTGTTATTACTCTTTACACTTTTTAAAAATCCTCAGAAACCCCAAAAAATTTGCAAAGATTCCCAAAAACTGTCTCTCTGAATGAAGACCATAGCAGAGATAAATCAAGCCTCAGCACGGCATGCAGCCACGCACATCAAACAGCCTGAGTGTTTGATCCTGCTCTTACTCGTGTTAGAAACAAAATCAAAAGGCATGTTCAATTCATAGTTGCTCAATTAAGGAGAAATCACTACACGGTATCTCCAAACAACATTGTTTCTGCACAATCAGAGCAGCCTGATATCATGGAGTGAATAAATGTTTCCAGTCAAAGCATAGATTCAAAGATTAATTGTGAATAAATAGATGAATTCTGCAGCTCACTATTTAATAGCCTCCAACAAGCATTAATCAACAGTTGTACTTATCAATAACAGCACAGTAATGCAAATTGTTGTGTTTTCTAAAAATAAAATGCATGTGAAAGCAGCTGAAAAAATGTGAAAAACCACACGATGGTAAAAGTGTCAGTTTATTAATTATTCCACAAAAGTGATACTTTGCAGCTTCATGCCTTTCAGAGGGCCATCTCCAGGGCTTTCTCACATAATCAGCCAGTGTGTGTCGTTCATTTTAATTAAAGTCTCTTCATCCAGAAATGTGTCGGTGGAGAGGAAAATGCCGGCAGAGAAGGTGAATTATAAAAGAAAGTCTCCACCCAGTCTCCGCTGGGCTTGGTTTGTGCATATATGAATGTGTGCACAGAAACAGGTAAGAATCTAAATATCTGAAGCAAAAGAATGAAGCAGATTTAACATCTCCCTGTTGGTGGACTTGACCATCTAAAAAATAATAATATTAACAGTAAAATGATGTGCTGGGAAATTATCTCAGCTTTAAACCTCTTTTTTTAGGTAAGTTTATTTTTGGATAGAAATCACGCTGAGATATTTATAGAAAGGCTCAGAGAAATTTCAGTGATCTGAAACATCTGAGTGTTTCTCAGATGTCTCAGCATCATGAAGGCAAGCCGTTTCTGAAGCCTCTCTCTGCGTTACCACAATAGATGAGAAGCTGATAGGTTCACTGCAGTCTGTACCGTTTCCACAGGAAAGGTTTCCTTTAACAGAACTAAAAAAAAAAAAAAACCCAATAAAGCTCTGTATCTGAGTTCTGTATCCTGTTAAATTATTTCTGAGATGCAATAAAAGGTTTTTATACCCGAGTGCTTTCTTTATGTCTGCTCTTCCTCTCTGTATTTCTGCTGCTCTGAATTAAAAACTCTTTCCTCGCCACTTTATTACATTTAACAAACCTATTGAAATATAAACACATTAGGTGGTCCATTTTGTTTGAATCTTTTAATGATAATATATGGAGTGCTCTTGTATAGCGCTTTATCAAGTCCAAAGAGGTGGACTTGTACTATATTCATTCAGCCATTCTCCCCCTGACGGCGGTGAGCTAGCTGCCCCGAGGCATCCAGGCAGAAGCGGCGCCACCGAGACCTCTGACCACCGCCAGCAGTCAAAGCGGGTTTAACGTCTTGTTCAAGGACACAACGACAGAGTGGGGGTTGGAACTGGCAACCCACCGGTTACAGGACGAACACCCTAGCTCCTGTGCAACTGTACCCCATGCTAAGTTAACCTATTAAGACCCAAGCATTTTAGTCTAAACATAGGTTTTTTGATATCTAATAAATTATCAGTTTCTCTTCCAACATATATTTTTGTGTCTCCTGACAGGTTTGTAAATGAGGTTTACAGCTGATCAAACATATGTTTGAAGAGGAACCATATTTTTCTGCCTTTTTTCCGGGTGTCTAAAAGCCTACGTTTTCTCAGGTCTTAAGTGGTTAAGAAAGGTTATCGTTGAACACTCTCCATTATTCTTTATCGTGCCATGATGTCCCAATCATTGCCTCTTAAAGTCTTACCCATTTCACAGAGATATTTCAATTTATTAAGATTCATCTGGAGAAATGTAAGGGACCAGACTTAAACAAGGACAAAAGGTGTTCCGTAAATTGGAAAAACTTCAATCTACTAATGTCAAAAATGGTTAACAAACAGGTCAAATGTCAATACAAAATAACTCAAATAATAAAGAACAGCGATTTGGGGCCAACTCAGCTGAGGTCAACTTAACAGTAACAAAACACAAACAAAACTGACCTCCAGACACTTAAATAGGGGTGGAATAACCTAAACTTTCCACATGAGGGAGGCACAACATAGCAGAGGAACAACAAACCAAAAATATAAAACACAACAACTAACAAAACTAACATCCTCTCTTTCACGGTCATGTCCACTTTTTACATTCTGTGTGGAATAGGACAACTGTTTTCTCGCTTGACGTCATCCCCGAGCTGCTGCTACGAGGATGCTTCTCGCAGATGGACCAGCGTGGTTCACGCCAAAGCTCAAATGTACCTTTAACGACAAAACCGCAAAATAAATTTCACTCCTATCATTCCAGACGGGACAAATGGGTGGCTGAGAGCAGCGTGTCCAAAGCTGGCATGTGTGTTTCCACGTATGGCGAAGATGTGGACAGAAAGATAAAAAGCCTGTGTGAGTTAACCGAGTTTGTTGTTACACCAGGAAAAAAGGGTTAGGAAGCACCAGAAGTGGACGAAATGTTTCAAAAAGGCCAAAAGCGCGACATGTCACTCAGAATTGCTGAAGATTGCAGTTGGTCTTTGCACTTCACTCACACAGTGCAAATGTTGAGAGGGTTTTCTCACCGATTCAGAGCCAGTGGACTGGGAGCAACTATACACTGCCAAGGATCATCAGCTCTGCAGGAAAATATGGATGAAGAATAATAAATAGTATGTAGGAGTAAACGAAAGACTCTCTGGAGAAAACACAGTTCTTATTTGATGAATAAGTGTATTTGTGAGACTGCTGCTCTATATTTTTTATTAAAATCTAAAGTAAACAAGATATTTTTCTCTCAGAATGTTATTTCAGATTTTGGTTTGTTTATTTGTTCAGTTTGGCTTGAAATGTTTATTATTGTTACAAGTTATTTTTTTTTAAAAAATACAGAAGTCATTATCACTATCATTTAAGTAATTTTTTATGTGTTGACTTCAACTATTCTTTCAAACCTCACAGAGAAAGCATACTGTATATAACTATAAATCTTCTTTAAGTAATCAGACTGAGTATAATTAAAATGTTTCACAACTGGGCAAAATGTATTCTTTTTTTGAAAATCAAAATATGGTCACCTTATTTAGACCTTTATTTATACAGGTAGCGGGAAGAAAAACAACACCCATGGCGGACAACAATGAGGAGAGCAGTCAATGGAGAGAAAGCTCCGGTTAGAAAAGAAATTAAAGATCGCAAATTGCGCGCCAGCATTATAATCCATGTTTACTTCCGCAAACACTGAGGATGCTTGCTACGTGTGACGTCATCGCCTCCTCAACTGCACTTAAGTTGTATGAATTCACTTCACACAGGAGATCACATACAAGTCGCATATATTTGGAAATGTGGCATCAGATTTCACAAAAAAATCGGAATTGCGCATTAAGGCCTGCAGTGTGAACGTAGCCTAATTCAGAACCTAAATAAAATATTGCATAAGAAAAAAATAAAAATACATACTTTTAGTAAATAACTTTTATGACATTGTCACGTTATGGTCTACAAAAATGGGCAAGACAGCTGACGTAATAGTTGTCCAGCAGGCAGACACTTACACCCTCTAAAAGACTAGCTAAAGCTCGTTGTTGACATATTCAAACATATTAATCAAAAGTTGAGAGGAAGCAAAAAGTGTGATTGAAAAAGGGGCAAAAGAAACAGGGACCACCAGAGTCTTAATAGTCCCATTAGTGAGTTTGGGGGAAATTCAAAAGGCATTGGCAGAGAATGGAGTCGCTCCTTCAACAGCCTCCTTACACAGATGTAGACTTAATTTTGTCAATTTGCCCATTTTCCCTCAATTGACCCTACTATACTATAAGCACAACATATTTATTGATTTTTTTTCATTTAGTAAAAATCAAATATGTAACAAACGTTATCACCTAATTCATACATGAGGAAATTCTTGCAACTGCTTAATTTTCTGCTTGATTTATAGGAGCAATAAGTGATTTTTCACCACTAGGTGGGTAGTTGAGCACCGTCTGTAGACCAAAACAAGACGTGTATCAAGCCACGCCTCTCTACCTCCGTTCCAGCTGCAACCCAGCCCCCATTTCCCCTCCCCTTCTCATCTGTCACCTCCTACGTACATATTTGCACATATTAATAAACAGCAAAACAGCGTCACCTGTAAGAGGAACATTTCTCGTGAAGTAGTAAGTTACTAATAAATTTCGAATGCTGTTATCAAGAGAATGTTTTGATCCGCTGGGCGTGCTCTCCACCATTTTGTGCCTGGCAGTGGCATTTTATGGGCAGGGAGGGGCAATGCCCTGAGCAGCAGCTGGTTACGTGCACGTATGTGCACGTGCGGTTGGCCCGGCTTTGTAAACAAGAGACTGGAGAACAACACAGAGAGCTTGTGTGTGACGTCATACCATAGTCCATCTAAAAAGATACCTTTAGTTCTTCACAAAACTATTTTTTAGTTCTTTCTATCTAAAATAATGAAATTTTGCTTACTGCTCCTTTAATAGTAGTACAGAAGAACGCAATCAGAAAAAGAGCACAATTTGCCATTTATAGTTTATCACGCTTGTATATAGTTTGCCATGCTCAGGTCAGACCTTTAAGGTGCATAGACACGTTATTTGACTTTTTTTATTTATACGTCAGTAGCTCACTCTGGTTGCATACAAAGTGAAATATTATCACGTCCTGCTGGCATATAAGCTGATATTTTGGCGTTTTACGCTTTGTTTTTGCTCAACGTGTTAGTAAATAAAGCCTTTCCTGTTTATTTTTAACAACAGAGGAAGTACAACACAGCGCATGCACAGCAGGGGATAAAACAAGGAAGCGGCTAACGGCTATTAGCGTCTCCCAGCAAAACAATGATGAAAGTGTGATAATAATAATAACAATAATAATAATAATAACAACAATTACAAGAGGGAAAATACTAGAACGTCGCTGGGAATACAGTTTGACCGTTGGTGTTCACTGAAACGGATGCTAAAGCTGCCGAGGCTCAGATGTGACGCAGAGTTGACTGACGTGAGTAAATGTTCTGATATGAGGCTCTTAAAGTTGCTGTAGATCATTTTATTTAATTACTAACGGTTGGTCTTCATCACGCCGAGCTGCTGCTTTACTGCGAGGCATTGCAGAGGGTCAGGCTAAGTCCGGCATTATTTAATACTGATTTATTAATTAAGCAAACCAGCATTATGATAGGTTTGCGATGCTGTCGCTAGATGGCGGCACGTCTGTTTATATCTGCTAATCGCGCACGGTGCTGAGGCTATTTATCTACAAAAAGGAACATAAACACATCAGGATGGAAGCTTTGTGTATATAACCTTATTTTCTCATGATAAAATGGTGGTCTTTTTTTAAGCATATAACGTGGCTATATACCTATAAGGAAAACCAAAGACAACCTCTAGTTCTGTTGTTTCTTTGTTTATGGGATGTTTTTGAGCGTAAACTGCTTTTATTTTGTGGTGCTGTCACCTTGGACTAAAGCAGGAGGAAAAACTCCATGACACCATCTGGGAAAACACCAAAACTTACAGCAACATTTCTAAAGATTGCAACCCGATATTTCACACATGCCAACTGCATGAAAACATATAATTCATGTTCAGCCTAGACCATGTTATGCACATCTTTTTCAGCAGACAATCTGCAGTGTTTGCTAAACTCAGACCATGCTGTGATTCATTTTCCCACTTCTCTTCATGCAGACTGAATTATCCAGATAAATCTAATTTTCACGTTTTTGCTATGAGGTCAGCTGCAAACAGGAGCGTATATTTAGCTTCTGATTGCTTCATGTTGTGAAATCAAACGTAACACGCAAACCAGTTCAGGAAGTTTGAGCATTTTACTGTTAAACGAGCAATTTTCTTCATGAAAATAGTTGAATCTGAATTTACAAAAACGGAGAGTAAAATTTACTCCTGTTGCTAAAATAAGAGACGTTGATGTATATCTGTTTAGATATAATTGACTTTTCTATCCCCTGTGAACATTATGAATAAGTAATTTGACACGATTTGGATCAAAACAAATTAATAGTGAAATTAGTGCTTTCTCCAAGCCATTTCAAACAAAAGCCCTTCATGCACAGGCCAATTAGGAAAACACACACAAGACAAAGCACCACACACGGGCACAGACACACAATGCAAGCCTCGGTTACCATAGAGACAGGGCTGTGGACATACTGAGGATTTATTAAAAAAGCCTCTCTGGCAGCATTATTCCCTCTACTCTCTTTGAGCAGAGACGCGGAGCATCACCATGCTGCAGGAGTGGGAGACCCTCCACCGCCCGACTGTTAGGAGAAACAATATCCAGCATCGTACGAGCCTCCCTGGCCTGGCTTCATGCTTATCATGAGGCTAATAAACAGCTTTAAGCATCAGCATCTATGGCAGCAACACGATTACAGCAGCTAGTAGTGACGCTGTGAGGGAGCTTCTTCTACACATCTCTGCGACTTTATGCATAAAATCTGAAACCAAAAAAAACATGTCTGCGTCTCATAAGCTGACTGATACTCATCAACACCTGAGTCCGTCTACTGTAAATCGGTTTAGGGAGGACTGAAAGCATTCCTAACGCTAAACATTAGCGTTAGGAATGCAAGTTATTGATCCGTGAGTTAATCTACAGTTGATTGATTTTATTGATAGACTAACGATTAATTGAGAAGCGGACATTTTCTTAAAAACCTGCAGTATTCTCTTGTATCAAGAGGGTCTTTTCATAACATGAAGGGCAACTTTTGTTTTTACAATATGCAAAAAATAATTAAACGGAAACTCATTATATTATAAAAACTCTTTGTGTCATATGCATCAAATACTGAGCGATTTTACCAAAAAATTGTATTATTAGACGTAGGCATATTTATAACATGTAACAATTCAGGAACCTGTAAGGTTACTGAAAAGGAAAAAAAAGTTCAACAGAATAAAAACATAATCCCCCATGTTTCCTCTAAGAAAGTTGAGAACATGAGAATAACCTGAATACATCTTAAAGTGAAACCGCTTACCCAGCAGATAAACTGTGTCTGAAAATCAAGTCTTTAAGAAAAGAAGGAGCAAAACCCTGCTGTGTGGCGACATGATTGCCATTTTTAAATTTCACACTTTTCTGGACTCAGATTTGTTGAAATATCAATCACATTTTTTATTTTGCTGAATATTTACAAGAAATGAGTGGACTGTGATCAGGCTTTTCTTTACTGTCTCCACCTGATTCTGCTTAAACATTAAAACCGAGGAGTTTGGGAAACTAAATAAGGTTTACCTATCAAGCTTATGTTCTTAACCACAGGATGCATCAGAGTCAAACGGCAATGAGGTGACAAAGGACCCGAGAGATGCATTGTCCATCAGCTAATCATCTATAACAAGTTTTTATTTGCCAATAATACACTTGTGTACGAGTCTCTCTCCTCCTGAATGATTCATTTTAGTGCCTTTATTGTAGAAAGTGATTAGGTATTGGACATAAAATGAGGGAAACTGCCAATGAAGGACGTTCAAAATCCTTAAGGAGGAGCAAATTAAAAGATTTTATAAAAGTTTTCCTCCGTGAAAGTAAAATACATGGAAATAAAGAACGATTCAAGCGTTTTGCACAGTACTGTAAACCAAAGATTTCCAGAGATCAAGAGGAAAGGAATCTGAGCCCGAGAGACAGAAGAAGAAAGAAAGATAAAAGAGATGATGGATGATGGGTGGATGTTGGGTCCAGCAGAGTCAAGACTCCTCATCCCAGGAAGGGAAATCAGTTTTTCCTTGCTTCCCCCAAGGCTGTTTCACATAAGAGCTCCATCTCCCTGCTGCCTGCATCCACAAAGCAGAGCAGGGCCGGGCCAACGAGTCCGTGACATTCTGCAACCAGGATGCGGGAGAGAAACGGCAAAAGAAACGCGTTCTGTCTGTTATTTGCTGAACATCTCCCTCCCAGCAGCAACCGAGTTGGGCTTTCGCTGTGAAGCACCGGGATGAATGGATGTCAGGAAGAGTTCTGCGCACAGGAAGACACTGAAAGTGGCAACGGGATAAGATAAAAGACTGTCATTCCCTTTACTGAAAAGATCAAATCTGACTTATGGAGGACATGAAAAGATGATGAAATAGGGCAGCGGAGACATCTGAAGACACGCCGAGACAAAAGGGAAAGCAGACAGAATTAATGTGACTGCTGGTACCCATTTGTAAAGTCTTCAGCTCACCTGAGACTCCGCTCACGACCCCCACTTTCACTTTATCAGCGCTCCCCACTGCCCCGTCCCTCCTCGGATACACTCATCACGGAGCGCACTTCCACCTTTGAAGTCGCCTTGCATGCTGAATCTTTTTATGATCACTGCCAGGGGTCCCAGCCAAGCAGCCAGAACACAGGGAATGGGACAGCGGAGAGAGGACTGATTTATATTCAAGATCACACAGACACAGATGCTGCACCTCCAGCAAAGCTAAAATTGAAGTGAAATCCCCAACAACAACAAAAAAAACCCGTCGAGAGGACCGGCAGACGGAAAAAATGGCACAGCTCTGCTGATTTAAGCCAACAGGGGACCCTGCCTACGCGTTCACACTTTTTTTCAGGGTACGCAGAAACCGCAAAAAATCAAATGCAAACACACGCCCTGCAGTCTGCGTGTGGGTGGATGTGAAGGTGATGGGCACTGGGGAGGCGCTGAACCCCCTTCCAGGAACAGGTAACTCTCTAATAAAATTAGTGCTGGTGTTTAATCAGCTTGGTCTGCAGAAACAAGATCAGAGAGATCCCATATACCCTCGCCACTGAGAATTAAAATCTGTTTTTAATGCGTCTATGCTTTACAGACGCATGAAGAAACATACTGAGGTACTCAGCTAGCACATATCGTGACTAAAGCCATAGCGTTTTAGTTTTAGTCAGGTTAATTACTTGACTAAGAGAAAGCTTAGTTTATCAATAGAACAATCTAATCCATAACATTAAACTTGCAGTGATACCTCAGAGCTGCAAAGTTACAGCAATAAACAATAAATAGCTGCTCACAAAAACTGACTAATGATCAAAAACAGCAATTTCGCACTTTTACCTGGGCTGACCAGTGGCCAAGCTGCTACTAAAAGCATCAAACTTTAGCAGCTAACAGGAAGGCTGGTCATATCTTGCAAAGTTTCTTGGTTTTATTATTTTAAGATTATGACCTATTTTAAAGAAGAATGTCATCAGCCTTTTGCAAATCTAAGATTGGTATTCTTGAGGAAATTTACAAAAACTGCTGTATTTAGGAAATAATGCTAATGATGCTAATGGCTAATGTAAGATGCTAAGGAAGTTAAAATTGTCAACTGCAAAAATAGGTCTTAGTTTGAAAATATTGTTTTATAGCAACTGCTCACTAACAACAGATCATAATCACTTATGGTAGGAAGGCTACATAAAAATGCGGTTGATTATAATTATTAAAGATAATTCAAAATCATTGATAGGTATACTACTTACTAAAATAATGTAGAAAAGGAGAATGATCATTGTGCCATTTATATGTTGAGAATTTGCAGGCTGGGTAGATACTTTATAAAATCCTGGCATCTCTTAGCATTAATGCAACCATTAAAGGAAAAAATATTTTCCTGAGGTTTCAGGATCTGACCTCTTGTTTACCAATAGGAGCCGATCAATGGAAAATTGTCTCTCACCAGTTGATTAGTGCACTTCTGGTTTTTGACGATTTATGGGACATTTTAACCATACAACAGATATAAATTCAGGACCTTTCAATACCCCTAAGATTACCATATGTCATAAATTAACACTCAGGGTTTAGACATTTGAAATGTGGCCATAATTAGATTAAAAAAGGGCAGATTATTATTCATATGTCTGAACTACATCCAGATTTTTGAAAATCATTCTTAAAGAAATTTGTTTAGAAAACATCCTTAACAGTTTGACATCTTGTCACTAGAAAATATATAAAATCCCATCTAAAAATCTATTTGAGATGCATGAATTTGAGCAGAATAATATGAAAACATTCTGTGTATTTTCCAGGTTGGACACAGGGCTTTCTTATTCATGTGTAGTTTAATTCAAGGATGCTATATGAAATAAAATTATTTTGCATTACCCTCTCGCTGCAGCCTACGACGCTCTTTATTGGTTGTGACAGAAAAACGAAGCTGCCACTGTAACTTTAAAGGCGGTGAGGTTGGGAGATCAAGGTGATCTCTCTGCCTCACTTTCTTTTTCCTTCCTCTTTGAATTATGCATCAATTCATTTCACATTTCTCCAGACTGTTTTATATTTTCCTCCATTTCCCGTCTTTATCTGCACCTGCATTCCCTCTCATCTATGATCTATATAAATCAGAGCTTTGGAGACTGCAAACAGCCATGAAGATCAAATGGAGGACAGAAGTTTCACTTTCTATTTCTCTCGGGGGGGATCGAAAATGTCAAACTTCTCTTTTGCAGGTAAAAGAAATAAAAATCTATATTGTAACTTTTACCAATTCCACTCTTGCCAAAGCAAATTCTTTTGAGACCAAAATGTAAAAATTTTTGGGTGGGAACTAAAGAAACACAGAGGCATTGCATGGCTTGTTTTACAGCTTAAATTTATCAATACAAAGAAAACACATTTATTTTTCATAAATTCAAAGTAGTGTACAATTTAGCTATTTTTCCATCCTATCAACGTGACCAGTTTTCCTAAATCCCTTAAAGCCACAGAGCCTGTCAGTTATATATCTCTGGAGTGAAACAAATCCTTTTTCATTCAAATTACAGCTTGAGAAACCTCAAAATGGTCATTAATTTCACAAAAACCCAGCAGAGATTAGTGGAAAAAGGACAATTTCTGCTTACCAAACTTTATCTTTTACATTTACTTCCACTGCCACTGTAGGAAAGTTTGGAAAGAGTCCTGAAGCACGTTTCTGGACTAATCAGTTATCTCAGTGTTTATATTCAAAACTCAGCCGACCAATTACCAGCAGCCGCCGATGTGAACTTGGACCCTAAGACCCAGGCTGCTCACTACTGTTTCCTGTTAAACCATCAAGGCGTCATGTGAAGTAGGTTGAAAATTAACCGCCACATTTTCTGAGACAGAATCCTGGATAGTAAACGGGTATAAGGAAAAAATTTAGCTGACATAAAAACAAAGGAGAAAAAAAATGGCTGACCATTTTTGCAGAACATCCGAGGAACGTTTACCTGTAACTTAGCAGTATTAAGTTGACCTGAAGTGGTGCACTGCAAAAAAAACAAATAATTAATCACTAAAAAGGAATACACAAAAGAAAAACAGCTTAAAACTACAAAATAGCAATTAAAGGAAACAAAAATTTTAAGAAAGTTCCAGTTCCAAAATATGAACAACTGAATTACAGTGTTAAACGCCACTAGAACTGAAGGCTAATGAAAATAGGCAAGCTTTCAAGAGTTTATATAAACAGTCCAAGAGCTAAACAAGTTTAATCTTTGTTGGCAAGTCGTTTCCAGTTTCTTTGAATAAAAAAGCTAGCTATTCTATAGCTTTATAAACAATCAAAATCTTTAAAACTATCCTACTGCAAAAAGGAAAGCAATGGTAGTTGAATGGTGATGCTATCTTAATCCTTTCATCTTATCCTATCCACAAGCGATGAACAGATGACTGACTGGGAGACAGAAAGGGTTTTACCTAGGTTAATAGTCTCTACTGTAAAAAAAAGAAGCCAGTTTACAAAAACTATGCATTTCAGGTTGAGTTTCTGCACAGAAATTATGTCTTTTGATGTCCAAATGCTGGAGAAAATAATCTGCGTTATTTTCAACATCAGTTTGTCAATAATGTGTTTATGTTCAAGGTCCGAAACTTAAATCTAGAACTGTTTTGCTACACAGTTCAATGAAAGCTGATCAAGGGCAGATATATTTATATATCAGCAGACATAACGGAAAGAAATAGAATTCAAAGGCAACATGTAGAGGGAGAACAGGACGGGGCCCAGGATGGACCCTGGAGGAACTCCCCATGTAAGTGTCGCTGTAAGCAAAGAATGTCCATTTATCTGGATAAAGAAACACCGAACATCACCTTTTAACAGGCACTTACATGCCTACACAGTTCACGCCATGAAAAGTGAATGCTGGTGGTGATGCTTTCTTTAATATTAGAGGAAATTTTCTCACTTGCAAAATCTATAGTTTTTGTATTAAAATGTATTTTGGATTTTATTGATTTCACTTGAACATGATTACCATCTTTTTACCATTTTGGTATAAAATCAGGTTTTGTGTAACGCTAAAGAATGGAAAACTAAAAAAAAAAAAAAAACACTATTTGACTCAGGATAGCTAGAAAATAATCATGGAGCTGAAATACTCGTGTTTTGTCAGTATCTGTTTAAGTTTGGAAGCCTCTTTTCCTTTAAATTTGTTTATAAAAAGAACAAAACCATATAGCTGTATCACTAACCTCAAATGTGACAGTTGGGGATTAAACAGCAAAAAAGTTAGATTAAAATCAAGAAATCTTAGCTGACTAAATAGATGTACAGATCTGCGGTTTGTTTAAAACGAATAAAGTGATAATTGGGCTGAATTTATATCATACTGACCACTCAAAAGGATTTACAGCAAAGCCACATAATTGCATTTACAAACCCCCACATTCATACCTCCAGTCAGATCGGTAGGTGGAACAAATCTGCATGTAGCAAGAGAAAGCTGGAATTGAACCCCCAACTTTTAGATTGCAACACGACTACCCTTCCAACGGAGCCGCAGTCACCCTCATAGTTGAAGGAAAAAACTTTCATCAGGATGACTAACTTTGTCACTTTGACAAAAGTCATTTGGAGGATAACCAAAAAGTGCAATGAAGCGCCTACTCATCACAATTCAGTTTCATTCTTTTTTCCTTCCCCTTTGCAAGTTGTCCTCTGTGCCGTCCTTTGAATTTACTTATTAAAAACATGTCTTTGAACTTAGTTATTCTGTAATAAGCTAATTTGAAGCTTTATTTTACATATCAGCTCAACACATGTTAAGCCAGTAACAGCGTTTTCTGTCCAGAGAAACACCTGGGGACAAATTAAGGTGAGTTACTCACAGCACCTAAAGATGAGAAACAGAACCAACAGAGTTTCACACATGCACAAATACCAGCAGCTAATTTGAAGCGCTTTACGCTTCAGATAATTAGAGACATGCTTGGCCTCATTTAATGTTGCCATTTGATAATTAAGAGCTCACACGGCTGCACTGTCATACATTTCTATCTCGTTCTGACAATCATCAGTGGACACCTGAACACCTAGTATACGCCCTAATGAGGTCTTTACAGTCTAATGAGGACTCTAGCGCATAGAGTGCATGCACTGTAATATAGCTTTTGTGCGATGGGACAAAAAAAAAGCTCACTGGAGACACCATTAGGAGCTAATTGATTTCATTTGCAGCACTGCAAGAATGATAACGTACAAATTTAGTCTAAAGAAGCTTAGACCGAACCATTTATATCCGTCACAAGATTACTGGTGGGAAATAAATTGCACATTTACAGTAGGGGGTGGGAAATGGATATGGATGCACCCCAAGATTAGATGATGTTGGACAAAAGGAAGAAGGATTCAGTGCTCTTTCTCCTGCCTCCCCAATTCTTCAAGTAACCAGTGCTTCATTCTCTCTGAATAGCAGACTAATTGAATTAGAGCTGTGAGATTACACTCAGTATGGTCCCCGGTCCTTATGTGCTGTAGGAGTGAGAAGACGGTGGGGGCGGGGCTGATGGTAATAAACCCTGAAGGGGTAGAGGGGGGGTAATTCGTAAAACAATGTGAAAGAATTGAATAATCAGGATCAGCACGAGCTGAGAAAATAAACTGCTTACCAGCGCATAATAGTCCACCAATCTTAACTGCGCTGATTTCCTTCTATGGCGGGGGATAAACAGATTCCAAAACGGACCAAACAATTGTTCCACCATGCAGCTCAACAGTGACCGGCAAACGTTGTCATTTTGAAGCAGAGGCTTAATGACCTCCGCTGTGATTTATAGGCCGGCTAGGCGTCATCATAAAGCAGTCCGCCGCATGAAAAGGAGTAGTAGAACAGTTTGCCTCGCTGGCCTCTGGGTGAATAGAACAACGAGCTTGGACACATAAATCTCAGGTGATCCTTCATTAACCCACGGAAAAAAGCCACAAAGCGCCCTGACATGGCCGCTAAATGCTTTACAGTTGGCTGCTGGCTCTCAGACAGCTCAGCGGTGTGGTCCTTCACAGATCCGAACAGCCTGAGTGAAAGGAGTCGATTCCCTCCATTTATCGGCTCACTTCAGAAAATATGACCAGTCAGACTTTTACTGAGTGCTAATTACCCAGGATGCCGAAGTGCTTTCACTAATTTCAGGCCAAGCATTGATTCAAGGGCTCTAACGCGCTCCCTACCTCCTCAAAGATCGGCCGTGTAGACAAGAAAAACTAATAAAAGCTGTCAAATATGTTACTCTGGCAACCATCACTGTGGCAACTGGAGCAGCAGCCACGCCACAGGCTGGGAGTTACGGCTCTGCAAAATCAACAAACAAGGGTTGGTTAAAAAAAAAGTTCAGCGAATGAAGGTAAATACCGAAAAAAAAAAAAACCTTGAGTGCCTCTCCTAGTAGAAAAACAAACTATATGACCCAAAGAAACTAATATTTATCTTTCAAACAACTCAGGTGTAGCTGATGTGCTTTGGGAATAACATGCCCCGTGTTTTATTTGTGGTAATGACGCAACGATCATTTCATAGGTCAGCGATCCAGATGCAACCAACCTGACCCCACATCTGTCAAGTGCTGCTTTATGTATGTTTTTGTCCTTTTTTTCTGCCCCACTCAAGGAAAAATTTCAAAGCTCGATTCTATCAAAGGCAGAGATTTTTACTTCTGACCAAGTATCTATTTGAAGTTTTACCATACCATAACATCTGTATTTATAAAGCGCTTAAAAACAGCCAACAGCTGAAACAAAGTGCGGTACATGGCTACAAGCCAAAGCACATCCATTAAAAAAAAAGATAATGCATGAAAATGTTTAAAAGAAACAATAAAAACAATTTCAAATGAAAACCAAGTCTCGCCAGTGGTAAAAGCCAAAGAATAATAGTGGGGTTTAAAACCAAAGACAACTTCTACAAACAACACGGCATTGCCTGGTTAAGATGTGAAGGAATGAAGTAATCCAAAGCTTGTTTTTTGCAATGTTGAGGGTGATTAATTCAGAATACACATGCTTCAGCCTAAAAACAGCTCCATTGGCTTTGGTTGTACCCTCCTCAGGGTAATGCTGTGCACCATATCGGTTGTCGTTTTGTACTTGCGCACATGTGGTGCTCGGCTTGGGTCAAAGCCTTAAAACTTTGACTTCCTTTGGAAAGATAGAGCACTCTGTCTGCTTGTTGCACAGGTTTTAATGACAAGACATGAATTTAAACAGCTGTTGGGTAATTTCCTCCTTCACTCCCCCACGTTGCACCCAGATGTTTCCATGTCATCCTGATCTGTGGGACTCATGGCAAAGCCCAAAGGATACGTTCACCATTTGATACTCAGCCAGAATACTCTGCAAACTCGGTAAGTTTGGTTTACACACCATTTCAGAAGGCTCATCAGATCAGCAAACACCAGATGCCTCATTAGGATCAATCACTACGATTGGCCACTTCAACCATGTGACGTTTTCAATAGTTAACGACGGATTAATACGTGTAAAATGTATTAAACGTATCATAAACTTTCTTTAAATAAGGCTGCTGCATATGAAATGTATTCTTCAGTTGATATGAAGAATATTACGGTTAAATTTTTTTCTGCTATGCTGTTTAAGAAATGATCGAAGTGTGATCTTTAAAATATAAATTCTGATCTTAGAGAAAACAGTTTAACCAGCATAGAAAGTTAGTCTAGGGCTCAAAACCAACACATTTTAAGTTTTTAAGCCCATTTTCAGTGTAAATCGTATCCATCACAATAGTGCAAATAATACCTATCATCTGACAATAATAATAATCATATTTTTACACATGGGAAACTTCTGGTGTTTAAAACGATGCTTTGGAAAGCATCTAGACAAGATATGACCCTTACCAACGGTATCTGTGGTAAACATTGATCAGTTCAACCCTGATCTAATGTGTTGGCCAAAGGTTTGAAACTGGTACACAAGTGATTTATTTCACTAAAAGGCAGAGGGACATTCATATTAATAACTAATATGGATATTTTACTTGTTTTGACTAAATGCCAAAACAGATAAATTACCAACTTCCCTATAGTGCATATAATTAGGTCTTGTGGAAATAGGTTTTTCATTCTTGCTTCTGTAAAACTAATCATTACACATGGGAAAAAGAAACATACTGGTTATACCAAACATCTGTACACTGCGTGCACAAACAATGACAAATAAAGATGATTCTGATTCTCATATTTTTACTACTGCTGATATTTTATGTCAAATTCTGGAAAAGACTAAATTACACAAGACAAAATAACTCCATTTTCAATTTTTGTTCTATTAGCTCCAGAAAAAAACTCATCATCACGTTGCATTTTGTCTAGTGTCAAAAGAAGAGAACAGTAGTAACCATCTGCAAAAAAAACTATTAGAGGCAACAAAATTATTAAAACATTGCTACATTACAAACTTTACTTTTTATTTAATCCTCTAGAACAGTGTTGTTATCGTCTGTCCTGCTGTAAAAGAACACCAGGTTAGATTTACAGCTAAGCTTTAGCAAACCAAAACTACAGTCTAAAAATAATAATGATTTTTTCCCCTGGCAACATCCTATGTATTATTCCCATGTATGTCATCTTACTATTTTGGTTTGAAAAGACGTTTGTGATTATTTAAAACAATGCCTCGTTAAGTTAAAGGGTAATGAAGGTAATAAAACCCCGCTGTTTGTTGTACTCAGAACCTTTCGTGGCAGAGATATGATTTAGCTGATACGGCAGAAAACATTTTCCTTTCTGTCCGCAGCCAAATCTCTCCATGCGCTTCATCTCAGTCTGGGGTTGTTAAACGAGGATATCCCCGTCCAACTTGTCTCCAGCTTCAAGCTGTCACCTCCGTATAATAAACGCCAATTACTAACAGGCAGGCCAACGAGAATCCTCCCCAGGCTGAGAGACCGGTCATTATTATGATTCTGCAGGCTAATGCCATCAACAGTTCTTACAAATGGCAGGTCGAATTTGGTCAAAACTCTCACAAATATAATAAAGCTGCTCTTGCTTTTGCAAAAATGCACCAAAAGACCATGGCAAGCATTTCTGATTTATGCAAGCAAAGAGCTAGCTACAGATGTACAGTAGAGAAATGTGTTTTGTGGGAATTAATTATACAGCGCAGTTCAGGAGCGCCTCGTGAGTATTTGTTGACTACTACAAAAAAGTGACACAAACAAGCAGAACTACAACTATCCACTTAAAAAGAGGAGTCAGGATATAAGACCTTTTTTCCAGTGCCAAGAACAAACCAGATCCTGAAGATGCAGCACAAGCGTACAAATAAGAATGCTTTTTTTAGACCCCTCACACACTGGCTTGATCTTTTCACACTGATGTTTTTAAAGGAGAAAAAAAAAACAGTAAAAAGGTTTGTTAAAAAAAAAACAAGCAGAAAAACTGCAGGAGTAATTCTAAATGTCACGTCTTTATTTCTCCCTTCAAAGTGTTGATGAAGCAAAGACCATAAATGTCAGTGATTAGCACTACGTTTAAGAAAGAAGTAGCCTATTTTTGCCACAGCTTTTATGAGTCGTTATTTCTCACTTTATACCAACTTTCTTATAACCAATGAGAACAGTCAGGCTGTCAGAGCGGGGTCCTTCATGACACTAACTCAGGGAGTCAATGGTCAATATGCAATGCTTAATACTTTTATTTTATCTGGATAAAATGTTTTTACGATATATTTTCTGTTTTTGATCAAACATTTTGTGCTTTTCTTTATGTTAGGAAAGTTCTGTACCACTGACCTCTCTGCATTCATGGGGAGGTGGTGGAGCATGTGGACAGCATAAAGTTCCTGGACATTCACGTTCCCTCTGACCTCTCCTAGACTCTGAACACCTCCTACCTGATGGAGAAGGCTCAACAACAGCTCTTCTTTCTCAGGAAAGTGAAAGGGACTGGACTTTCTACTCAGCTGCTGATAAACCTTTATAGAGTCTTGTGTCTTAGTATAACAGTGTGGTATAGAAGCTGCACAGGAGAGAAAGGATTTATCACGGATGGTAAGGACAGCACAGGGGATTGTGGGAAGCCGTCTACATAATCTGGACACGGGTTATACTACACGAGTCCAGTAATGGGCCGGACGCATTGCCATAGATCCCACCCACCAGGGCAATCCACTCTTTGACCCACTTCCATCCGACAAATGCTTCAGAAACATTAAATAAAAGAACAAATAGACTTTAAAACAGCTTCTTTCCAAAAGCTGTGAGAGCCATCGCCCCCTGCTGGGAACCAACAAACCACCAGTCCATAGAATGTCACAGGTTACAAACACTCTACTGGTAATGCCTATTTGCACACTGTAGTTCCTCAGGGATTGTCTGGTTGGACACCCATCCTTAAAGATTGCACAGTTCTGTAACTTGAAGACTTAAAATCATTGCACAATATTTACTGTGGCTGTGAGTGTATCAACGATGGAGCGTTCGGGTGTTCATTCATGCAAAAGGATAGTAATCTGCATTTCTAAAGGGACTGCTATCTGACTTTTGACATGGATATGAGTCTTTTTAGATCCTAAGGACTATTTGCACACTTTGAGCTTTTTAGGAAGCATTACTGGTCACTGCAATCAACTGGGGGTAAAAAAGGGATGGAAAGTGTCTGTGTGTTACACGTGATCTGTGTGCACCCTGAGCCGGTGTCTGTCTCATCAAAAATTTCATTATGGTAACACATTACGACAACAAAGATTATAAATTTTTGATAAAGACATTTTAAGCAAAACATAAAAAAGGTAAATCACAGCAATCTTGTTGGGACTACACCCATTACCTAAAGAGAGCTGGATTAGTGCAAATAAGCACTGTACGGTTCTGGGACTGTTAAAGCTATAGTTGGCCGTAGTTGGTAATCCTGTTCAGAAACACTTTGTGTTATACTGGGTGAAATGGTCCTTACATCCTGACAGTAGTTAATACATTATGTACTCAGAAAAAGGAGGATATTGTCCCACATGCCAATCATTCTGACGCGCTCACATAATGCCAGTGTGTGTGTGACACGTTCCTTGTTAGTTTCTGCCTCCTGGCTGCACATGCACACCTCTAGTGTTCATGTATCCAGTTAGCTTAGCGGTTAGCTTAGCAGTTAGCTTCAGTGTTAGCCATGCATTGTAGCTACACTGCTCTCACCGCATACTTTGAACATGGCAGAGAGTAGCAAGAAGCAAAAGGATTAAAGTTTATGAGAAGAAGAGGAAGGTCTCAGTAGAAAGAAATAAGACCAGAGTGGATTTGTTTTTTGTTTTTTTCACTTGATCGCCCTGAGGAGCAGAAGAGCAGGTAAGACGGTCTTATTATTCAAAAAAGGACTCACTTTTCTTACTTGCATTTCCGGAAAAAAATCATCAACCCTACAGTACCTTTAGGTGTTCATCAGATTGAGAGCCAGGGGAAGAAACTCTGTGTGTGTGTCAGCTGGTCTTAGCTAGTAATGCTCTGTAGTTTTAAAATTAATGTAGTTAATTATTAGCTTTACCCTCTTCTATAGCAGTACTACCACAAACACTTGTGTTGGCATTCCTAATTATGTAAAAAAATGTTCACAAGCCATCGTCTTTCTGTGCTAATACTTAGAACATTGAAAATCAAATTAAAAGGTCTACTTATGATTTCTTTGTTATATTAATTATGACATAACCTTAGTTACATTCTTGCATCAAGATGAAACATGCAAACTTTGTGAAATGTTTATCCTCACACCCAGCCATATTGTTGCATCTGGTAAGTAAACAAAACATTTTCAAATATTTGTATTCTTCAAAATCATGTATTAAATCAAGTGAAAATAATCTTGTGAAAAAAAATTGTCTTTGGTTTAATCCAGAGAGACGGGGGTGAGTAGCGAGTGCTCATTAGCAACAACTCTCCTTCCTATTTATCACTTTAGGCTAACCTCTTTCATTCTGCCATCTTATCTAAAGTCAAAGCATGACTCTGACCTCTGACCCCAACAACTGATGAGAGGTTTTAGCCCCAGGATTAGTAGCCTTCTCTCCTCTTTTATTACACCCTCAGTGTGATTGTGTGTTGAATGCTGAATGAATGCAGCATTTCTACTGTGGCGCTCTGCAGAATTACTGATTTTTGACTCTAACAAAGATGACTTTTCATAACCTTGCTGACACTGTTGATATTTTTTCACAAGTCAAATATGTACCTGCAGGAATCTGATGATAGGACTGGTGAATCTGCATAATTTATGAACTTTGGTGTGAAGCCTGGGCTATAAAATCACCCTGAGAAATAAAATTGGCAGATATGTGAGGTAAGCCAGAAGTCCATGACTTTGTTTAGCAGCTCCGCAGCAAATACTGTGATGTAATTGTTCAAAAAATTAACAGAAAACAGAAAAAACTGAACAATATGACCCAAAAAGAATGTAAAGATATCTACACAGCACCTGGACAGACTACATTTAAATTTTCTCCAAGTGGACTCCAAGTGGATTTTGCAAATGTCCCCTTTAATAAATGTAATCACTTAAAAACAGGTTTTATATTTACTCAGGCTGTGTCTGCTATTAAATTTTATTTGATGATCAGAAAAATTTAAGTGAAAAAAATAATCTATAAGGGGTAAATACTGCTTGACCCCGCTCTATCTAGAACAACAAAAAATAGTGGTTAGAATAGATCTCAAGCACTAATAACCCCTCCCACAGAAAACCGATAGATTAAAGTTACAATCTGATGTGATAGAGCGTGCTAGGAGCAATAATAGCAGCACAGCACTTGTACTCTCATTTGCTTCTTTATCAGCCATTTCCAAGTGTCATGGCAGCATCGCTATCCACAGGATGTCAGCGATGCTGCAGGCTGCTTATCGCTCCTGTCATATAAGCATCCTCATTTAGGCATCACCAAATTACCGAGTGCAGTCTGATAAGATCACCAGAGCCTGCCAAAGGACTGCTACAACTCCAGCAGCTGAAACCCTGAGGTGCCAAGCAATCAAACGACTTCTGTCCAAACAGAGACGTCTGCCAGCAGACGTCACTGTGCTGGACATGAAACCTCCTCTGTTAGTGTCATACTATTGTTTTGGTGGCAGGCACCGCGTCAGTACGACAGAATCCCTCAGACTACCATGTTTGCTTTCAATATGGATCCCAGAGTTCAACGCAGGAGGAGTGAATCCTCAGCAAATACACTTCCAGATAGCGTAGAGCTCAGCCAGTGAAAAAAGTATCCCTGTTCATCAGTTGACCTCTACATGGCACCGCGGGCTTAATGACGATCATCGCTGACAAAATGCTATCTTTGAGCCTTGACGTTGAAGTTCAGGGTGACATTCTCTAGCTTCTCACAAATATGATGAGAGAACCTTCACCGACACAAACATGCAGAACTCCACTGCGACTCAAATCAAATGATTCCACCTGAGAAAGAGATGTGACCCTCAAATATGACATCACTGCAGGTGTTACCGGCAGGGGTGCGATGGTGGTGAAAAAAAAACGAACCCAAAGAATCCAGTCGGCTCTGTGGGTTAGACAAGAAATCAACTTTGGACCACAGCAAGGTTCTTCGATTAGTGCAAAAAAAAAACCCCTGAAGGATCCGGGTAGTTCCAAGACTTTCATTTCTCCCTTTTTCTTCACTCTTAGATCAATGTTTAGCAAATGGACTCAATATATGAATAAATATGAATCTTGAGATATATACATCAATTTTTTAAGAATTATCTCTCAATGGGGAGGAAAAGAAACCTTGCTTAAGACTGACCAAGGTTGAGACAGAATTTTTTATTTAATTTTGATGCTGATTGGTGTATGAGGCCTAATATAATTTAACAAAGCTTAATCATGATACAACAATTTTTGAAAAGCATAACATAACTGAACATGCAGTTCTTTTTTTCTCTGGCAGGAGATTGTCATATCTCTTACAGACATGTTTGTTTTGTAGTGAAAGAAAGGCTGAATCTGGAATGGCGTCCTTTGAAGTCGGCGTTCTTTATGTTCAGCCCTGAAGGTTCTCTCCTGCTGTTGCACTGTTAAATGCAGAGAAAAGGGAAGCAAATGTCACGGAAACATGGAGAGCCCTGAGCACTTCATGTGATTAGTCACCTCCAAAAGCCAGTCAACAAACCCAGAGTTCCTGTCGTAGTAGGGCTGGACGATATAGAAAAAATATCGATAAAATAGAAATCATATTGATCGATAAACATAATTATCAACAAATTCAAAACATATATTTTAAGTGTAGCCCTGCTCATTTTATGCTGTTGCTTAATTACCTATTTTTATATACAGAACACACAAACACTGACTTCAAACTCAACCCTTTATTCAACCAACTTTTTAGCAAACCTGGAAGTTTTTTAAAAAAGGAAAAGAGAGCATGTGCTCTCTGAAGTCTTTGAAGGGGGCGGAGCTTGGTGACGGAGAGTTCCTGGGTCTGCGTTGTGATTGGTTGGGAGGATGTAACGACTATAATATTAACCTACATGGCTAGAATGCAAAAGGAAGGAAAACTGTTATTCTATTGAACTTTTTATTTACCCTTGTTTCTATCATCAATATATATTGTTATTGAATTATCGTCCAGCCCTATGTCGTTGCATCTCAGGTGCAACAACAGCAACTTTATTGCCCCATGAATTCTGCTCTAGCAATCTAGAGAACCAGCCTAAAAGACAAAAGACTAAAACGTTTTACAGTGACCTATTCAAAGTCCAGATGTAAACCAAATGAGATTCTGTTGCAGGACCTCAAACTGGTTGTTCATGCTCAAAAAAAAAAACATATTGTGGCCAAATTAAAAATAATGCTGTAAAGAAGAATAGACCAAATTTCATCCACAGTGGAGGAAGTGGCTGATTTCATTTACTCTTGATAACAGTTTGAAACCAAGGTTGAGAAACCAATTATTCGGTTTAGGGTCCCGTTGCCATCTCACACTGACAGTGACTGATATTACCAACATACTCAGACATGAAGCCATTTCTGTTTGTGCAAATCTGTTACAGCCTGTGTAAAAACAGTTTTGCACACTGGATGGTGACTGCTGAGACAAACCAGCCAAAAAAAAAAAAAATCACATCAAGCATCATTCGGTTTGAGTAGTGCAATAACAACGACATGAGTGAATGTTTTGGTAAGTGGCTATAAAGAGCTATTGTGAGGGAATTAACAGCAGAAATGTCAAAATCTTAAAAGCAGCAATTTGAATATTAGAGAAAGCAAACAGTATTAGCAGGTAATTAGCAGGTAATGGTTTTACACATCGGGTTTTCAGTAGGGCAACCCCATACCATGAGCATGTAATTGTATTAATTAATGTGCTCTGATACAAAGGACCGGTTACTAGCGTCATGTTCCATCAAACAGCCAGTATTAGTTTGCACCCTTCACTTCACCTTCACCTGAATTGCCTGTTGGAGGTGGTCAAAGGGTCCGGCGGCGTCGTTGTAGGGGTGTACAAGTACAAGCCATTTACCATTCACCCAAATTCTCCAGCCCAGTAAGGGGCGGATAATACACCGTAAAATGAAAACAAGCCACAATCAGCGGCATGGTAGCTGCACAAACAGCTTGACGACGCCGTGACTTTCAGTAGCCAGACTGTTGAGGAGGAGCTACGTCAGCGGTGTGGGGGTATTTCCAAGCGAACAAAGGTGACAGGAGAAGCAGCCCCCACCTGTTTACAGGAGGATCCCACAGTTAGCCTAGCATCCAGACTGGAAGACACAATTCAAAGCGGGCTCATTCTTCATGATGGCCAACCGCAAGCTATGTAACAGGTAATTTGTTAAAACATCTAAAAAATGTATCTCAACTGTAGTGGATCCAAGTTGTCTGCTTAGTATATCAAAGAATATGATCAAAACTCTTCATTATGACTAAGGTTTTAGGTAGTATTTGGATCAGTAATCGGTATTGGCATGTTCTAAAATGTCAGGGCGTTTTTTTTTGGAGATTTTTCGCGGCTCTAGTGGCTCGCTTTTTAACACAGTAGGCTGACAGGAAGGGAGGTGGAAGAGGGGGAGAGACATGTGCCAAAGGACCGCGGGTCGGAGTCAAACCCGGGTCGAGGACTATGGCCTCTGTACATGGGTCGCGCTATACGCTGCACCACCAGTGCGCCCAATGTCAGAGCTGAGTTTATTTGTGGGTTTATTTACAAATTGTTGACCAACTGTCTTCCAGAAATGGGCCTAATTTGACCAAATGCAACAAAAAAAATTAATATACATGCTGATTTACGTCCAATTTATAAATTGTCCCTGGACCCTGTTTAATGAGCCATGTCACACGGTCTGGGCTACACACCTTATCTCCACCCCAGGATAAACCAAGGACCTCCCGTCCAAAATGCTCATCACCCACCTCCTGCTGTATGCACCCCTGGGGCTCCATGACTGACATTTATGTGCAAATTATTGGCCACAGACTCCCCTACCAGTCTCATTACCAAAAATAAAAAGACGCCAGAGGTCTTAGTGGCGCTCCCATCTTTCCAGCGTTAACACCAGCAGGTGTGTGAAAGCAGGGTGAGGAAATTTCTTGGTGTCAGTTTCAGGTTTGGGCCGATGAGAGCGAGATTAATCCACTAATCCAATGTTTGTCTGACACCAACACTGATCCCTTAATCCAGACTGATGTTGCCGTGCCATCATTGGCCAGTCGGCCCGCCAGCAGTCTTTTAACACCCACAGCAGACAAACACGCACCGCAGGATATTAACACCAGCTGCTGTGCTCAGCTGCGCCACAATTCCACAACATGCATGCATACATTTATGCATACACAGATGGGGTAAGTGTGAATAGCTGGAGATCACAATGCATTGACATCAAACGCTCGTACGACTCTGTACCAGACGAGGGAAATGCATAAATGAGTGATAATAAAAAAAAGAAATGGTAATGAACTTCAGCTTCTCTGAAACAAAAGCTGATTAACTATGTTCACTTCATTGTGTCTACTGTATGTGAAAGTGCTGATAACAGCAGAGCTCTCTGTGTGGGCTGGACAGAGGTAGAGGCAGAGAGGAGATCAGGTTATCGGGTCATTTTGATGAAAAAACAAAAACAAAAATGTTTTTTTTAAAAATCCATTTTGCACACAAAAAACTGCACATTTGTATTACAATTTTTTTGCTAAATGTGAGCTACTTATACAGTTAAAATGCAGCTTCCACCTCAAGGCAACAGGAATAATAATTCAATAATGCACTACAGCCAGGCTCTGAAATAAGAAATTGTGCACACCATTCACATTTGATTCCAATTTCCTTTAGCCGCTAACAATTCTGCATGTTTAACATTAATTTATTTCTGTAGGATTTAAAGAAGCGGTGTGAGAAACAGCCACATATAGTAATTTGCTTATTTTAAAACTGTAGTCATTCAATTAATCGCATGAAACTTGTCTGTCATTGCATGTTATATCTCCAATTTGAGGTTTTCAATGGTTTAATCCAGAAAACAGCTACTGAGAAGAAACAATTGAAATGCAAAACACAGCAAAATTAAAGTGTAATTCAGCAAATGTAACTTGAATCGTGAGCAACTTTCTTTCAAGGCACCCTGAGGATTTATGACCAACGGGGAGTTCGGCCGGCGAGGCTAGGAGAAGCTTAGAGAAGTTTGTCGGTAGTAAATTGGAGCTGTAAACTCACACTGTCTGCTGGTGATGTGCAGCTGCAGGAGGGAGCCTTTGTAGTTCTGCTCCAGGTATGAAAAGAACCCGTCTCCAGTTGCAGAGGTTCGTACGCAGGGGCTTCAAGCATCTGTGCGGCATGTGTGAGAAACCCGGAGGATCTGAGCTGACATGCAGGCAATTTCCAACATTTTTCCACCTTCATTTTGCTCATTGTGGCCTTTTTTCCCCCAAACTAAAGTGCTTAAAAATACATAACGAAATGTTTACATGTAACAAAAACAAGCAGACAACAACACGGACCTAAAGTAATCGTTTACGCAAATCTTATCCAAAAGAATTTACTAAACAAAAACCTCACAATTCTCATAAAAGGTTTAGGTTTTAGTTGCAGCAAGCTTGAAAACATTTATCTTCTAGTCTTTTTTTTTCATGAACTACATCAATTCAATATTAAAGGACTCCAAAGTGTTCCCAGGTCAGATTAGCTATCTTTTATTCAGTTGAAGGACCTTCTCATGGCCGACCAATAAACCAGAGATTTCTAGATCAGATGTGTGAACCAATTTATCAGTTTTTCTGGCTCGCACCTGAGCCTCCAGAATTGACAAAGACTCCTGGATAAGTGTTCATAGAAAAGTTCAATTCAATTTCAATTCAATTTTATTAATATAGCGCCAATTCATGAAACATGTCATCTCAAGGCACTTTACAAAGTCAAGCTCAATCATATTATACAGATTGGGTCAGATTATTCAGATTGGTCAAAAATTTCCTATATAAGGGAACCAGTTGATTGTATCAAAGTCCTGACAAGCAGCATTTACTCCTTGAGAAGCGTAGAGCCACAGGGAGAGTCGTCTGCATTGTCCATGGCTTTGCAGCAATCCCTTATACTGAGCAACCCCAAAGAAAGCTGAGCGAAAGTCTGGTTGCCTCCGATTTAACCCTGTTTACTGTTGCAATGAAAACTGAGAGTTTCCACAGCCAATTTATCCGTCTTCTTTTTATGTAAATAAACAGCAGCTCCACTCCAAGTTCACTCAGATGTTTTTACAACTTAGGCTGCAGAATTTCTAGGGCAGGGTCTGGAAAGCCATGCAAGGCTAATTATACCTGAGATCTATTTTTTAATAGCCGATAACCAGATTTCATTGATTGAAGGTGTACGTTCCTTTCAAAAGGATTCAGCTGAGATGCTCCATGCATCTGAGCAGTAAGTTTGGGTTACCCTCCTAAACCCAGTACCAACGTGACCTCCGCTCAGGTAAGCAGAAAACGATCGATGAGGACGCGGATGGTCAGAAAAGGTTGGCAACTCAAATGTTTCAGAACAGCACTGGTGTGATGCAGAGCCAACATTACTGCACAAAATATAGCAATATAAGAAGTTAATCAATTCTTTGTAAGTAAGAACCATAGAAGGGTTTTTCTTTGGGGATCAAATTCAACCCCAAAACTTGAAGAAGTTAAACCTAAAAGTTGAATCCATCAGATTGTGATTACAATACATTTGTATTGACATGTGCACCTGCTCTATCCTGCCAATAGGAAGACAGCATCCAACCTTGACGTCAGCAGAGTGTTAAGGTGCCTCGTCTGCAGTAACAAGTGTCTGCTGTGGTGAAGAATGAGCTCAGATCAAAAGCAATACCTCTGGATTTACAGGTCTTCAGCCCTCGCCGATGGTCAGAATATGTGGATCATAAGCAAACGTTTGAGATTCAAACTACTAAAATGAGCTTCTGTCAGGAGGATGGGCTCAACCGCGGCGTTAGGAGCTACGTCATTCAGGAGGAGCTCAGCATAGAGCTGCTGCTCCTCTGCATTAAAAAAAACTGTTGGTTGATTTTTCCAAATATTGTCAGGTTACAACCACAAACTTTAGTCTGTTATATAGAGATTTGGATTGATTAAAGTAGTGTACATTTGTTAACTGGAAGAAAATTGTACATGTTCCCATATTTTTTTTTACAAACAAATCTAAAGCGTAGACTTTGAATAAACATTTTTTCTACAACTACAGCTGCAAGTATGTTTAACTTTGAGCTTTAACTTTGGTTTTTGCCAAATTCTCTTTGCAAAAAAAAAAAAGATCAACCTCAGTCAAATTAGATGGAGTCCATCTAGTCCTGCTGGAAGTTTAAATCTTTGCAACCTCTGACAGGGTTTCATTTTCATGCCTGTAGCTAGCTTTATCCACCTTCTCCTCAACTCTTACTTGCTTACTGACCCCTGATGGGAAAGGTTCAGCTTTGGCCCCATTTGTCCAGAGCAACTTTTTCCACATGTTTGCTGTGTTCCCAACATGGCCTGTGGCGAAATGTAAAAAAAAAAAAAAAAAAGAATATTTCTTAGGGTTTGCTTTTTTTTTTTTTTTTTTTTTTTTTTTAGAAATTTTTAAAAGCAAAAAAAAGGATTTGCTTTTAAAAATATCCTTCTTCTTGTCAATCTGTCACAAAGCCAGACCTGTGGATCTCTGCAGCTCCACCAGAGTTACCATTTACTTTCAAGGTTTAGCCCCCTATCAGAAGGTTATTAGAGTAAAGGGAGCTAAATCTGTAGCAATGTCAAATATCAAAGTAAAAAGTATTGAAAACCATGTATAATTTTTTTCTTCCACTTCACAATTACATATTTGTGACTCACACAAAATCCCCATAAATCACAGCTCAGTTTTTGGTTGTAACGTGACAAAATGTGGAAAAGTTGTGAATACATTATATACAAACTAAGCCTCCCACAGCCTCCCAGAGGAGCTCACATCTCCTCTGTCTGCCACTCCATTTCCATGCTGCCACAGCAAAGCCTGAAAAAAACGCCATTACAACACTTTCCATGCCGTCTCATCACACAGGCTAATTAAAGCCAGCCTCGACTGCCGTTTGATTGGAGCTAATGGTATGTACACACTATGTTGTTGGCCCTCAAACTGTACGAGCCACGGCTTTCCGTTCAGTGAGAACGCGCACACACCAGGCGCTGAGGGTTAAAAAGCAAGATGTGCGTCTTGCTGTGGAGGTGACATGTTCTCAGGGTGGAATTACTACCGTGAAAGCTGCGGGCGGGGAAAACGGCTCCACTGTTATTCTTTGGTGGTGAAACATAAACTCATGCAGGATCCCTGAGCGGCAAGGATAACAACACTCCATCACGGTTTAGACTGTTTTCATTAGCGCGAGAGCCTTTGACGTGGAAATGAATCGTCATAAAACACTACCTTACTTTTGGAGTAAAGAAAAAAAAAAAACTCTGTGGTAAGTCAGTGGAAATTCGTATTAGTTGTGTTTTTCTCTGCAGATCAATATTTCCACCCAGCAGCAATGACGTGCACGTGTTGACGGCAGGGCAAAGTTTATGCAAATATGCTGCTAAAAATAAAAAATGGATTCAAAAGGACTCCACGGGTGGAAGATTTCCTGAAAGGAAATGACTGAATAAAACTAATCCAAGATTGTGCGTGTTGGCTCGTTGTTCTGCCATAGTTTCCTGACACCGTCCCGCCTCCTCCGGGTTCTTCCTCTGCACTGCTTCTCTGTAGGCAGGAGGTCATCTGCAGCTTCTGATCTCAGACCTGCAGCAGAATCACAGCTAAGCATCCGTCTGCTCAGCAGCAACACCTATAGCTTTATGCATTTGCTTTGTTATCATGCTTCCCGCTGTTAACACCAGCAATATTCTATCCATATGCAACGGCGGTACATCAAGAGATTGTGTTCTATAAACTGGGAAGGCTGCTTTTTTTTTTTGTAAACAATAATTTCTCTCCATTATTGAATTTTTCCAGTACATTACAATCCCAGAAGCTTGACCAATTTTCTTTCCAGTCTGAAACAGATTTCTTTTGAGGGAATTGGCAAGAAAAAAGTTTTTTAATCTCATGCTCTGCTTCCTGTGTTTATTCTTTTTGCGCAGGCATTTCCTGATCATTAAACAGAGATCTGATTCTCTGAGTACAAAAGCGTCTAGGTGACTGCGATAGAAAATGCAAGAAATACAGACGTTCATCTACCAGAATGTCAGCAGCATTGAAACCGCATAAGGGAACATGCAGCTCCTGAAAGGGAGAGCAAGGATGCACCGATGGCTCAGCAGCTGATCGGAATCAGTCGATTTTCAGCTCTCCAGTGAAAAACATCAGGCACTCAATGATGTCCAACTTTTTAAAATGCGACACGTTTGTGATGTCTATGGGTTTATCTCTGTGTAGAAAAAAGAAATCTGAGCCACAAGCAATACAGCAGGCAAGGTGCTGAAGTCAGAACGCAGATCTTGGAACGATGTCACAACCAACATCACCTTGCTCTGGTTGGGAGTCCTTTCAGCTGCAGCCTTATTCAGGGGTCGCCACAGCAAGTCACTACAACTTGCTCAGTCTTGACGGAGATTTTACTCAGGATACCCTTCCTGACACAACCGTGATTCTGACCCGGATTCCCCGTTTTAAAAATGTGGCGTTAGCCTGCTGCACCACAACAGAGGGACTATCGCCGTGATCAAGTTACAAGTTGAAAAACCGGTGAAACTTCCGATTCCGAGTACAAATACAGTATCAAAGGGATCCATTATCAGAACAGTTCTTCCAAATGGTTTATTAGATAAAATTGTGCATTAAAATGTTATTGTAATATCTTTTAAAAAAATGTTAAACAATCGAGATGCTGACAGAAAACTGCCCGACCGACTCTGACTGGTGTTGCCATTTAGGAAAAAGTACTGAAAGTTGGTCATTTGGAGGATCACGGACGTTTTCAAAAATGAATTCAGAGGAACAATAGAGATGTAAGATTATTTGATAGTAAACTGCTCCTGGAGGTACGCAGGTCTAAGCTTAAAGGTGCATAGCCACGTTATTTGACGTTTTTTTAATTTATACGTCAGTAGCTCACACTGGTGCCATACAAAGTTTTTAAGAAAGATTATCACGACCAGCTGGCGTATTAGTTATTATTTTGCAGTTTTACGCTTTGTTTTTGCTCAATTTGTTAGTAAATAAAGGCCTTTCTCGTTTTATTTACGTACTGCGCGTGCACAGCAGGCGATAAAACAAGAAAGTAGCTAACGGCTACTAGCATGTCCCAGCGAAACGATGAAGAAAGGTCCAAGATCCAGTGAAAAAAAAAAATATATATATATATGATTCCAAGAGAGAAAAGGCTAGAATGTCGCTGGGAATCCAGTCTGAACGTTGGTGTTCACTGAAGCGGACGCTAAACCTGCCGAGGCTCAGATGTGACGCAGAGTTGATTGATGTGAGTAAATGTTCTGATATGAGGCTCTTAAAGTTGCTGTAATCCACAAAAAGGATCATCACAACATTATGTGGATGGAGGCTTGGTGTATATAGCTTTATTTTATCTTGATCAAATGGTTTTTGGTCTTTTTTTATAAGCATATAATGTGGCTATATACCTTTAAGCTCAGAGGAGACAGAGCTTTTAGTGTTGCCGCTCCTAAGTTATGGAACATTTTGCCGTTCCATATTAAGAGTACCACTTTTTTGCCCACTTTTAAAACTCGCCTTAAGACACATTTTTATTCTTTGGCTTTTAACACATGTTGAGACTTTTTGCTCTTATTCTTTTTATGTTTCTATTGTAATCTTTTGTTTCTTTCCATTTCAAATGTTTATTGATTATTGTCTGTTCAGCACTTTGTCGCAGCTGGTGTTGTTTTAAAGTGCCTTATACTGTAAATAAAGCAGTAGTAGTAGAGGTGTATAGAGTAGCCAAAAACTGGACTCATGTAAAAGCGGCCTCCTTTTTCAGTATAATTTTACTGACGTAGAACTAAAAAGTAATTATCCAAAGAAATTACTCCAATAAGAGTAAAAACAGCATTTGAGAAAAAGGCTTCTTAACTATTTGAGTATTACTTTTTTCTCTGATTAATTTGTGAAAATGCTGTAAAAATACAGGCAAAATCTAAAATTATGTGCAGGTTCTCGTAGAAAGACAATGAAACAGTAAAAATAAAAATAAATCACATTGTTACAACATAAAGTCGAGAAGAAGAATTACATTTCCAACTCAATCAACAAACCTATGCTTACAGCAGGTAATGCATGTTTGCTGGAACAGTGCAAAGCACCTCCTGTGACGATATCTACTGTTTACTGAATGTACACCTGACCTCCAAACGCTACATCAGGCTCAGCTGATACCATTAAAACTACAAAGCTTGTGTAAAAACAAGAGGTCTCACTTCAACATAAACTGTGAGTCTGGTGCAATTTGGTCAAAACAAAAATGTTTGTCATTCAGTGAAGCAACTCGAGGTGGGTAGTGTGGCCAGAAATCGTACTCAAGATTAGCATTACTTCAAAATAAAATTACTCAAGTGGAAGTAAAAGGTATGGTGCAGTAAAACTACTCCTTTACTCGTGTAAATCTACGTTACTAGTTACTACCCACCTCTGGACATGTTGACAGTTTAATCAGGCTGTAAGAGGTTTTTTTTTCCCCGTTAATGGGTGGTTTTTCTTCCCACTGTCGCTTCATGCTTGCTCAGTATGAGGGATTGCAGCAAAGCCATGTACAATGCAGACGACTCTCCCTGTGGCTCTACGGTTCCCCAGGAGTGAATGCTGCTTGTCGGGACTTGGATGCAATCAACTGGTTTCCTTATATAGGACATTTTGACCAATCTGTATAATCTGACCCAATCTGTATAATATGATTGAACTTGATTTTGTAAAGTGCCTTGAGATGACATGTTTCATGATTTGGCGCTATATAAATAAAATTGAATTGAATTGAATTAAGAAAGCAGGAGTGAGACTTTAAGCAGATAACAGGAAGGCTGGACATTTAAACTCAATCTCTAATGGGAGATGATGGATTTGGAAATGAGGCAGCTGACTATCGCACAGTTAACTACGCTAATTCCAAATACGAGATGCTAAACCCAGGTTTAAAGTGTGAACTTTAACTCCCCTCACTCAACAATCAACCTCTGCTTTCACTATAAATAATTAAAATGCACTCATGGACTAGAAAGATGGACTGCAGTTCTTGTACCTTTTATTTTAACAGTTAAAGATAAATTATAATTAGCTAAAGTCTGTATTAGCAGTTTATTCTCCCGCACAAACATGCTCAGAGAGAGAGAGAGAGAGAGAGAGAGAGACGCTCTGGGTTCGTCTCCCATCATCCATGCCTCTGGCCTGACTGGTGCTGTCCCATTGGGAGATGCTCACCTGTCACCAGTAATGAGAGCCCCCTTACTGGAGAAGTGGGTGAGGGGCTGGTAGGGGATGCAACAATATGACAGCACTTTCTGCATGATTGATTGTAGATGAAGAAAGCCAGAAACACAGGGATTTCTGTGGGGAATAATGCATCCCCTTGACTCCTGTAAAGGCTTGTAAAGCATCTGAGAAACCACCACAGTGAGCTGTTATATTTAAGATCTTGCTTTAAAGCATGAGGACTGATGTATGCAACAAAAAAAAAGATACACGTAAATCTACAGCGTTTATGTTGTTTAAACACAATATGAAAATAAAAAAAGGGGAAACACAGTAGCACAGCTCTATAAACATGCAGATGACGCCTTCCTTGTCAATATCCCCAGTTTTATCTCATCAAATGTGATGTGCACCTAGTCAGATCATTTTTAAATATGGCAACATGGCATCTTTACCGGCCTACACTTAGGAAACCTTCCAAAAAGAGAATAATCAGGGTGATAAAATCATCACTTTCATCTTCTGTAATAAAGACAAGAAATGGCGAGATAAATCTGTACAAAACCAGTATTATCATCAGAATGTTACAGACGGTCAAATAAATAAAATGTATAGATAATTGTATGTTTATTTTACAGGTCCTAACTGCAAACATGGAACAAGAGTGCACAAATAAAAGGTATTAAATTCAAAATTTCAGGAGTAAATCCAAAATGTTTAAACAAAAAATGAGTTGTTTCCATTAATGTCAAATCCTAAGCATGTTTGTGTTTATTATCTAGGTGGGAAAACATGCATCCATCTGTGTCTCTGCAGGCGTTTTAAACTAGCGAGCCACTGCAAACTAAAGCTTCTGCAAACCGGCGCAATTATCCTCACTGTGCACACCTTGTCTGCGCTGTTGCAGTGAGGTCGTGAACGTTTCAAGTTGCTCCAGCTACACTACCAAAATAAAAAAATAATGAAGAACATGCTACAAGCAATGTGAGTCTCACTTCCAAATTATTAAAGTCATGAAGCGCCACGCCTGAGGCTGCACCACCTGCTGTAAGACCCACCCCAACCAACCAGCCACCTTCAAACAGGCATCCAGAGAGCGCTCAGGGGTGCAAAACAGGAACAAAACACATGGACACGGGTCAAACCCAGTGAGCGTCTGAGGAGAACTCTAACAGCCCTTCATGACAAAGAGACGGACACACAAACGACTCGCAACGCATGGACGTTCCCCACTGAGCGCACCGCTGGGGACAGAAATGGTCTGCATGTCAGAGATGAAAACCAACAATTACAGAGAAATGGCCATCACACAGAAAACGAGCAGACGGATACAGAAAGACAAATGGTTTAGAAAAAAAAAAACGTATTTCCATTATCTGTAGAAACCCGGTGTAATTAATTTCACAGTGAAGAGCCTGATGTTAATCACAACTGGTGCATTCAGTACAAGCGTGAATATAAAGGAGAACATAAGTCACTTTAAAAGAGTAGCTAAAAATGTTCAATAAAAACACTGCTAACTGCCCAGAGATCAGATGGTATGAAAATATCCTATTATGGATGTTTGAGAATTTCATGAGTTAAGATCGTCAAAATATTTTTACAAATATGTTGAAAACTGTGCTAATTTTAGGATCATATCTATTTGCCTTTTCCTCCTTTTAAGATTTTTATTTAAAGGAACATTAAGTAATAATGACGCCTAGTGGTTAAAAGCAGAACAACACATTCAGAACGCCTGTCACGGAGATCGGCCATTTACCCAACGGTCCGTTGTTACTGTGAAACTGAATTTTTGCTTCTGGTCCACTTCTCTTACTGGCTTCCATGTTAGCAAGCTGCTCTTTTGCCAAAATAAAATACCAAATGTTGCACTCTGTTCTGGGAACTCTGGGAAATCAGAATCAGAAATACTTTAATAATCCCAGAGGGAAATTATTTTCGTTACACGCTCCAGATATACAAACAACACTTATTTACTTTTTTATATATATATATATATATATATATATATATATATATATATATATATATATATATATATATATATGACGAAATGTCATATGATTGGCTCAGGAACCAGGAAGTAAACATGGGCTAAACTTTGAACCGACGTAGTTCCAGTCCGTACTTTTACGTTTGAAAGGAGAAAAACTTGACATTGTTAATGGAGAACTGATTGTTTATAGGGAACCTAACTTCCATCCCTAAATGAAAGATGTAGGTTGATTTTACTGTAAACATTTTGCTTATTGCTCATTTAATGCTAAAGTACTGGTGACTCCCACTTCCACAGTGTCAAGCTGCAGGTTCTGTGGTGCATAGAAAACAGTCTCTCAGCACAGAGGCCTCTGGGTTCAGTTCCTGACAGGGATCCATGTTGGTGTTTTGTGACAAAACAGCTGGGCTTCATGTTCTGTTCTGGATTTGTTATTCAAACAGTCAGTAGAGAAATGGAAAGACGTATGCTTACACAGACACAGTGATCAGTTTAGTAATTATTGTCTATTTAATAAAGACTTGAGACCATTTTCTTTACTTAAAGATTAGAGTCAGCTTGATCTTCCATGTGTTTGTCCAGGGTTTAAGAAGTCATGAAAAGCTGGTCTGGATTCTTCTCCAGAGCTTTCATCCTCCTTCATTAAACATGGTGGAGCTCATGACGTCGGCATTAATTGGTCTGAGTGGAAATCCCAGAGTGAAGGTTTGGGTAAAGCAGACAAAGGTACTGATGCTAATTCTGTTAACCGCTAACATATATAATGCTAATGGTGGTTCAAAATAACTACTCTGACATCATTTTGTCTGATTGTTGTCCTGTATGGTAAGCCAGCTCTGTATTACTATAAAGCATATTTTCTCTTTTTGGTGTTTTTTTATATATTTTCTCTATATCCTCATTATCCTTCCACCATCATCTTATACAAAAGTAATAAATACATGTTGACAACTTGGATTAATCACCAAAACAAAGCTTTGGCCTCCAGGATTTTTATTTCCAGCTGAGGTATTTGAGCCACTTAATGAATCGTCCCCCTCCCTTAATGTTTAATGTGAGAAGCGCTGCCCAGGCGGCCTGACATTTTTCCTCCTTTCTTTTCTCCGCAATAGCTCTAGAAAACTCCACAAAAGGACAAGGAGGGGGAATCTCCTCTCTTCCTTTTACAAAACCTCCATTATTTGCCAGACCCCTTCATCCCCGCTCTCAAAGGTCAGGTCATCCTCAGAAAGTGAATGCTATTCATTTTAATTGCCCTTTGTCTCTGTCTCCTTTTCCCAGAGGTGAAAGACAGAGTCACAGCCCAACATGAGCAGTAATGGCTAGAAAATTAGGCATTAAACCAAGTTTAAATCAATACATTTTTAGTAAATTTAGATGATGATAGATAGGAGAATTATATCCTGAACCCACAGAATGAAGTAGAAAACAATCAGACAATTTCTTTTGTCTGTGTTTGCTTTTAGTTTCTATTTTTCCATGTTCTATTTTGTTTCTACATTTTATTCCTACTTGCTTTTATTCTGGGGTTTTTTCCTGTATTTCAATCATGTAAAGCACTTTGCATTGTCTCTGTACTGAAATGTGCTATACAAATAAATTTGCCTTGCTTCCTTTATTGGGAGGTTAAAATCTGAAAAATCGGATTGTTTTCCCTATTCATTTCATATATTAAAACAAGCCTTTTTTGGTCAATAAACGCATCAACTAACAAGATGCAATTTGATGAAATTGTGCCTTTAATAAAATTCAATTCAATTCAATTTTATTTATATAGCGCCAAATCATGAAACATGTCATCTCAAGGCACTTTACAAAATCAAGTTCAATCATATTATACAGATTGGGTCAGATTATACAGATTGGTCAAAATGTCCTATATAAGGAAACCAGTTGATTGCATCAAAGTCTCGACAAGCAGCATTCACTCCTGGGGAACCGTAGAGCCACAGGGAGAGTCGTCTGCATTGTACATGGCTTTGCTGCAATCCCTCATACTGAGCAAGCATGAAGCGACAGTGGGAAGAAAAAACACCCATTAACGGGAAAAAAAAACCTCCGGCAGAACCGGGCTCAGTATGAACGGTCATCTGCCTCGACCGACTGGGGTTACAGAAGACAGAGCAGAGACACAACAAGAGAGACAAAAAGCACAGAAGCAAACATTGATCTAGTAATCTGTTCTACATTAGATGGTAGTAACGGGTGAGCCGTCTTCTCTGGATGATGTCAAAGTTAACAAAACGCCAGACCAGGTGTACCTACTATGAAGAAAAAGAGAGAGAGCAAAAAGTTAAAAGCTGAAATGACGACAGTCATTTCAATGTAATACAATGCAAAACTGGAGAACCGTAGAATGAAGAACAGTAGAACTCAGCAGAGTGAGAAAATTAGACCCTGATGTCCTCCAGCAGCCTAAGCCTATAGCAGCATAACTATAGAGGTAGCTCAGGGTAACATGAGCCACTCTAACTATAAGCTTTGTCAAAAAGGAATGTTTTAAGATTAGTCTTAAAAATAGATAGGGTGTCTGCCTCACGGACCAAAACTGGGAGTTGGTTCCACAGGAGAGGAGCCTGATAGCTAAAGGATCTGCCTCCCATTCTACTTTTAGAGACTCTAGGAACCACCAGCAGACCTGCAGTCTGAGAGCGAAGTGCTCTGTTAGGAACATACGGGGTCATCAGAGCTCTGAAATATGATGGAGCTTGGTTATTAAGGGATTTATACGTTAGAAGAAGAATTTTAAATTCTATTCTTGATTTAACAGGAAGCCAATGAAGGGAAGCTAAAATTGGAGAAATATGATCCCTCTTGTTGATTTTCATCAGAACTCTTGCCGCAGCATTTTGGATCAGCTGAAGACTTCGAACTGCATTTTGTGGACTTCCTGACCGGACCAAGTCGAGGACATTTGCTGTGATGCATAAATACGACTAGTCTTTTAATTCCTTCCTTTTCTGTTGGTTACTAAATAATTGCCTCTTCAAAAAGGAACAAGCAGTGCATTTTCCTCCCATATGTAATAGTCATACAAAAAAAAAAAAAAAACTGAAGCAATCAAAATCAAAATTTGTTGGTGAAACCTCAAAGTAAAAAACTGTAAATAGATTTTGGTCGGGAAAAGCCTCATCTGTGCATCTTTTGGAAAAAAAACTATTACATGCACCTGCAGAGACTGCCTTCCTGGGTTGGTGTACAGACACAAAGCATGAGGAAAAAAATACAGAAAAATGATGAAAACGATCCAGAACCCTGTTGGCTGCACATCAGCATTCAGGTGAGCTCCTACCAAACAACAGGTCGAGATGTAGAGGTGAGATAGTGAATATATAACGACGGGCCGGGTCAGTGAAGTCGACCGGGAGGGTGAGCAATGACAGTTATCTTTTTTACAACACTTGTTTTATTATTCATAAAGAGGATGGGGTTTCAAGTATGCCAGGCTGGCTGTAGTCAGCCCTCCACCCCAACACACACACACACATACAGCTATAAACTGGGTTTCTACTAGGATAGTCCAAGGAAAGCGCTCCAGTTTCCAGCTTAGAGAGCAGCAGCAGATTCATTTCAGAAAAAAAAAAAAAGCAAAAAGAAAAGTCGACACCACCTGACCTAAGAGGAGCTTTTCCCATAAGTGTCTAATCGTATCGGTCATAAAAACAGGCAGCAGACAGAAAGTCCCCGATCAATGCCGGGACTCTTTGCGTTCTTCCACAGCGGTGATAAAAGCCTGGGTTCAATACCTCATGTCAGTACGTTTTAGGGCCCAACGTGGACTCTGGTCTCTGCCTTTTAATATTTCATTAGCCTCATCCGCTATCTCCCAACAATCAGTCGATATCCTGATGAGGAGACAGCAGAGATGGTGGCGGTTCTGGCGTCAATCACTTTTACAGTCCGGTTCAAACTGGATGCCGACGTAAATCCTGTCAATAAGAAGACGATTGCTCATGAACTGAGATTTGGGTTTCAGATTCAGACTTAAGTCATGCTAGTATAAAGTTTTAACCTTGTTTTTTTATGCTTTACAGAAAAACTCTTTCAAAAAATTTATTTTGTAAGACGGGATAATACATATGGGTTGTGTGGGGACCACTGCAGAACCTTTATGTTGGGTTTGTTTATGGTGGATCGATAGATTTGGGATCAATTTTCTGCTTCAAAGGCTATGAACCATGCCTAGGAGACCGATTTTCCTAGACGATCTATGAAAGCCATTTTATTTATAGTAGATTATACATAGAACGCCATTATCAGTTTTTGTTGTGCTGTTTTGTCATAAATCTTTATTTAATTAAGAACTTCCTGGCCCACATGACTCTGGCGACGTCACATAAAGCATTGTGCACTGGATCGGTATCGTTTTAAGTTTCTCTATTTGTAATTTTCCTGTTTGTTATCTTTTTTATGTTGCTCTTTATGCGGATGTTCTAACATAATTTCCTCTCATCTTTTAAAATGATGAAGTAAAAAAAAAACTGAATAATAATTTCAATGTTTCATCATTGAATCAGGTTCTCTTGATGGCTGCACAGTTGGTAGCACTGATGCCTTACAGCAAGAAGGTCCTGGCCTGGGGCGCTTCTGCACCGAGTTTGTTAGCCAGAGCCAACTCCCATCTCCAGTCTGTCTGCAGGCAAAAGCAGCCACACAAAACGACAGGAGAGGAATACTGATTATGTAAAAAAGAATGTTAAAAGCACCTTTACTTCAGGCTAAACATCCTGGGAGCCTGAGGTCTTTCTGCATGGAGTTTGCATGTTCTCCCTGTGCATGCACAGGCAATCTGGCTTCCTCCCACAGTCCAAAAACATGACCGTTAGGTTAAATGATCACTTTAGGTATGATTAGGGCTGGGTATCCTCTAGGATGAGCTGATTCGATGCGATTCTCGATACAGCTCAACTTGATTTGATTTGACTCCAATATTAATATTTATTACTTTCAAATTAATGCTCAAAGTCATTCAATCAACAAAACCAGCCAAATATTACATTTATGTTCAATTTATTGAACACTGATATATTAAGAGGATAATAAAGTGCATTTGTTTCAATGCATTTAACGTATCACAGAAACCAAAAATGTGCCCAAACGGTGCGCTGTAATAACGCCCCCTCGGGGTTTGGAGGTATATCGATAATGAAAGCCAGAATATCTATTTTAAATCGTTTTTAAAAACATCAATATTAGTTTTTGTATTGATTTTTATGCACAGCCCTAGGTATGAGTGTGTGCGTGCTTGTTTGTCCTGTGTGTCTCCATGTTGCCCTGTGATGGACAGGTCACCTGTCCAGGGTGAAATGTGCATCTCGCCATGCAACCCTGCAACAGTGAGATGGTCCAGATAATGGACGGATGGGAGGTTCTCTTAATCAGCTGATTCACAGAATAATTTATATTTCAATATTAGCTATAGATAGCATCAAAAAAGTGGCTGCAGCTGACATTTTCTGCCTTGGTTTTTTTCCACCAAAATGATGATGTAATTGTCATCTGTACAGGAACCTGTAAGCAGAATATCGACTGTAACGACACCTCTGGCCCTCTTTTTATTACCTGAGAGTGAAGGACTGTGGGATTCAGTCTAACGCTTAAATACATACAGTACAGTGGTGGAGCACATTGACTGATTAGCAGCAGGTCTCCAGACAAACAATCAATAGAAGTTAACAAGAGAAAAGATGGGATGACAGTAGCTGAACGAGCCTGGAAGAAACAGCAGCAGATGGTTTTTGCCAATTAGCGGTTCTGCACAAGTTCTCACTCTCTGAAAACATGTTAGAGTTATTATTCAATCTAGATAATTTGTATGACAAGCTCTATTTGTTTTCTTACGCCTAAATATTGACTATATTAATCTTTAATTGTCATTACAACCTTTATTGAGGCATTTAACTCATCCCATAGTGAGCAGTGGGGCCACTGAGCAGCACCCGGGGAGCATTCTGGGGCAAAGGGTCTTAATCAGGGACCCAGAGTGGCAGTCTGTGGGATTTGAACCGGAGATCTTGCAGTTTTTTGTAGGTTCTTTTCCCCAAGTTCAGGAAATCCCTGTAAGAATAACACTATAAAACAGCCACAAAGAAACAAGCCAGTGTAAAATAATAAATCAAATACACAATGGGGTTTTTGGTTTGTAGCCAAAGTTTCAATCCATGATTTTGAATATTTCCAGGTTCTGATTATACTATGAATATGAAGACAAAATCCCAGTTCTCTAAAAAGCCTAAATAAATGCAAATTTTAACATTACAATTCCTGACGGCATTCCTGTAATTTGTTGTAATCTTATTTTGATATTTGAGAACAGGAAATGCACGAATCACTGTAATAAAGCATCCTGTTTAAATAGGAGCAGTCCTGACAAAATGGCCAGATTTTTGTAAAACTGGAAACACACAATGCATTTCTTTTAATTAGGAAGATTTTGGTATTTAAACATAAGGATTATCATAAGAAGGTTGTTTGACAAGTACGCTCAGTAAAGAAAATCTCTGATGTAAAACGATTCAGGAACCCTTTTTCAAAATCAACTGTTAATAAAATTGATCACAAAGCAAAGTTATTATACGTTATCTTGATCTGTTCTTTTAAAAACTATGGAAACATTTCTTGTTGAATATAATATAAAGGAATCAAGTACAAAGAACAAAACTTAAATTTCATGGGACTGAAATGTAACAAGACAAGGTTTCTGGACATAGACGATGCCCAAGTTGAGAAATACGAATGACATTTATCCTTTCAGATTGTGTGGAAGAAAAAAAAAAACTTTTACAAAAACTGAACAAGACCCACAGATCAGAATCTTACTTTCCATTTCCCAACACTGCTGGGAATTCATTTTCTCCTGCAGGATGAATTCGGGCCCTGTGATGGAAAGGCGAAATGTCCAGGATGTACCCCCTGCACAGATTAGCGGGCATCGACAATGGATGGCTGGATGGATGTTGAATTCAGACCAAGTTGTAGTGGATTAATGGTGAATTGAATTTGTGCTTGGAAGTTGAATTTACCAAGTTCCCAGTTGGAAAGACCATGAGAAGGCCACTGAATTTGGTATCCTGACAGGGCAAGTCTGAACTCAGAGAATAACCTTCGAGTTTAGTGTCCAATATGGCTGGAATGTACCAAAAGGTGGCAGATTAGTGATTTTCTTTAAATCTTACTAACAGCAGAAGCGCGTTCTCAGTCTAATTTACGTCGGTAAACAGAACAGCGAAGCACAGAGGAACACAGGATGTAATGTGAAAACTAATAAAACGCGGTCTAAATGCCGCGCCTGCACCTTTTCTTATTTCCTCTGTAAATACTATCAGCAGCCACATCTTTTTGTCCTCCATATTCTTCTCCTTCCACCGCTGCAGCTCTCCAGAGAACCTCAGTAAGATCCCATTATCAGTCTGTTGATATCCTGCGCTGACGGAGGCGTCTGGGTCGCCACAATTACCCAGGGAGGAGGAACTAACGGAAAGACAGATGAACGATGTAAAAGCGGTGCCGGTGAGGGAAATGTGCGCTCAGAGTTTACACCGACGGTCCGCTGTGTATTCATCGGTGCAGCTGGAACGTTTTCTGAGCTCTCCGGTGGATTCTTTGAGCTGAGCGTTCAGGAGCCGCGGGTTCTGGGCTTCGTCTCCTCTGTGATGGTGAAGATGAATGCTGAGCGTTGAAGGTTGTCTCTCGGGTCTGGATGAAACAGCCGATGTTTGGTCCGGTTTGTCGGGCCTCCACTTCCACATGAGCGCACGTCAGAAACGGCTCCCAGGCCTTCACGCTGTCCGGGGGAAACTACGCTGCAGCGACGGGGTTAAAAGCTTGTCATCATGTGATCTTTGCACCGCTGCTGCCTCATTCAGGAGCCGCCGCAGCAAGTCATCGCCACCGGATTCAAACACGTGGACTTGGCCCGCTGCACCACAGACCAACAGCCATCATGCTAAACACAATCAGGGAGTTTATGGTGAGTTTTTAGCCAAGACCAGTGCAGGTTTAGGTCTCATGTTAAGCCTAGCGATGTTTACAGCCTGTTTACATACACCAAGGTTACAATGCGTGTTGATTTATAATAATCACAGTTTAAAGGTAATTAGAACAGCCGGATAACATCTGCAACTCATTACGCTTTATTGACTTTGGCTGTAAAAACAGAGTTACTGCATAACGGCTTGATTGCGATTTGATCTGTCCGCAATAGTTATGCTCATTGTTTTTTTTCTCTATTCACCTGTAAAAAACACCGATGGGTTAAACACTGATAGTATATCTCAAAGCGGTTTATGTGACTGCAATTAAATGGGCGACCGATGAGCTTCTGCTTTAATAAACACCGTGGATTTAAAGGCCACACAATGCATGTTGCGGTTTATGCAAACAAAAAAAGATCTGCCCTTGAGTGTTTGTGGGAAATAAACTGAGATGTTCACTGATGCAGATGTTGCACAAATGTGATCTACATCGCCCACAACCTTGACACCCTTGTAAAAAGGTGTTTAAAAAGCAATTTTCTATTCAAAATGGAAATGTCTAGAAAAAAATAATGTAATTTTAAAGAAAAGAAACAATTATTTGCCAAACCTGCTGTCACCAATTCCCCATAACAGCGATTAGATGCCAAGCAGTTGTTTTGGACCATTTCAAACGTACCCATGCGGTGTCTGCTAAATGCTGCTGAGACTTTACCTGGGACTATGGCCCCTGTTGAGAATACATTGGGCCTTTGCAATCAAAATGCCCCCCCCCCCCCCCCCCCCCACACACCAAAAACAAGATTTATATGAGAAGAAGCACTGAATTGCTAGTAGCTTCTGCTAAAGATGTTGTATAATGGTGGAGCAAATTTGGAGAAAAAAAATTAAAATGCCTCCTTGCATGTCGCTGGCAGGCGGCTCTGTTGTTAATGACCTGCAGGTCTGAGCCTCCCTCCTGCACCTGCAATGCTATGAAAGGTTTTCCACTGTATTTTATCTGATCTTTGGTGAGTAAGAGACGCAGCTCTGTTAAAACACTTAAAAAGCTCATTGAGATTCTGTCTATTTCAACATTTTTTCTCCCTGGATGTAACGGTCCGACAGAGGAGATCACACAGAGACAAAGCAAAGTTAATGCAGTGAGTTGGATCGACCGGCTCAGAGTGAAGGTGTGAGAGAAGATGCAGACGTTTCCTCACAGATTGTTACAGATTGTTACAGGTTATAAATGCAGCGCCGAAGGGTGCTGCACTTATGTGTATTGCATTGCTGTGTAAAAATACAGACGTTTTTGTTTTTTTTATGAATCAAGTTTATGAATCACAGACAAATTACAGACTTCATGTGAGCATCTATCATTCCAGTCGTTTAAATGTACGGTTCACCTTTGTGCACCTTTTATGCAAAGCAAATAATCTCTGTAGACGGATTTGAACATAATATTCGTATCTTTTATTCTTTAATGGCCATAAATGCTGCATGAAAGCTTAAGTACCCATATGATCTGTAGATTTTAACTAAGGTGCATTTAAACTAACCAAGCCACAACATATAGTTGTATTGGATTGGAAGTTTTGCAGAATGGTGCCTTTAAAAGGCTTGCAAATCTTAGTTTTCACTAGTTTTCAAGTTATTTGTTTTCTGGACTTCAGAACAGATGAGCAAAGTAAGAGTCGGCCACCGAATGGGAACGCAGCATCCCCCTAGGTCTGCTTTTTCTTAAAAGTCCATAAAAGAAAACATTTATTTTATGATTGATGTTGTAACATTGGATTTTGGATGTTATTTTATCTATATATTGTTAAATATGTAGATAAAAAGGGGTGGGGGGATTGATATACATCTTTAGAGCTGATATCTTGGTATCTGCGTAGGGTCAAGCTGAGTTCCAGCGGTTCAGGAGCACAGGAGATTTGTTAATTCCTCAGCTACGTGTCCTACTCCTCTCCTGCCATTAGAAATTCTCAGGATGAGCCGAAAACACCTGAAGGCTCAGTGTTTCACTGTCTCAAAGACGTTATCGCTATTAGAGAGAGTAGATCAGCACGGTGGGCTGAGGGGTCTGATGTGATTTCCTCTCACTGAGCGTTCTAACAAGAAATTGATGGCAGAGTCCCCTCAGAAACCCAAATGGCCTCCAGCAAAGCAGAGAGGATGAGGTGAAAACAACTGGGAGGACAAATGAGAAGCAAAGCGGGCCGAGAGTGGCAGGATGCTGGAGCGAGGCGAAGTCCACAGAGAGACAGAGGTGATTGTAGGGATATATTCCACCAGGAAGGCCACAGTCTAATGATGGATGAGGTAGGAAGAGCCAGAAGTGCCCGTAGAGTAAATACTCACACACAATATGGGCCAAATCTAAACAAAGTTGCTGCTCTAGTGAAAAACCTACCAGCTGACCACAGCTGAGGCCCAGATCACTTCACACTGAACATTTTTCTGCCAAATATCTGGGTTTCATTCCCAGAGGAAGTCTTCATTTACAACCCGAGCTCCTCCTACAGATTCCTGTAGGTTCCTGAGGACCAGATATGTGGTTCAAAACCACAATCTCTGCATTGGGTGTATTTGTTCAGTTGTGCAAATGCCAGCTCTATGATACACCAATCCAGGTTTTGGGACATGATCTAATTTCTTTCAGTAAAATCACCTAAATTTCTTATATTTAGGTACTATGAAAAGCTAAATATCTCTCATATATACCTCCAGAAGGCATTTTTGGCACCATTTTAAATTGGATGCACATTTTCATAATAACTCATTATATAAAGAACAATAGAATGTAGCTCTCCTTACATTAATGAAATTGATGCTCTTGTCACATGCAGAGCTAATCTCAATGGGCTAAAACAAGAGAGCTGGACCTACATCTGGTCCAAACAGCTACTTTTAACCTGGCTCTGTCCGTAAAAACTAAACTTTAACAAACCTGACCTCTAGTTTTACAATAAATTACTAGATAGATTTTATGACTAACAATAAAACCTTTAAAAACAAGCCAAAACTGATTCTCTGTCCTAGTTCTGAACAGAATACTTCTATAAAGAGACTGTATGCAGATATCTGAGGCGCTCATTATCCAGCTCTCGATGTGTGCTCCTCTAATAAGACACAAACCTGAACTGCAATCCAGTTGAAGCAGGGAAATTAATAAAAGAAACACACCTGAGCCATACAATTTGTGCTTACACTAGTGGGACTGCACACGTGCAAAAATAAATCAGGAGTTCGTGTTTGCCGAGTTAAATCAAAGTCAGACGTTAAGCTTTGTATTTGTTGCCGGTATCAATTCAAGCAAAACATATAACAGGAAAGTCGGCTGAAAGAGAGTCGTGCTGCTTTATTACCAGCCAGATATACATCCACCGTCTCAACCTCACACTGCAGCGCGCACACATCACAGAGCGTTCCCGCTCATTAGCATTTCTTCACTCTGTGACTGTCTCACAGTGAACACCTGAGGAAAGTGTGCAGGAAAAACAGCGACGGGGAGAGGGGAGAGTGCAGCCACATGCATCAAAAGCACACGGGATGTCAGTCATCTGCAGCATATTCCAGTGCAACAGCAGCCGCTGCCGGTTTCTGCGTCCCCTAACCCTCTAATTACCAGAAGGAAGCAGAGTAAGCAATGTGAGGGAAAACATCTGCTGGACCACAGCGGGACAGAAGAAAAACGGATGCGTGAGAAGAAGCAAAGCAGGTGTAACAACCAGCAGAAAACTAGAGTTTGTCCTTTCATGTTTCTGCTGAATGTGTGTTTGGATTTTTCTTCTTTTCTTTGTGGTTTGGTCTATTTTACATCCCGGCCTGAAAGCCGGAATAATATCTACATGGTTTCAGAGATTCAGGTGATCAAGACCTCCGTTTAGGGTCTTCTTTGAAGTTGATCAATAATCAGCATTAATCCCTGCTGTTCAAAAGGTAGCAGACGGCCTAAAGATGGGAAATTTGGTGCTAAATCTGTGTAAGAAAAATCACTCTTTCCCCTTGTTGTAAAAAGAACAAATGTCAGATAAAGTGCTTTCAGTTCCAGAACAGAAAATAAAAGCTCAGTGTAAACGCAGCCCATTCATCAAGTCACAGCTTTTAAAATCCTGCTGATAAACACAATTTTACTGCCAGATATTAAAAGAAAGCCCTCACTGGGAAAAGAGGGGAAAAACACAACCTCTTCCCGGCTGCACATGCTTGTTTCGCTGCAAACCGTCGCTTACTTCTCCCCGTGCTCTTCTCGTTTTTCCTGAGTGTGAATAAACTGCTGCGTCTCATTTCCACGTTTAAATCAGGACCAAAGATCATTTTACAAAGTGCTTCAAGGCACCTAGGAGGATCAAGTCTGTGAAAACTAATTTAAAGACCACGTGTCCTCTCACAAAAACCACCGGAACATCTGGAGCCGGGACGAAAGCTCAAGATGAAAGCCACGATTTATTTCAGGGAATTTATCTTCAATCACAGAAGAGATAGAAAACAATAAAAGATGGACCAATCGCTCCAGATAAAACTCCTTAATGTAACTCAAAGCAGCACACAGCGGTGGTTTTACTTCCTGCCCGGCTGATGGTGACTGCGCGCGCGGCGTAAAAGAAACAAAGAGCTGTCGTGTTTATGAATTTAAGATGGGAAGAAAGATGAAGTTCAGGGGAGGCAGGAATCAATTTCCAGCGTTACTGAATCATGTCTCTTTTCCTGAACTCTATTTACCACACCTACCCTCATTTACATATCAATTAACTCATTCATCTTTGGTGTGGTCCTGCAGGCCGCTGTGCTGAAATACAAACATCTGAATCTGAATATTAATATTCAGACAGTATAGGTTTTATACAGTCAGGCTGAGACAAATCCATTATGGTTCTGGAAGGAAAAATGAGACTTTTCACATGTAAAAACACAGTTAGGATCACGTTGGTATGTGGAAACGGGCCTGGCTGAGGATCTGTCTTCAGCTGGGTGATTATCCTGCATTCCTCCATTAAAATTCAGTTTACACATTTTTTTCTTCTTCGCTGGTGGACGGTGCCGTCAGGCTCTTCGTTGCTCTATTGCATGCCTTGATTCTGAACCATCAATCAATTAAGAATAATTAATATCAATTATCATTTTATCAACTTATTTTACAGCAGTCATATGTTCAGTTAGCGTAGCTTTCCTTCACAGATTTAGAAGAAATCAGCCAACAGTGGCTGTCTGCAGTAAATAATGGTCTCTGGAGAACAGGAAAGCTACAATCTACATCTCATGATAAGACATTTATTTTGTTTTCTCAGGTTAAAGTTCATTTTAATTGTTTGGGACGGGGAGATCATTTATAAGCTATAGGTTTCTATGATTTAAAGTGAATAATGTTGATTTTATTCTTTTATATCTCCATGTTTCAGACTAGTTAAGGCTAGTATTTGCGCTACAGAGCTTTCTAAGGTTACACCTGCTAACAGGCCAGGATGGTGCATTTGAGTGCATCTCGTAAACCACATATTTTATACTAAATAGGCTATAAAAGATGCATCTCTGTTTCCCATAAGAAAACTTTGATGCAGGCTCATATAAAAGCTCCTAAATGTCTGAGTTCTTTCACTGTACATTAGTTTTATTTGATAAAGAAATCTGACAAAAACAGCTGAGCTGATTATATCTGAAAATGATCCATAATCACATTATAATAAACAAACTTATCTGCAGTGCAGCAGATAATGGGCAGCCATCCTTTAACAAGATTACCTTCAAGTTATCTGAAGCGGATCCGTAGAGCGGACAGCCTCTGTCGGCTTGTTTCGTTTATTCACTTTTTATTAAGCGATTTTACGAATCTCCTGTTTCCTACATAACACTACTGTTCTGGGGAAATTACATTTCAGCTCCACCAGCTGATTTTATGCACTGACCCAAATATTATGATCAGGATTTAATTTAAAGCAAGCCGAGCTGTACGGACCCGTTCACACGAAGTGGTTCAGTGTGTTTTATGGGTGAAAAAAACTTTTCAAGTTCCAGCTCACAAATTAACAGACAGACGTGAGACCCTGATTATGGATGTTTGATTATTGGCTCATTAGGAATTTTTCACGACTTCAAAGAGCACAATAACACAACCTCAAATCTCAACAGTGATTGTGGAATTTTTATCCATTCCTCATCATCTTAAATTTGATTCACTTCTTTTAGATCATCTCAGCACTCCCCAACCCATAGCACGGTCTTAGAGGACACAAAGTGAAGGTGTAGCTCACTGATTCATTTTCAGCTTTCATCGTGCAAACGTCAGGTAGGCTAACATTTTACACCATCAGCATCATTATCAGAGTTAACGGCAAAGGAGGGTTAGTACCAAGCAGCTGCACAAAAATCACCCAAGACATGATAGAGTCTCATGTTGGGGCCTGCAGAAGGAGCTGCACCTTTCTACGGTCTGACCAACAGGCATGTCTTATTTAAAAAAAGTCTGGATGTTAAAGAAAAGAGCTTTAGCGCTGTATCCATGTAGATTATATACCGGAAGGTTTTTAGACAAACAGTAATATAGAGGTTCCTCTGGTGCAAGACAATTTTACTTTCTATGTTGGAAAGTTTCTGAAAGCGTTTTTGTCAAAAACTCAAATGTGAGCTAAGAAAGTTAAAGGATGAGAGCAGGAGTTGAACATCCATCCGTCCGTTCGTCCGTCCGTCTTCTGCTTATCCAAGATCGGGTCGTGGGGGTCCAAGAGAGAAACCCAAACCCCCAATGGGAGCCGTCCAGGGGGCATCCTGATCAGATGTCCGAATCACCTCAACTCCTTCCCGCTCAGGGCAGCAGTGGCTCTATTCTGCCGTCTCATCTAAAGAATTTTAAACAATAGAAAAAAGTCTTGGGGGGAAATGAAACCTAGGTGCACCTTGACACCAGGACCAGCCAGGTCTTATCTAAAGAGGGTAGCCAGAGGTTAGGACTAAAACACTGAACCAACAATCATGGTTCACGCAGATTTGTCTGCAACACTGCACATGAGACAGATGCCGTTTCCTACCTGAGCCCAAAACCTTCGTATGAAGACTTTTTTTTGTTTGTGCATTTCTAGATGAAACCACCAGTATCCCAGGATTTCAGATGAACTTAAATCAGGTTGTTCTTTGTGTACAAGACATGACCTATGGGAACGAGAATGGATTCCAACAGATTATGGGAGGAAACAGACTAAAGAAATCCCAACATTGCTAACAGTGCAAAAGAGAAAGAATTACACTTGGAGATGAGGTGATTATTTAGGAAAGTTTTACAAAAGGCCAAAGCTACATAATCTAAGCTCCGTGTTCATTTAAATTGGAGCCAAACTTCGTGTTTACTGGTTCTGAGTCTCCCAGCATTGTCTGACAGGGCAAATGACGAGGCGGCTGGAGTTTAAATCATGTTTTCTTGGTGCTGCCTTACCATAGATTGCATCATCGGGAGTAAAAATCTGCGATGAGCACAGAAGCCCCCGTAAGCTAAGATTCCCACAGTCAGTGATACGGAAAATAACGTTTCCAGCTCTTTAAGATAAAACGGCTCAAAGTGGAAGAGAGGCTGGGATTATTCAGAGAGTTGCTGGCTTTTTATCCTGAGGGGAGCACATGACAGAAATGCAAAGTGTTTGCATGAGTATGTGACAGACTCCCAGATTCTCCCTCACTCACATCCAACATGACAACACGCGTCAAACTCCTGACACGTATGGTGTCACACTGGATGACAGCAGATTTTATCGCTTTACGGTAAGAAAAACGTCCCCTAAAACCTTTCGGGGACATTCCATCAACAGTCAGTCAAGAAACAGCATAAAGAGTTAGAAAAACTCTCTCTATGCTGCACAGTACAAACACAGAGGTCAGAGGTCAAAGTAATATGCGTTTCAAAATTTCATCTGAGGCCAGATTTGTTGTTCGCATAACTAATTACTTTCCTTTCCCCAGAATCTCAATTACATTTTAAAACAGTCTATAATTTTTCTTCTAGATCACAACATTGTGGGATTTTATATCCACATTTATTTCTAGTAAATCGCTTTGTGGTGGAATTTGGTGTGATCGCCCTTATTTTCATATTTGACCAACTCCTGCAGGTTCCAATATTCTATATTATCTATACACATTTATGTCTGGTACAGTCTAAATAACTAATCTTTCTGCTTTTCCTGACCAATAAAGCTTAAAACTGCCACGGTCTCCACCTGATTGCTGCTCCTCTGCTTTCAGGAGCCTTTTATTACACAGGGAACACGTTTTATAATGCCTTTTATTGTAAGAATAATGAAAAGCCATTATGGGTAATATGGCCAACACATTATGTGTTTATCATTACCTTTTAAACAGTACTTCCCCTCAGTAGATAATGATTTCCAAAAGGCATAGAAATGGCTGCCGGGCTAAAAATAAAGGCTTTACTTTCTCAAATTGACATTCGTCCACTGGTATCTTTCTGCCCCAGCTAACAGCCACACATTATATTAAGTTAAATTTGGGATACTTGAACTTTAAAATTGGATAACCCTGAGTGTCTAGCAGGAAAAAGAACAACATGGATCAATAAACATCCGGAAAGACAGAGGAAAAAAACTAGAAGACGTTTAAGTGGAAAGGAGTGATGGATCCTTACTCCGGAAGATGACAAAGATAGCGAGAGACAGAAAGAGACGGGATTGTCTCGGGATGGAGGAGCAATCATCCAATGCGATGATAAACACTTGTCCTTCACACACATCATCAACGGATGACAGCACCTCTGCTCCACAGAGTAAGAGTTCGAAGGTCGTTTTTCTTCCTGCAAGTATCTCACTTAAACGGCGCCCCCTGAAGAACTGACAGAGGCTGTTACTGTAACAGAGGGGCAACATACATTTAACACACCGATCCAAAGAAAAAAAGGATGGAGGACTTCTGTTGTGGGTATTTCTAGAAGAAAATTTCTTTATGAATGAAGTTAGTGCTTGGACAGTGTGGCGGTTCCCCCATATTTTCCTCGGTGTTAGTATTTATTTAAATGTCTTCACACAATACATCTTTTTGCATTAGGTTGTTTACTATTATGGGTGCACACATTTAGTAAACACCTTTTTGTTTATTTCAATCATTAATGTCTGTTTGCTGAGTTTGAAGGACTGGCTGGGGGAGAGGACTGGTTGAAAGGCAAACCAGGAAACGGAACAAACCATCAGGCTGCTGGAAGCAGGGGACTTGATGTTAAAGAATCTACCTCTCTCTCTACTAACAGCATAACTGCTAAAACATCTGTGGTGTTAGGTTGTTTGGTGTGATAGTTGTGTTGTAGTCAAAATATGTTGGTTTGAATTAGTTATTTATGTTGCTGTATTGTTGTCTTTGTCTCATCTCCCACCCCTCCTTGTTTGTGTAGGCTAGCCTTTGTGTATAAATTCCCCTGTGTGTTCATTGTGTGAAGGTCAGTTTTTTCTTGAGATTTGATGTTAGAAGTCTTCTGAGAACAATTTTTGGAAAAATAAATAGAAAATACTTTTTTATATATGCCTTTGTCCTTATGCCTTACTGGTCGGACCTTCACAGACAGCGATACAACTATCTCTGTCTAAAATAGTTCACCTGCTTTATGTTGCAAAGCCCTGATCAGCATGCAGAAATCTGGTTATCTGGGCTCCAATAAACTGAGGCAGATACTCCATGATCAAAATAATGAGCTTCTGTAGAGCGGCTGCCCAAAATAAAACAAATGGAGCAAGAACACTGACCTTTAAGGTCTTGTTTTTCATGCGCATAAAGCCTTCAAACACTGATGGCCTCGTTTTACCGGAACTTGTGAAGGCTCGTTTTATTGGACTTGGACTTTTCTCTTCTGACACACTTAAAAAGCCAACAAACCTTGGGAAGTCCTTCATGAGACACCTGAAATGTGGAGCAACGCATGCGGGCACGTCTACAGGATGAGAAAGGCAACGGTTCAAACATTGCTCTTCAAGGTCTGCACAACAAAAGTCATCAATCAAAACACACCTGAGTGAGGGTTCGTTATCTCAAAGTAATGAAAACGTGTGTTCGCAGTGGATGAATTCATCAACACGTCAGTTTTAGAGTTCAAAGAGTTTAGGACTAATCACATATGAATGGGTTTCCTGTCAAATTCGTCAATCACAAAAGCAAAATCTGTGCTTAGGGTCTTAAAACAGCATCGCTACTTAGTTGTCAACATTTATACGACAAGAAAAATCTGAAGATTGATTCTCCCATCTGAGCTCTAGATCTCTGCAGCTCCTCCAGAGTTGCCAAAGGCTCTCAGGAATAATGCAAGCCACTCAGTTTAGGAAGATGACCATGTTTTAATATGGTCGCAGTTGTGCCGTCGTCTTCCTTTTAAGATAATTTAGCAGTATTGTGTGAGAGGATCTTGTTTTATTGCCTAAGCCTGCTGGGGTACCTGTCTGATGGCATCGTGAGGACTAAGAACCCAGACTGTTCATTAATGTTCTCTAACAAACCGCAGAACAGCTGGACTTGTTTTTAATCAAATCACACAGAGGTGGACCTCTGGAGTCAGTTGGTTTGGCTTGATTTCTTTAAGGTGTGTCCGTTTAAGGCGGACTTAAAGGGGACATATCATGCTTTTCAGTTCTTCCTTTTCACGTTGAAATCATTCATAAAGTGGAACTGCAATGCTTTAGTATGAATTCCTCATTAATTCCTCCTTTTTACCCCTGATCTGAGGTGCATCTGACAGCAACTTGTTTTAATGCTGTCCCTTTAAATGTAAAGGAGGCACTTCACACTCCGCACCCTGCAGGTCGCGCAGCGTTCCACTTCACCCCGTTCGCTCATTTTTGTGGCATGCTGGAAAACGATGTAATAAACGACCGATGACTTATCCACCCGTAGCTTCAGCATGGACTAAAAGAATTTTATAAAAATCAGAGAAATAAAAATTATGGATTTGCAAGAAGTCCATGACCTTGTTGAACAGCTCTGCAGCAAAAACTGAGACATAATTAAAAAATATAATAGAAAACAGAGAAAACTGAACGGCTTAAAAAGTATGACCCTAATAGGATTAAAAAAACATTTATGCAGCACCTGGAGAGACTAAATACATTTTGTTGTATACTTGGAGTCTCTGGTTATACAGAAAACCTGAATGTAAAGGCTAAAAAAAGCCAATTCTATGTTGGTCTATTGCATGAAATCCCAATGATATACATTTGAGTTTGTGGTTGTAATGAGAAGAAATGTAACGCACTGAATAAAATAGTTAAATCAGAGTATATTCTTCGATAGCTCCGCTTTAAAAGGATACCTCCACAGTCATGTTTTATTTAACTATGTGAGCAGCTCATTCTTTGTAACGTTAGAAAATTGCCTTCCCCAAAACCTAATAACGCAAACCGCTTACATTCACACATCATCCTATTTTCACTGCTTTACATGTATGGCGCACATCACACTGCATTTCAATGGGCCGCCTTCCACACTCTGTTATCAGCCATCGGCCAACAGTGAGCTATGGTTCAGGCTTCATTGCATTTCCATTGAACTGAGTGTCTCTCAGCTCCAGCGCAGTGTTATCTCTGCCAGCTTATGGCGATCCTTCATCAGGACTCACTCCTCTCATCAATCCTGCAGAACCGCACCTGCCTGATTGGCTGCCCCAGAGCAACAGAGCTCTGATTGGTTCAGCTGCGTTGGTCATTAGAGGAGAATTGGACTGCGAGCTGACCCCTGGAAGCTTCCACAGTGTGTCTTGATAAATGCCCCCCTTCTTTAAGCTGTAGAGACATACAAACAGGAGGCACACACTCCTCTCCTGTGAGTACCACCTCACTCCAGATCTGATAAAGCTCACCGGCCGGCAGGCTCGTCTTACGGCCCTTTGGTGAAATCTGTCCAAAGTGCTCACTCCAGTCAAAATTAAGATGTGCAAACACCAAAACAGACTAATTTGCATTACAGATTCAGCCAAGCATGGCAGGTGTAGGAAACCTACCTGTGCAGCAACAGATTTTATTCCACTGCTATAACACATTGGAATGTATTTATATACAGATCAGCCCAGGGCAACTTTACCTTTCAGCGTTTTAAATTAGTACCGAGATTCATTCTGCATGCAACCAACTGGAGTTAAATTTAATTCACTTTCCTGTAGCAGATTAACACGGAGCACATGCTGCGTGGAAAATAAGTTAAGCCTGATCGGCAGAGCTGCAGCGACTTCTCATCACTGCGTGAAAGGCGTCATTTAACATCCTGTGGAGCCGAGAACTAAGATTTTCACCGTAACAATTTCATCATAAAACATTTGACTATTTGACAAAAAAACAAACTTGGATTTGAGATAAATTACATTTTCAATTAGCAAACCATTGAAGATGCATTTCCCTAAAGGAGAATTTGACTTTCTTGTGGGAGAGAAAAAGTGTGGATGCCTTCTTATGTGCAGCTGATCTGCAGTGTGCAGCTGCTGGTAGGGCAAAGGTATTCTAATATTCTGTATTCTAATCTCCACAAAGGTTGGGAAATCCCAGGTACTTTTACTGGCATCAAATAAAACATTAGCTTAAGCTGTATGAAATGGGCATTTTAGTATTGAAACCCAAACTTTAATCCATTCTGACACAGACAACTTTTAACATGATCCATGTATGTTCATGCTGTGCAAAGTTTAATACCACGACAATAAAATGTTACCTTACATCGCCTTTATTTATCCTGAAGGTTGATGAAATGTAAGATTTTGAGAAGAAGCCAGTTATGAAGAATGTCTTTTCAGGAACAGCAACTTTTGAAAGGTGAGTAGAATAGACGATGATAAGCTTATTAAAATAAAGTTTAAAAAGGTTTAGATAAGCAGCCGGAAATCCAGAAAACAGGTAATAACAGCAGGATCTGACAAAGCAGAGCCTGAACTGAGAGGCTTAAAGGCTGTGGAAGCTGATTAATGGAATAATCATCGTTTAGTCAAATGAAAGGATGGTTGTAAAGAGACAAATTAGCACCAGTTTTCATATCAAAGCAGAAAAAAATGGCTGAGATAAGGATTGAGGGCGACAGAGACGACTTCAGGTAGAGACAAGAAACGAATACATGAATAAAAAGGCAGCGATATAAAGGTACCACAAGAATTTACAAAACACATAATTTCAATAGTTCAAAACTAGAGCGACACAAAATTTAGGAACACGTCAAATTCATATAATACTGCTGAATGCTGCTATAATAGTACCGATCAGGATTAACCTGCACAATGTCCCTTTTTAGTAGCATCTTAACCACATATCATATTTGTTTATTTATTTATTCATTTATTTTCACGTGTCCTGTCTGGCAGTGTAGCGTTAAGAATTGTTGTCTTAATGCCAAAGAGAGCCCAACAGATTTTACTTTCACAAGTGGAGCCTTACTGCTTTCACCATAGAGCTCTGCTTGATTTATACATGCAAGAAGCTTTATTAGAATTTATTCTGGGACTATTTCATGTTCAATGGACACAAAATCGGAACGGTAGAAGAGAAAAAAAAAAGAGTAAAAGATGAAGCAAAATGCTAAAAGGGAGAAAAGGTGAAAAACTAGAGGAGAGGAAAAGGAGAACTCAAGATAACATCCTTGGAGTTACAGGTACAAATAAGCAACGCCTTGATACCATCACTGAAGAATATTCAGTATTAATTAATACGACATGTATAAAGTGACAGCTAAAGATAATAATAGGGGTTTTCTGTATAGAAGTGAGTCTGTAAGTACCTGGATCCAAGCACCTGTAGGTGTTTGTGAGAGTGCGCTTGTGTATGAAAGGTTTATCCATGAGAAAAATGCTCAATAGTGGTTGTGAGGAGCCAAACATCCCCAGAAGACCGAGGCAGACGCCAGGGGAACCAGAACCCCAGATGCTTGAAGGGACCCTCTGAGCAAAGGGGCCCAAGAAGGACCAACACAAGAAAAGCTGCCACCCCCATCCCAGGGAAGAGCAGAGAGGAGCCCCAGGAAACCCCCCAACAGCCACAGTGCCGAAGCCTCTTGGAGCTGCAGCGACGAGCCCGCAGGCTCCACCGCCAGCCAGCTACGCCGGAGTGGATCCAGCCATGGGCCCAGAGACCAGAGGCCCAGGCCCGACAGAGCCACGGGGCCCAGGCCCCTCATAACAGCCTCCAGGAGTGAGCCGACACAACCCGAGCATCCAGCCCCGGACACCGAGGACCACCGACGCATCAGTGGGTGAAGACACCAGGACGGGGGAGATGGGCTCCACACTTAGTGGCATGCAGAACATACATGCATTGAACTTAAATGATGTAGAAACAATAAAATATTGTATCCCAGCAACTCCTTGGGGTAACGATGGTATACATGAACACTGCAGAAATCTCAAAATCATGCATCTTCCTTTTACTTCTAATTGTCTTAGCTTCAAAATGAAGTAAATAACTATACTCCAACAATATGGGGAGGCAGACCAACATAAAAACCTGTGAACAAGCTGCTATGCACAGCTTCGCCTGTTCAGGAAAATATGTTTCTGCCAGAATCTGGTGTTCACACAAAATCAACACCCACTGATTGAACACAATCTGTAGTCTGCATGTTTCCCACTTCAAAAGCACACAAATCATTGTGTGTGTTCTCTACGTGCCTCAGAGCTCCGGCCCAGCCACGCATCAAGGTGTCCAACGCCTCCGCGACAGCAACACCCTATCATTCCGTTATCACCGCAGCTACAGGGGGGCTCTTGAGCAAAAGCCTCGACTCTCCCCCGGCTGGCTCCTCCTACCTTCAGTGCCAGAGTCACAGCTCAGCGAGCCAGGGAGTGTTGGCGTAAGAGCGTTTAGGGGCCGCCTGCCAACAGCCCAAACAGCTGGAAGAAGACGCCCGACGGGAGAGCGGTGAATTATCCCGCTGGAGCCAACGACTCAAACATCATTAAACTTGTTGGAACTGGAGGAGCGAAGAGGAAAGCGCAGATAAACAGGGAGCGTTAATGCAATCGTAGGAGCCCTGTAATCGTCTCTGCAAACAGGAAGCGCCCCGGAAAGCGGGGTAATTCTTTGCCCCATCCAGTGAGAGAGACGAGGCTCCCAACAGACAGAGAAATTAACATGTCGTTATCATGTACGCTTTGGATGGATCTTGTAGGAGGAGGAGCTGCTAATGTGTTTCTTTCTGCTTGACAAAACGGCATTGTAGAAGGTTGGAAAGCAGAGCAGTCAAGCGCTGCACAGTAAAGGAAGTTAATGAAAATTAATTAGGTTATAGCTTGAAATTAAACAGCGACTATTTGCACTTCACTTCATCAGAGTTACATTTTCAGAGCAGGAATCGTGTAACGATAAACAGAAAGTCACGTAGAGGAAATAAAGGACAATTATAATTAAATTCATACTGAAATGTATAATAAATTGGCAAAATGAGAAGTAAAAACTTTTACCTGCTGGATCAATGTTGGACTTTTTATGCATCTATGGTTCTGCAACAATAATTTGCTGTTTAAAAGACAAAATCAGGTCAATTTTAGCAATAATGAGCAGCAAAGGAGATAAACAGCACACCGGGTGCTATTCTTAGCACCTTTATATGACTATTGCACAAACTTTAAGCTCGCAAAGGATAGTTCAGGTGCAACACTTATTCAGTATTTTACGTGCCATACTTTAAATCTCAGCTCGTCAGTAATTTGTTCACTCAGATAGACTTTGAACGCTCTGTTTCCCCACACCTGATGAAGAGATTTGTGGTTCAGATGCTAAGTCCCAGCGAGAGAGGCGGTAACGCTGACACCATGGAACATAAAGTAATAAAATATGGATTAATCTTAATTGATCAATATTATGATAAGTAAATATTCCTGCTATGCAACGTGTTCCTGTAACCTACAGACCTAACATACACAGATTGTGTATTTAGAAAGTCAAGCATAGCAAAATGTTAGTCTCCTAGTAAAACGTGTGTGCAGCTTAACAACAAATTAAGCAGGGAATCCATATATTAATGGTTTTATACTGGGAAGAAAATATAATAATAATAATAATAATAATAAAATAATAATCATCATTGGTCATCATCATCATCATTATTATTATCATCATCATCATCATCATCCTTATTATCATTATTATTGTCATTGCAACATACATTCCATTGAAATTTGCTCTCTGCTTTTAACCCATCCCCTTGGGGAGCAGTGGGCTGCCACTGTGCGGCGCCCGGGGACCGATCTGGGGTTAGGGTCTTGCTCAGGGACCCAGAGTAGCAGTGTGTGGGAGTTAAACCCAGAACCCCCAGGACTGATGATTATAATTAGCCATCTTGTGATAAAAATCCAATTGAGGGTGTTTGCAAACCCCAAAAACTCAAAGTATATTCAGGATTGTTACTTTTGCCAAACTCTTTTTTTCCTCTGTTAAATATCTGACAAAAGTCAAGAAATGTTTAATTTCTGTCTTAAAATGTGGTGAAATGTGAACTGAATTATGTGTGGTTTAGCAGCACGGTTACCACTTATTGTCGCTGGAGTAGTAAAATTGGAAATTTGATAAAAGTTCATTTGATTTTAGAGCAATATTTGTTTTTATAAAACCTTAAATTTAAGCAGGGATGAATGGATTCAAACTATTTTTTATGTTCCAAAACAGTTTAGAGAGCAGAGTTGTGGTTTTTCTTGTAATAGATTTTTTTTTTATTCAGATTTGATGACTTGTCTGTATTTTTGTGGAGGCCCAGCATGTGGAAAACTAATCACCAGATGAAAATGGTGAAGCGCTGCTGAAAAAAATGAAACCAAAAATGGCTATGAAGAACATTTCTCTGTGTTATGAGCATAAAAACACTTCTTGCCTTGCAGCAAGAGGGTTCTGAGTTCAAATCCCTACCCGGGGTCTTTCTGCATGGAGTTTGCATGTCCTATGTGCAGACGTGGATCATTTCCAGCTACTTCGGCCTCCTTCCTCAGTCCAACAACATGACTGTTCAGTTTATAGGTTTTCTAAGTTGTCAGTAAGTGAGCGCGCACAGTTGATCATCCTGTATGGTCCATCCCAACAATTAATTAAACCGATAAAACCTTTTCCTCTGGCCGGAGAACCTCTGCGTCTCCAGGCAGAGAAGATGAGGCCCAGATGAGCCGACAGGGAGTCTATTCCTCTCCCGCTTCCTGGATAAATATTTGATCAGCGGAACTGTGATGGCTATTGATCAGCGTCTTTGCCCGCTCTAAATGGATCCGACTGTGATCACTGTTCATATAAACACGTCCATACGCGTAACCTGTAAATGTCAAATCACATTGTGAATTTAACAAGGACTTTCGAAGCTGTCTTGCAGCGAGATAAAGAACAATCTAAGTGTCTGTATCAGATTACAGAGCCTCCCTCCTTTCACAGGCCTGTTAACGGGTGGGATTGAATTACTGCAGCGTCCTTGAGCCTCAGCCTGGGTGACCCCAGCTGCAACAAGCACCTCTGCCTTTGAGGGGGAGAGAAGAGGAACCATCAGCACAAGATACACGAGGGAGGAAAACACTTGTTTGACACTCAAATCCTATCAAGGACCTACAGCAACATGCTGACACGAGGTCAGACACGTTATCGCCACCTGATAGAGCTTGAGAATCTAAAAAAAAGCACCGAAAAGGATTAGAAACTGGACACACAGGCCAGTAGATTAAAACCTGTCTAAAATGTAATGTCATAATGCAGGTAAAAGAAAAAAAATAATGCAAGAAAAAGGATATTTCACACAGATCTATTCAGTTTGTTTGGAGATATTCTTCAAATGTCACAGTTTTAAATCCATCTTCTGCAGTAAGATGGTTTTTAACAACTACTGGACAGGACTGTGATTTATATTTCAGTCTTTGACACCTTGGAGCTAATCTTTAAAACATGAATAGGCAACAGAAATCCCATCCACTTTTCCCTAATCCCGGTGCCATATCCCAGCTGTTAGGAGGAAGATACTCCCGCGACCCTGAACACCTCGTGTCCTTTAATGCGGCAACATTAAACAGTCATGGTTCTTATCGGCTACAGCAACAATTTAATTATGCCTCGCAAGAATCAATCAGCTGCAAACGCATCTGATTTGATTTGGCTGCAATGATTGGCTCTGACAGAGGCTAATAATATGTCCAGAAGAGGGGAATAAAATGAAAAGTAATTGAATTCCAAGGATGCAGTTACAGCGCGGCGTCTTTCTGGGCAAAGCTGTCTTCGGCTGCTGCGAGTGACGCTCAGAGCAGATCTACCAGGAGTGATTTGAAAAATACGACTTTAGCTCGATTTCTTTACCGCTTTTTTTAATTAGCACAAGGTTCAGTTTTAATCACTGAACTTAAAATGTATCTACCAGTGAGGTTGCCCGTGTAAAGCTTATAGAAAAGTGGGTTTTGTTTCACCTACACCCACATAAATCAGAAAAAAATCTTTTTGTACAATTAAAATGTAAAATACCAATTTCTAAGTTAACCTTTCAGTCTGAGACCAAACTTGGATTTGCCTAAAAAGCTTCAAAAAAGTGGTTTGGACTTTTCTCAGTCGTCTTTTGGCGTCTCTTTTGTCCTGCATCCTTGGTTCAACTCCTGAATCAAATGGCTGAATTATCTTCTCAACGTGCAACCATCCTCTAGCTAACGGCCTACTTATTTGATTCATGCGTCTTGGAGCAGCGACCCTTGGATGGTTGTAAGACGCCAGGCCTCGAGGAGTTTTAGGCTCCTGCTTCTGACGTTCATGCCAGCGTCACACCCAGCAAACCCCCACAGAGTCCTAACCTCCCGTTTATCTCCACCACAACTAAAGTACTTCCAGACAAAAGACCACTTCAACCTCTGAGGGCTTTAAAACTTTTAAAACACGTTGCATTTGACAGTGAAGCAGACTCTTTGTCCGCCATATTTTGTTTGAAAACTGTATCTTAGAAGATGAGCAACGACTGGAGCCAAACGTCACTGATTAATGCAGCTGCAGACTTTCCACATCTACAACAAACCGAAGTAAAAACGGTAGCAACTTTTATTGAAAGAGAAAATGAACTTTAGTTTACTGAAAAAGAATATTCATGGCAAAAGATTATTGTGAAAGTATCAGCCAGCAACTTATATAGAACATTTTTTCTCCATCAGTGTTTTAATTAATTTGACCTTCATGCAAAATAAATTTAACAGACTAATTTGTGCCCAAATACTGTCTCCTGATTGGATACCACCAGGTGGAGCTTAATTAAACACCTGGTGAGGGCTGTGGGATCATTAAATCCCTGGTGGCGTATTTACCTACATTATTAGGTGCTAGCAGGCCTTGAAAAAACGCAAGAATATATGACATAATGACTTGCCATACACCCACTTGTTAAATTTAAAACAAACAAGTTTTTAAACTATTCTGTTTTTAAAGCAAATATAAGTTTTCTATTTAAATTGAAAAGAACAGATGCAACAATCCATTGGCTGGTTATTGCTCCTAAAGTTTGATAAAAATATCGTTTTAATACTTCAGATTTTTTGTCATACCATTTCTACAATCCCTTTAATCAAATGCCATTGTGACTGTAGTTTTCACCATCTCTGTGGTGTACAGAGTAACACGGGGCTACCCCTCCCCCACTTGTTGCTATGCACTGCCACTAGAAAATATTAATGTTTTCCCTCAATAAGAAAGACATATTCAGCTGTTTAGAAATATAAAGAAATGCGGACCATCATGTTGTGGAAACTAAAAGGAAGTCTGCCCATCGCTCCCCTAGTAAAACTACAATCAGCAAACAGCAAGTGGCATAAACGATGACAAACCTAACTAGCTTGTTATAGTCTGAGTGTTACCTTATAAATGCAGAACACCAAAAAGGTTGAATATTCTGCACAGTATGCATGTTTACTTTAAACCTTCCACTAGCTTTAGAGGCTGTTTATTCTATATTTTGCTGAAGTCCATGTAACAAAACCAATATTAATAACATTATTGTAACTGTAATAATCCACATGTAGCATTTTAGCAGCAACAGAAACAATGCTTGCCTTTCACTTATAAGTAAGTAAGCAAAAATCCAAGATGAAACCCGGAACACACGTCCGATTAGTGCTGATCGGATGCTGTTATCTTTACGGTTTCCTGGTAACTTAATTCAAATTCTACCGAATTCTGTTCTCTTAACAACTTATTTGGATGCGTCAAAGCAAAGTTGTTTCCCCGTATTGTGCCGTTTTAATTTGAACTACGTGGAATATCCTGATAATCAGTTAAAACGTGAATAGCTTCATTTATCCATTAAACTCTGCGTTGTTCTAATGTTTCGCTTCGATGGCACGCTTCATTACTACATCAAATAAAGCTGTTGACCTGCAACAAATTGATTTTCTTATAGCCCCTCGTTAGCTGTTCTTGTGTAAACGAATGGTCTTTGATGTCAGCAATCTTGCCTAATCTGTGCGCGCTTCATACGTGCAGGAGATCGCTGAGGAGAACCAGGTGCTGGTGATCAAGTGTCCTTTTCTGGGTCCTTGATTCCAGGCAGGAGGCCAGTGTCTGGTCCCAGCAGCTGTGTATACACCGTCCCAGGATCAATAACAGCAGAGAGCTGGTATTGATTATGGAAGTGATACTAGCATGGGGGTTGTTATGGATAAGGAGGAGGGAGGAAAACGTCTGGGTTGAGGTAACGGAGATACAGCTTTGTGGGGACTCTCGTTATTGTTTGTGGGGGCAAATGGAGCAAAAGTTTCTATTACACACACTGCAAAAACAGAACTAAAAATCAGTAGACCTTTCTTGAAATAAGTGTGTTTGTCCATTATTGGAGCAGGTAAATTAGATGATCTGCCAATGGAATAAGATTTTTGCACTTAAAATAGGAACAACTCATCTCCATCATCTTATTTAAAGTGCAATATATCTCATTATCTTATTTTAGGGGTCAATATACTCATTCCATTGGCAGATAATCTTATTTACCTGCTCCAATAATGGACAAACACACTAATTTCAAGAAACGTTTACTTATTTTTAGTTCCGGTTTTGCATCTGCTTTATTCTTTGGGTTCTCCTACAGGGTTGCATACATAACATTGGTTTTATAAAGACATAATTAGTACTTTGTCACTATTGAACACCATCCACGATAAAGTTTCTTACAGTCTAGATGGCCCACCTGCAAAACTACCAAGACATGGCCTAAACTGGCAGGCTGGGCAGATAAAGCTTTGATCTGCAGGATATTTCCATTTTCTGCAGGATAATGACCCCCAACATCCAGACCTACAACAAAATGGATCAGTTTAAAGCACATTCACGTAACAGAGTGGCCCAGTCAAAGTCCAGACTTAAATAAAGTTGGTAATCTGTAACAAGATGTGATCGTTGAGACAGAAAATAAAGCATAGGAATGTCAGTTTGCAGCTGCAACTGCAGAGAAAACCCATTCTGCAGAGCATTGGCTCAGGAAGACTGAATACAAAACATGGCAAAAACCTTTCAGATTTTTCTTTATAGAAAAAAAATCGTTCGTTAAAAACTATTTCTCACTTTCCTTCCCCTTCAATAATTATGAACTACTTTGGACTATCACATAAAATCCAGCGACATCCGTCACCGTTTGTGATTGCGGCGTGGCAAAATGTGGAAAAGTTCAAAGGGTTTGGAGGCGGTGCAGCGTTGCCTGTTGATTTTTAAATTTGAATCGTGTGACGATGAAACCTGCTGGAATTCATTGACTCCTTTTACCTCATTAGTATTCAATGTGTGAAACAACTGACCCTTAAAGAGCAATTTGCTCACTCAGCTGTAACTCTGACATTACAACAGCACACACAAAGCAAAGCAATGTAATCTATTTGAATAATCGGACAAAACTGACATTACGAATATAAAACTAAATCCATATTTATTATTTTGGTCCTTAAATACAGGACGGCCAAGGAGACTTTGACCTTTGTGTGATCTCAGCTGCCTTTTTATTTACTCTTTGCCACAGACTGAGCACCATGAGGAACATCTGTTTCAGCACCAAAACTAGAGCTCTCGTGGGAATTAAGCTGCTCCATTACAGCCAAGCTGAGACAGCACGCAGCAGCCGGACGACATGGGTCTCCGAGGACCAGCAGCTACCGATTCATGGTACTAAATATTGTATTGCCACTAATGCTGCTACACTCTCAAATGAAACATAGCTGAGATATTAATAAGCAGACAAATGTTTAGAACAATTTATGTACACACATGTATGCATGTTCCAAATATGTTCGTCGTTAATATAAAATAACTTTTACTTACACGATATTTCCTTTTATATAACTGCTGCCTGTAAAGACGTTCTTTCACAATATCACTACTTCATGTCTTACACCCAAAATGTGTGAAAAGTATCAGACCAATGAAGCAAACATTATTATTAATTCTTATTTATCCATTTGTTCAAATTGCGAACAACTCAATGGAAACATTTATTTACATCCAATATTATTTACCTAAACCAACAGCAATGCTCGCAGCAACAAACATATACAAGTAATAAACGCTTATTCTTGTCCAAACTTAACTTAAAAAACTTAACATATCACTCATGACAAAAAAAAATTTTCTCATGCAATAAAATAATTTCCAAACAGCAAAAGTGCAGAACTTTTTGCCACATTCAAGAGAAAAATGGAGGTTATTGCTAAAAGAGTTTCACCGTTAATTGCTATTCATCAAAACAAGTTATGATTAAAAAAAATCCAAAATGAATGAAAACAGATTAAAGAATCTTAATATTTGATATGTTTGTACATTTATTCACTTCAAATGTCGTTATGATGAAAAAAAAACACTATAATATATTTTATAATAGTTGGGAGTGTTGGCCTAGTGGTTAGAGCAGCGCGCTTGCACTCAGAAGGATGCAAGTACCCGGTTTGATCCCCAGCGCCTGCACTCTGGGTCCCTGAGCAAGACCCTTAACCCCAGATTGCTCCCCGGGCGCTGCACAGTGGCAGCCCACTGCTCCCCATAGCTTATACCAAACTATGACTTTACAAACTTTCTCCAAACCTGCAGATTTAGAACATCACGGCTAATGCAAACCTTAACTGCAGGCAATCTTCAATGAATCAAAAAGAGACCATGCGCCAAATTATTATTAGTGCATCACTGCTGCAAAAGGTCGCTTGCAAACCAGCCAGCAATCCAAGATGTATGATCAACAGGAGAGTAAAGGGATTAAAATGTGCGTTTATACAGGAGCTAATGAAACCAGAAAACATCTTTCAGTGTTAGGTATGAGTAAAGGAGCAATATTTAGAAAATAATTAATGCAAGTTGGGTTTTTTACCTTTAGAGTCCTTAAAACACACTAAAAAAAACATTAGAAGATCTTGTGACCACAGGTAGGTGTTGGAACCAGAACGGATCGACAAATCGACTCGTTATACTCTCGCTTCATCCCCTTCCTCACCACGACAGACTGGAACAACTCGGTCATGAAAACCGCGATTCATCCATCAATCATTTGTGAACAAAACACCAAAATGCTCACTGTATACTAGGTCTTTTTTGTTTTTTGAAGTCTCAGTTCAAACCCAAAGGGAGCATTTCACCTTCTTCTTGAGCCTAAAACAGGCATAAATCCTCCACTTTTAAAAAACAATCCTTAAGGCTAAATGTTAACGTCCTGCAACAGTTAAAGCAGGATGTCATGAAAACACTGATAAACCAAAATGTAACGGTTTTTGTGGTGGAAAACGGTGAAAATACATAAGTCGTCATCAGAGGTTCATCTCACAGAAATGTTCTAAATGTTCCCTCGGCAGCGATTCTCACCTCAGTACCAATTACATTTCCACATCCCTGCAGGTATACAGCAGTATTTCATTGATTTCCACCGAGTGTTTCTCACCGATTCCTGCAACAAAGGTATCTGCCCTGGAGAAAGCCTATTCTCTCTCTCTCTCTCTCTCTCTCTGTCACTGGGCTTTGTCTGAACCTTCAGACGCAGCCTTGGCTGCTTGAATCCTTCTCCAAACGTGGCAGATTTACGCCGGGGCGTCCACAATTGAGGCAGGGGCGAGGTTAAGAGGCTGAGCAGCGTGTGCACACCTCGGAGAGATCGGCTGGAGCAGCGAGAAGAACCTCTGGCTCCACACTTGCTGCTGCACATGAAAATATGTTTTTTCTCTCCATCCCTCCTTATCAGTGTTAAAATTCCTGATGTGTAAAATTGAATTCTAGCGGTATTTCCTAGAATGAAGACGGGAGGGCAGGCATGGCGACAAAAAAAACAATTGAAAAGAAGGTGTGGGAGCTTCTTTTAAAAGCGGGCACTGCAGACTCCAGATAACAGGGTCTTTGTGTAGAATAAGGACAACTGTGGACACGTATTAAGCCAGCGGGGCAAACACACCTATCACATTTATTCCTGCTGATCTGACTTCCCTCCTGTTGATGAAGAAACTAATGATAGAAAGAGGGTCTTTACCGCCAGATATCACAAAAACATGCAATGACTAAAAGGTTTTAATATTTCTGCTAAGGCAAGGCAAGGCAAATTGATCTGTATAGCACATTTCAGTACAAAGACAATGCAAAGTGCTTTACATGATTAAAATATAGGAAAATAAAAAACAGAACAAAAGCAAGTTTGAATAAATTTTAGAAATATTAAGCAAAATAAAACATGGGAAAATAGAAACTTAAAGCAAATATTAAAAACAGCTGGACTACAAACTTGAACTAATGATCTTTCAGTAAAACAGTTTAACTAGCTTAGGCTTCACCCACAGACATTATGAGGGGTCTTATCTTATCCAGCTGCTGGGGGATAGAAAATGGTATTTCCATATGTAGAGCCAGGTTTTATTGAAGAAACATGTTTGCTTTTTTTGGCAATGAAGCAACTTAGTGTCATTTTCTGAAAGGCGTCACCACCTTTACCTCAAAAACAGGTTTATGATGCATGAGGCAACAAGCATCATCAAATATGCAACTGGCATGGAGAGCTTGAATGAATGGTACTTAAATAATTATCTAACAATTATAGCTCTTCAAGCAGGTCTTTTCAATAAGCCAATTGCATAAATCCATACTGTGATAAATTTGAGATAAATTGTGCAGCTCTAGTCCTTATTACTCTATTTTGTCCAGTCAAATACATTCAAAACTGTAACCTTAAATTGTTAAAACAGAAGCAATAACAATGGGTCAGCAGGAGATTTTCACAGCATATGAACTACAAGTACTAATTAAAACGTCACACGAAAATGATCAACATGTTGACTCCTTTATTCCTATTGCTGCTGAAATAATTGAACACATTGATTAGTTGTTTTTTTCTATAACATTTATCTATCATTATTCTGTTATGCAAAGGCTTATGCAAGAATATAGAATAAACCTCTTTAATGTAGCTGTCACAAAACATGCTTATTGCACCCAATATTATACATTTTATCTAATTCTGTAACACAGAATATGACAATCTGGTTGATAAGTTGAGCCATCGCCTCGGGTAGCTGGCCTGCAGTCAGCTGCTTCACAGACAGTTTACCAACTGTGACTTTAAAGCACGTTTATCTTCTACTCGTGATTGTCTGGATTGTTTTGTACCGGAAATATTTCCATACAGCGGAATTTGTCTTCCAGCAATTTTATAAAAAGGGAAGATGAATGTACTTTCAGCCAGCTGATTGCCAGTGTGCAGCAACAGATGTGACAGAGTTAGCTGCTGCAGAAATGATTTGATGAATTTATTTGTAAAATAAAAGGTTTAAACCCTTGGTATACTGTGATGCTGGTGCCTGCCACATCCATTGCACCATGTTTGTAATTTTTGTGAGCTTTCAGCCAGCTGACTGGCAGTGTGCAACACATTGGGATAGGGTTGCATTGCATTGCTCTATGCCTTAACCATAATCCCTTCTATGGCATCTCAGTAAAATGACTTTCAAACTCTGGATCTAATGTGGAAAAAATGCACAGTTTTTAAACTAGCTTTGTAAAATCCTGCTACGCCGTGATACCAGAAACCAGCCTCAGCCAGGTTTTTATTTTTATTATGAGCCTAAGAGGAAAGAAAAATGCTCATCTGATAAAATGATATTTAGACAAAGGAATGGTATTTAGCGTCATGTGTTCAGAGACTTTTATAAGAAATTCTCCCCTGGTTTGACAAATACTCTCAGCTTTAATTTCACCTCATTGTTCAGCAAAAATTTTTAAATCTGCCGTTTATTCGTCACATGTTGCCCTGAATGTTAACCGTGATTCCTGTGTTTGTAAAGGCGAGCCTTACCACAGAGGAAATCCCATCACCACAGGAGCGAGCTGAAGCACCTGTTCATCAGCTGACCACCTCCGCTGCACCAGACTGAAGCCGATCCGGCTCGCTGCCCACCCTCCCTCCGCCGGACACAGATTACAACGCCGTCCAAGTCAGGGCAGCCAGACCACCGCACGCCCTGCTGGTCGTGTTACCGACAACACCGTCTCCTCAAACACAGTCTGACACGAACAAAAAAAAGCTGAAATATCACTGAGTTTCATCACTGTTCCTTAACAAAGAGAGAAATGTCTCAGTTTTCCCAGGAGGGCACAAACTTACTGAAAGCTCAGGAACAAAAAATACACAGAAATTCTTTGAGATGGTGAAATACGCAATTTCTGTGTTAAAACTCATCTGTCAGGTTTTCTCTACTCTAAATCACAGAATTATCTTTTAACATTACTGTTTAGATGCTTTTGGCTCTCGTTCTAGAAAACTCTGCATGCGGCTTCAACCATTTATCTACCTGAATCACTTTATTCTGGTCATTTACAAACACAAAATATCAATTATTTCTTTCTAAGGAAAAGGCTGGTTAATGTTTATCCGGCATAAATTCATAAGTAACAGAAAATCTGCCAGACAGAAAAAAAATCCCTTTATTTTAAAATACATAACTCACTAATACAAAGACCTTGAATCTAACTGTTAGTTAGCTTACATCATAACCCATAATAATTTATTTCAATCTTAACCCTATTTTACTTAAGTGTTGCGCCAAATAGATCAAATAATGTCCTGGCATCACTAAATAACTTAAAACTTAGTGAAGCATGAAATTGCTTTGAAACCATTTTAAATCAATTTGACCATGTTCAACTATTTTTCTACAGTTTTTAGTAATTCATTCACATCTGAAAACAAATTTTGTGCATCGTGTGCAAACATTATAGGCTTTCACTAGGGCTGCACGATAAATTGATTTTCTATTTTTTAAGATTTAATTTTTGGAAAAAAAAATCTGTATTTTATTTTGCCAATGCACTCATTGGGATTCCATGACGAGAATAACATGCGATGCTGAAAATATGTTTAATATGTTTTATTAAAGAAAAATAATTTCTTTAATAAAAATCGATTATCGGATTTGGTTTAATATATTTTTAAGCCCCATCGTCCAGCCCTAGTTTTCACCTTTTAGTTACATTTAATAAATAACTTTATTAAAACGTGTGGAACTCCACAAGTTATTTTCTTTGGCGGTGATTCTATATTAAGTTTCATTCATTTTTTTTATTTACCAAGACCTTGTTTCTAAATAGCCTCTTAGCCAATCCTGTGTAAGACACCTGCTTTTATATTTTCCCATATTTAAGGAGCAGTGAACGAGAGTTTCAAACACTTTACATAAGAAGTCATTATCATCTAGTTACTGACTGATCTTAAGAACCTACTGAAGGTGAAATGAATTTTTGCCCTGAAACGAAGCAGAACCGGCCGTTGCCATGTGGGGGGGGGGGGGCGCTGTGTCGGAGAAGGCCGCCCACCTATGCAATGGTTCTGCCCTAAAGCAGAAGTCCCGTCAATACCGGCGGCCCCCGCCACCTGCCCTTCACCATCCCTCAGGGTGCAGGAAGAGGGTGATGACCAGATGGCTCCAGAGGGCCAACCAGGATCCTGGTGCTGCTTCCTCGTCCCCCACCCCCAGTCTCAGGGAGCTCCATGCTTGTCCCACCTCCACCCTCCGAGCCCCCCCTACACGTCCCCTTCCCCCCAGTTTAAAGCTCCCAGTCCCAGTGCTCGTCAGTGCTGCATGGCTGGGCAAACACAGTCCTTTGCTAAAAGAAATAAATAAATCCCCTCCATCTCTCCTCTGCAGCTGCCTGGTTTGCAAGAAAGTCTGAAAAGGGCTCGCTGCCCTCTCCAGCCTCACATTTAGGTTTCCCCTATCACAAAAAGCCAGAAGCCGCTCTTCGTCCTGATCCGTTTAGGTCAACCAGAAATACTAAAAAGGAAAGTGCTTAACATTTGATTCCACAGCAGAAAGCTCGGAGAACTAAACACCGCGTTGACTGCAGATTGTAATCACTTATCTGAGGGCTGTAGTGGGGCGCTGCTTAATGGTAAATAGGGAGCCAAATGTCTGCAGAAGGTTGGAAAGAGTCACACAGAGCTGCCCATTTGTCATCACCCCATCCCATCTCTCTGATATTACATTCAATTAGTTTCAGATAGCAGCAGCGCCCCGCGCTTGGCTTACACAATCCATCAAACCCCGTCAATGACAAATTGTCACCCCTCCGCTCCGTCCTCAGATCCAGGCAACAGGCCAGCCTAACAGAGAAGATTGAGGATCGCCAAGCCCCACCAACGTCTCAAGCTGGAGCCGAAATGCTGCATCACTCCTTTCTCACTGAAGAGATGAAGGTCGTTATTCAAGTCATCAATAACAAATGATCCAGACGTGTGCAGGACGAGCTGCGCTGCTTACTAAAGAAAGAAAATGGGCTTGTTTGCCAGTCAAAGTTTGGAGAGAAAAACTGTTTAACCCGGCTTAGAAAAATGTTCATAACGTGCACAGAAAACATTTTCTTTTGACAAATATTGTTTCAATGTGTTTTGTAGCGTTGTTTTTCAGATTCTTCCTAGACATAAATCTGAACGTTTTGTGTTTTTTCTTCATACAAATGTTTACTGTATGCTTTTGAAAGATAATGGTTAAACAACAGGAAGAAATTTATGGTTTGTTGTTCTTGTTAATCTTCTAAGTGAATGAAAACGGTGGAAGAAGAAAAAAAAATCTGTAAACAAAGAAAATTTCCAAGATGGCCGCCTTGTGCAAGTCATCTGCACTTTGCTCCTGTGCCGTGCCTTTAAATGTCTTGAAAATCGCAACATAAGAACAATGCATTATTATTATTATTATTATTATTATTATTACATATTTGGAGCTACTGATCTGTCCAGTATAGCAGAAAATTTTTACAAATTATTCTCAATTACCCTTAAAGTGCATTAAAAAAAAAACTGATTTTTACGGCGTCCCTAAAGTGACATTGAAGGTTAAATATAAAAGAAAAAATTGTACGGTCGGGTGCCCAGCAGTTACTTTCTTCCAACACCAGAAGATATCTGGGGTGCACACAAGAAACTTTTTTATATATATTTCCCTTCAATGTCTCTTTAGAGGCTCAGTAGTTTTTCAAGTACTTTGAATATTTAAGTATTTTTGAAAGAACATTCTCCAGCACTTTAACTCAAGTAATAATTTGATTTGATTACTTTTACTGGAGTAATATTTGACCAGTAGGATCTGTACCTTCACTCAAGTAATTAACCACTGGTTAAAACCTACTCCTCATTAACTGCAACCAGATTGTGTACACGTATACAAAAACACAATCTGAAGAAATAAAATTAGCAAATAACAGATATAAAACTGCATTACCTGAAGTCCATGAAGCAATGTTTTCAAATGTATCCGCTACACAACTCTTTAATTTTAAACATTTTCATCCAGTCAAAAAACAACTATCTTTCCCCACAAAATCCCAGAAACTCCAAACAAACAAACTAACAACACCCTCAGGGACTTTTGAGCCACTAAAAATTTACCGATCCAATAAAAAGTGCTGTTGTGTAATAGTAGGAGTCACTGTTAACTAGGGCGGTGGACAGGAAATAGGTGGCCTCAGCTACTAGGTTGCCCAACCTGTCCACTGAAAAAGGGTGTGGCCCTAGGAGGGAGGTGGTTAGTAGATCGGTCGTGTCCTACTTATCCAGCTAAGCAGGGTAATACGTTAGATTCACAGGTCTTTAGAACCCCAGCTAGTCTGAGCTTTAACCCAAAATAGAGAAGGATGGAGGAGGGGGTTTAGTTCAAGTCCGATAACAACGAAGGTTACCTCACACCAAAGCTGAAAGAGCAGAAACATCACAGAATGAAGGTTCTGCACGACCGCGGATTTGCCCCAAAAAGTTGTTGCTCGTATTAATTCAGCATTGTTTAAAATTTCCCTTCAATAACTGAGCCTTTCAGCACACGATAAAGGTTTAGTGTTAACAGAGTCTGGGGAAAAAGTAGAAAGAAACACCACCGTTGTTAGGGCTTTACAATCTTCCTACAGTTTTCACACTTTTCCTGAATTATTTTACCAGAGTTCTCATCCTTTACAGCGTTTTAAGCAGAAATAGAAAAGATCACCGTGATTTTATAGCATCCATTTCCACGAGGTTTACCATTTAAATCTAAACCTACAAAAAAATAAGAAGAAGAAATCACAGACCGTAACAAGCTGAGAACAACATAACAGTCTGAAAACTATTATTTTTCCATTTTCTACGTACTTTCTCTATATTTACTCAGACCTGGAAAATAAACAACCTGTTTCCAGAAACCAAGTTGACACCCTGAGAAATACTGGTCACGTGAAAAGTAGGTGGTCATGCCACTGTTTTAGAAAAATATAGCAAGTTGTATAAATAACCTTTTTTATCTTCAATTTGGAAATGTTTTTAAAAATTTGAGTTTTTAATTATTGGACGCGAGGTGCAAATGAAGAGAAAAAGACCAGGCTGGTGTCGACAGGGGTCAAAAACGTCTAAATAACAGTAATAAGGGCATTTTTCCATAATAAAGAATTAAAATGGGGCTCTGAAACTTTGCTGCAAACAGAACAGTAGCTGTTTGGGATGGCTGCTAAGGCTTCAGCAGGAAATCCCATTTAAAGAACATTAGCAAACCTCCAGGCATCCCTGAAAATTTGATGAAGGAACTAAATTCCAAATCAAGCCAAAGCAGGCAGATGGAAAAAGAGCAGATAAGCAACCATGATGAGATGTTCATTAACTGACAGATGGCTGCATGGTGATGGATGGACCACATTGAAGCAAATAATATCTTTCGTGGAAACTTGTATGGAAATCCCAACGTTGCAAACGAGACCTTTACCATAATGTTTGCCTTGCAGGAGTCTAGTCCTTTCATAAGCAATTTAAAACAAGCCCCCGCTGATCCTGTATCCCATCTCCAGGTCTCAGCGGACCACTTCAAAGCTGGAAGTCACTGCAGTCTGGCAGCTACTAAAGGAAACTGTGAAGCTCACCATCAAGGCCTCACACCAGGAACAGGCTCTATGCAGGGGTTAAGGATTAGGTCCACCTTCTGAGCGAAATAAACAAAGCCATGTGAGGTTTCCACTCATCTGTGTCTCCCAGCTAATTAATGAGACTCTTACAGAATAACTCCAGCCCCCAAAGCCACTGAAAATAGCACATTATCCTGCAGGACCCCACCCAACCATATCAAACACTCCTTAACGAGCAGTCAGGGAAGACGGAGAAAATAAATACAGAATTTCCAGGGGCTCTTATTGAGCAATTAGTGTCAGATTTCTGTTCATTCCCAATGAGTTGAACCAATAATGGATTCCTTCACACGATGCCCTCCTTCACTCTCAGGGTGTCCTGTATGATCTACCAGAAACAACGCTGAAATATGAACTGCTTTCTATTTCAAACATTCTGCTATTCTGCTCTGAATTTTCTCAATATATTCTCTCCACGTCTCTTTTTTTTTTTTACTGCTGGTGTGGTTAAAAAAATATTAGCCCAGCTGCTTTCTTACAAAACATCTTACAAACCGTTGAACAAGACCAAGAAAAACAATGAAATATGCCAACACTTATGTGAAATCTTACCCCGTGTTTGCCATTCGTGGGTCAGTTCAATTCAGCTCTCATAACAATTGGTTGTATAAAAATCCAAAGCAGTTGAGTAACATTGGATTAAATCTTTCATTAGATCTCTGTCAAGGCTTTACGGGATCCCGGGGCACGCACAGTTCAGGCGTTGTTAAAGCTCAGCTCACAGCAGCTTTTCTTGGCCTCCTCTCCAAATAAATTAATCATGTCCATCCAGACCTGGAGTCAAAGTTAAATGATGTAAATTTCATGAAGATTCGCTCATATAAACAAAAAAGAAAACATGAGAAAAACAAACTGATGGTTTAATGTGCTCAAAATGTGACATTCTTTCTTTTTTTTTTAAAAGCTACATTATTGTGATTATGTAGTTATGTTTAGAGAAGTTTCGACTCAAATATTTTCACGGCTTACATGTTTATGTAGCATAGAATATATCAGGTTTGAATATTTTCCCCCAACATATTTTAATCTTGCATCCAGTGCCCTATGAGAAACCATGAAGCCACAAACGGCTACCTGCGTGTTCACACTGGCTTTTACTGTAGCTTTAGCTTTGCGCTACAGTGCAGATAACAAACAGCTCTGATGCCAGAGAGGCTGGCTGACTGCTGACGAGGAAGCAAACTGAGCGAGGATTCCCAGGATGAGGATGTGCCAGGAGACAGATGGGTAGCAGAGCTGTTGTATGGGAGCAGCTTAGAGGTGGAAAACTGCTTTATCGCTTGTTTGTCCTCTAGATTATTCACAGAAGCAAGTACATGGGCAGCACATACAGCTGCAATTGAAAGACGGATGTTTATTTATTTTTTTTTGGGGGTGGGGGGGGGGTTGTTTTTTGACCGGCTCTTTAGCAATGCCTCTGAATCCGGCAGGCAGCCAACATCCTCTCATCCAAAGCGGCTGGGAAGCTTCTTTCCTGATGCTGCGGCGTATTAAACGCTCATAAAGGTAGTCAAGACCAGAGCTGGATAGTAACTAGTTACATTTACTTGAGTAATTTTTTGAACAAAATGTACTTCAAGGAGTAGTTTTACAGCAATTCTTACTTTTACTTGAGTAAATATTACGAAGAGGTGTCACTACTCTTGCTTGAGTACAATTTCTGGCAACTCTGTTCACTTATTTCAACCAAAGATGCACCAGAGAGACACTCAACTACAATTTATATTAAGGTGAGACTTCTTGTTTGTACTCAGGCTTTGTTGTTTTAATGGTATTTTCTATCTGCTGAGCTCATCGAGTAACCTTACAGTAAAGAGAGGATATTGTTATTGGAAGTCCTTTGCACTGTCCTAACTTACTGTATCTACATTAACTTATTGGTTTCGTACGTTTATGTTGAAAAACATTGTTTAAAAAAAGTGTTTCTTCTGCCTGAGTTTCAGATGTGCAGATGAGCGTTCACACTGAGCCTGGTTCTGGTTCTGCTGGAGGTTCTCCTCCCTGTTAAAGGGGAGTTTTCCTCTCCACTGTCGCTTCATGCATGCTCAGTATGAGGGATTGCTGCAAAGCCATCAACAATGCAGACGACTGTCCACTGTGGCTCTACGCTCTTTCAGGAGGAGTGAATGCTGCTTGGAGAGACTTGATGCAACCTGCTGGGTTTCCTTAGAGAGGAAACTTTCTGACCAACCTGGAGGATCTGATGGAATCTGACTTTGGAAAGAGCCTTGAGATGACATGTATCATGAATTGGCGCTATATAAATAAAATTTAATTGAACTGAATTTCCCTTTTCTATCGTTTCATCCAAACAATAGAATTTAAAAAAATCCATTTTATTTGAATGTATACTGAAATGACATAAATTACTGCTTACTTGGTTGAGCTAGTGAGATCTGCCACAATGATGTAATCTCAGAAAATGTTGAAACACAGTAATAATCGGTGCCGATTCTTCCCGAGCACATACAGTAAAGCGTGTTTTTATTTGACAGTTTCGCATTGTCTCTCAGTAAAGCCCCTCTCTACCCAGCTAATTTTTATGGTGTCATGTCAACATCAAACCACTGCAGCTCCAGATGTTTCCAACAAATAAAACAGTTTTTACAGCTTTACCCTAACGGTTCTGTTGTGGTTTATAGCTTATGCCAAATACACACGACAACAAGGGTCAAAGTGCATAAGACAACGAGTGGAAAAAATGCATAAAATGTTTGGTTTGCAGTAATATTAGAGTTGGTTTGGATATAACCCCTGATTATGGCAAATAACAGAGCATACATGGGAGAACTTCTCAATATAGTGTGAAAATTATTTCTTTACACCAACTTTACCTTCTTGGTAATTATTGGTGTTTCAGATTTATTTGTGGACATAAACAAACAAATGCTTTCACTGAGAGGTTTTAAAGAGCCAAAAAACAAGAAAAGAAGATCTGGTTCACTTTATTAGAGAATAAGTTAATAGAAAACCTTCAGTTCAGAGTTAGACATTAATCTAAAACAAGAGCTGTATCTTCAAGATCCGTCTGTGAAACCTGAAGCCTCTCCTACAATCTCTGTAATGTTGCTCTTACTATTATTTCTCAGTCTCTGGAAGTTTATTCATTGGATTAAGATCAAATTTTATAAACTCACTACCATACAAGAAAAGTGTAATCCTTGACCATGACAAGGTGCTGCAAAAATCCAAATGCTGCTACATGTGATATTTCAGAACATATTTATTTATATTTAGTTTTGCTAAGTGTTAGGCTTTATGACTATTCATGCAGAAAGGCGGGATATGCTAACAGACCCCTTATCCATCTGGTGTTGACCTTTCCTCATTATAAATGTTTAAATAAGCTTGCTTAATTGAGATCCTTTATCTTATCTGCTGAAGGACGATTCACTGCACTAAAGATCTAATTCCAGAAAATCCATGTTTAATGAATACCATGAATATCAAAACGACAAATATGTGTCTCGCTGGTGGCAACACAGTCTGCAGTTCTGCCCCATCGAACACACAACTCTGATGCTCCTCCGTACAATGCAACACATCCCTTTCAGGGCCGTTTCCATGCAGGTCTATGATTGCTACTCATTGAACCTTAATACACAGAGCAGCAGACGTGTGACAGCAGATCCACAAAGGGAACAAAATCCAATTATCTCCTACCGAGTGAGTATCACATGTAGGATCTCAAACTCACAAAGCCAAGGTAATTGCTGAAGGACGTTGCATGGAAGCCTGCGGTAATACAACAATGGGAGGCCCCTGTGAAAACAGGACTACATCAGAGCTTTCAATTTATTTAAGTTGGTAGAAGTCCATTAAGAGGGAAGGTGAGTATTGGTCTAGTCCATCGCAACCTCTTTTCCCCGGAGACCGCCGAGCGTCTGGACTTGTCTGGTTTCCAACTCCTGCTGCCGCCGCGGTTAGAGCTGAAACTGAAGCTGAAATCTAGACGACTCGCTTCTCAGACCCTCCTCAGAGAGGAATTCGAGCTCTTTTCTGGAAGTTTTAATGTGAATTTTTGTGGGGAGGTTTTTTTTTTTGTCCTTTTCAATAAAAGCTTCTTAAACTGAGCCTCCAAACTCAAAATCATGATCGGCCTCATCAAATCAATGCTCTGCAGAAACAAAAATAATTTTTGTATCATTAATAAAAGGTTGAATCTCAATCCTTTGTGGTGGACGCCTCACTTCAGTTTAAATCTACTCTGTATCAGAAATGTGAGAGCTCTCTGTGCCTCTGTCTCATAAGAAGGGAGTCAATTAGTCTCTGCCTGTTTCCTATTGAACGGGCTATTGCTGCCATTACCTCTGTGTACAGGCTTTGTTTTCCATAGAAGGTACTCCTCGGTCAGTGTTTCTGTTTTTAGTCGTGTCTGTTCCTTAGGCTAAACTAGGGGTCACCAACATGCCCGCGGGCACCATGTAGCCCACCAAGGACCACATGTGGTGCCCACAAGCCTGTTCAAAAAAATAGCACAACCCTCCAGTGAGCTGCATCTAAAATGCTATTTTATTCAGTTGCTCTTCCTTTTTAATCATACTTGTATTTACTTAGATTTAAAAACGACAAAGGCATTGAAAACATATTTATTTTACGTAAAGTTAAGGTGAGCATGGACTCTTCTAGTTCAAAGGTCAGTTCTGGTAGCCCTTCATATGACACAGTATTGATGAAGTAGCTCCGTTTTAAAAAGGTTGGTGACCGCTGGGCTAAACAATTGCTGGAGAAAATGCTTTCTTCGTTTGACTGTCCAATAGAAAGTTCTCCTGGCCCGGCTTGTGTTTTGCTGTTTTTTTTCCTTGCCTGCTGCTGGAGGACTTTTTGTTAAAAGGGAGTGGTTTCTTTCCACTGTCGCCACATGCTTGTGCAGGATAAGGGATTTCTCCAAAATCATGAAAAAACAACTTAATACAAACATCTGGGATTCTTGCAACTTGCATTGAATGGTCCACTAATTGCACTTTATCGTGCTATAAATTGGACAGTATGTAAAGTACTCTTGTGTAAATTTAACTATGATTACAATGTAGTGGAAACCATTACGCTGATTTAAATTTGGGAGACAACATTTGGTGTTGTTTGATATCAAAAGCTCTCAAATTACTGGTGCGACTACTTTGCGTTTTACCTGACTTTGTGCTGAATCCCACCACCGAACACAAACTCCCTGGTCCTCCAGCTTCTCTCTGTGTCAATTAGCAGCCAGTGAGATGCTCGACGGTGTGGGAAATTGGAAAACACCAGCTGGGACTACGGTCGGGTGAATTAATATTCATGTTCTACATATTCCCAGGTGATTCATTTAACACACCTGATCAAATCAATAATTTATAGGGGAAAGGACCAAGAAAAGGTAAGAAATAAATAATCTTTTTTTAATCAGACAGCAGGCACACATGTCTGGAAATAAATTTAAGACTAACTCATAGTTTTCACATCTGCGAATCAGTGCGATGATTCGGACGTATAACTGATGCCCGCACTCATTTCAGACGTGCGTCCATGTTGTTCTCCAGTGGTTTTTTCCTGATTTGTTGGCGTTACCTCTTAAATCTGAGGCTGTTTCTGGTACAAGTATAGTTGGCTTGCTTGCAATGAACAGGCTGCACTATGACGGAGGATCCCCAGGGCTTCACTAACTGGTGCAAACAAATGTGCGTGTTAAAAAAAAGCGCAAATTTTCCCTCACGCAACTCCAGCACGCGTGCTGTGCCTTCCATGGCGTCGCTTAAAGCTCACTCACAGGGAAAAAGGGCTGAACAGACGTTTCTGATCTGTTGAGCTTACAGGAATCCCATGAAATACGACGACAACAGAAGAGAATCGCCACCACAGAATTTCACAAAACGAGCTCGCGTTCCACAAAGCGCCACAAAGATTGGAGAAAACAGGAAACTGAAACAAAGCATGAATGCAGTTTGATTTGTGGTCGTGTTTTATCAAATGTGACTGGGGTTGTTGTTGTTTGTGTTTTTTTGCTCATTAGGGCCGTCGTGCATCTCAGCGATCACTGCAGCACAACTGGAGGATTTCCCCGTACCTCCGCGTCAAAAGAAAGAAGACTAATGCACTCTGAATCAGACATCCACTTAAACAGCACGGCCTTGGTGTCTGCACCAATCTGTCACAGCTGCACGCTGTCACCAGGAGGGAAGAAAAATCTGTTCGCTCTGAGCGACAGTGAGAAAAGCCACAAGGTTCCCTGACATTTCTGAGTGTTTCTGCAAGAGGGCAAAGATACAAAACAACAGAAGACGACCAAACCATCCAGCTAAAACCACACCGGGGTCCTGTCCCAATGCATCATTCTGCATCCTGTGATCGGCAACAAACCTCTGGGTTGCAAAATGCAAGCTGAAAAAACAGAAAAGGCATGCACCGAATTTAATAAATAGAATAAATAGAAAATAGCAAGGTTACATTTCAATGGAAAATGGGCGACAGGGATGTTTGCATATTAAAACGTGTGTCCATTCATCTAATAAGCAAAATACCGAGCACAGCCGACACAGGGAGAATGAGGTACGTTATCAAATATTCAATTAATCCTCCTGCAGACGGCTAATAAATTTCTACACACAAGCAGAAAAACATCAAAGAAGACTTTATGGAGTCCGTCCACTGCTCTGAATCAATCATGCATGCTTCCAGGTTGCCAGAAATCAAGTTGCAGTGAAGAAAGCTTAAGGACTTTGAAGGCAAGAACATGCTTTACATTAAGAAAAAATGTATCAGGATGAAAGTTTTGCTTGTTTCTCATTGATCCTGCGTCCAAACATCAACCAGGAGCGGGAAGAGCGGAAAGAAGAGGTAAGAGGACCTGTCCTCAACTCACCCTTTTCTGGTCCTCCAATCCATGCAGCACATGCTTCCTCCTCTGGTGCTGGTGTGGGCTCGCCTCTCCTCCTGCCTCCATCTTTCCCCAAGCTTCCCGGGAACGAAGGGAAATACCTGCTCAGAGTATTCCGGTCCCCTTCCCAACTATTCCCCAGTTATGGCGCATGAATGTCAAATCCAAAAGCAGGGAAGAGCCTCCTGTCCATCAACTTTGCCTCATTAAAAACGGGACTCTCAGTGTGCGGAGGGACCCGAGCTCAGCCACACGCTTCTTCTCAGGCATAATGGTTCCTGATGGCTCCGGTGTGTGCTTGCCAATCCCAGGGAACAGAACTGGAGGGAGCATCAGGGCAGGGAGCCGGAGACAACCAGGAGGAGAGTTTGTCCGGGAAACATCACAGACACTGCGGACATTTGATCCAAAATGATGCTGTGGTCATCCTGACCCCTGTCCTCTGCTTGGAGACTCAACCTGGGTGCTTCTCTGAAACAGAAGTTTTAGCAAGAGTAAAATTAAAGAAATACGATCTTATAAACCACACACACAGCTCACATGCGACATGTAAATAATTTAAAACTTTTCCTGCGCGCAGTGATCGAGCGCCTGCCAATGACCGCCTGATTGCTGCAGGTGTGAGCGCCTCGCTCAGCACGAACACCAGAAATCACGCTTAACGAGACAACTTTGCGCGTCTGAAAAACAGCCGTGATCTTTTCGGTTTCTTTTTTTTGGAGAGAAATATGAGCAGCTACTCAGCCCAGACCTGACATGAAACCAAGAGTTACGACGCGGAATAAAACTGCCTGTGGAGACGCCGCAGCATCCCTGCAGGAGAATCAGCGTTCAGAGCTGACGGAGGGACGAGCGGGCAGGTGTTCCCAGGGTCCTGCGGACTCCCCGTCACAAGCGAACACGACCAAAGACACGACAGGGGACAGACATTAGAGCCACGGACGAAGAGATGCTCACCCAGCGCCGCTCCGGCTCCTTCAGAGGTCGCTCCCTGACTCCCGCGCGGCGCGCTGCGCTCCAAACTGCAAGCGGAGCAGCCCGCTGCTGCGTTCAGGGGCTGCCGGAAAAGTTAGCTGCAAGGAACGATCGAGAAATTTCGAGTTGGTAAGGCCTATCTGAATTTTTTTTATTGAATTCAATTTTATTTATATAGCGCCAATTCATAATACACATCATCTCAAAGCTCTTTCCAACGTCAAATTCAATCAAATCCTCCAGATTGGTCAGAAAGTTTCCTCTCTAAGGAAACCCAGCAGGTTGCATCAAGTCTCTCCAAGCAGCATTCACTCCTCCTGAAAGAGCGTAGAGCCACAGTGGACAGTCGTCTGCATTGTTGATGGCTTTGCAGCAATCCCTCATACTGAGCATGCATGAAGCGACAATGGAGAGGAAAACTCCCCTTTAACAGGGAGGAGAACCTCCAGCAGAACCAGAACCAGGCTCAGTGTGAACGCTCATCTGCCTCGACCCACTGAGGGTTAGAGAAGACAGAGCAGAGACACAGAAAGCACAGAAGCTCACATTGATCCAGGAGTGCTTTCTATGTTAGATGGTAATAGAGGATGATCTGCCTCCCCTGGATGATGTCACAGCTAATAGAACGCCAGACCAGGTGTACCTACCATTCTGTGTGTACATACATATATATATATATATATATATATATATATATATATATATATATATATATATATATATATATATATACACACACTCACCGGCCACTTTATTAGGTACCCCATGCTAGTAACGGGTTGGACCCCCTTTTGCCTTCAGAACTGCCTCAATTCTTCGTGGCATAGATTCAACAAGGTGCTGGAAGCATTCCTCAGGGAGTTTGGTCCATATTGACATGATGGCATCACACAGTTGCCGCAGATTTGTCGGCTGCACATCCATGATGCGAATCTCCCGTTCCACCACATCCCAAAGATGCTCTATTGGATTGAGATCTGGTGACTGTGGAGGCCATTTGAGTACAGCGAACTCATTGTCATGTTCAAGAAACCAGTCTGAGATGATTCCAGCTTTATGACATGGCGCATTATCCTGCTGAAAGTAGCCATCATGGGTTGGGTACATTGTGGTCATAAAGGGATGGACATGGTCAGCAACAATACTCAGGTAGGCTGTGGCGTTACAACGATGCTCAATTGGTACCAAGGGGCCCAAAGAGTGCCAAGAAAATATTCCCCACACCATGACACCACCACCACCAGCCTGAACCGTTGATACAAGGCAGGATGGATCCATGCTTTCATGTTGTAGACGCCAAATTCTGACCCTACCATCCGACTGTCGCAGCAGAAATCGAGACTCATCAGACCAGGCAACGTTTTTCCAATCTTCTATTGTCCAATTTCGATGAGCTTGTGCAAATTGTAGCCTCAGTTTCCTGTTCTTAGCTGAAAGGAGTGGCACCCGATGTGGTCTTCTGCTGCTGTAGCCCATCTGCCTCAAAGTTCGACGTACTGTGCGTTCAGAGATGCTCTTCTGCCCACCTTGGTTGGTTGTAACGGGTGGTTATTTGAGTCACTGTTGCCCTTCTATCAGCTCGAACCAGTCTGGCCATTCTCCTCTGACCTCTGGTATCAACAAGGCATTTCCGCCCACAGAACTGCCGCTCACTGGATGTTTTTTCTTTTTCGGACCATTCTCTGTAAACCCTAGAGATGGTTGTGCGTGAAAATCCCAGTAGATTAGCAGTTTCTGGAATACTCAGACCAGCCCTTCTGGCACCAACAATCATGCCACGTTCAAAGTCACTCAAATCACCTTTCTTCCCCATACTGATGCTCGGTTTGAACTGCAGGAGATTCTCTTGACCATGTCTACATGCCTAAATGCACTGAGTTGCCGCCATGTGATTGGCTGCTTAGAAATTAAGTGTTAACGAGCAGTTGGACAGGTGTACCTAATAAAGTGGCCGGTGAGTGTATATATATAAGTAGCCAATCACATGGCGGCAACTCAGTGCATTTAGGCATGTAGACATGGTCAAGAGAATCTCCTGCAGTTCAAACCGAGCATCAGTATGGGGAAGAAAGGTGATTTGAGTGACTTTGAACGTGGCATGATTGTTGGTGCCAGAAGGGCTGGTCTGAGTATTTCAGAAACTGCTAATCTACTGGGATTTTCACGCACAACCATCTCTAGGGTTTACAGAGAATGGTCCGAAAAAGAAAAAACATCCAGTGAGCGGCAGTTCTGTGGGCGGAAATGCCTTGTTGATGCCAGAGGTCAGAGGAGGATGGCCAGACTGGTTCGAGCTGATAGAAGGGCAACAGTGACTCAAATAACCACCCGTTACAACCAAGGTGGGCAGAAGAGCATCTCTGAACGCACAGTACGTCGAACTTTGAGGCAGATGGGCTACAGCAGCAGAAGACCACATCGGGTGCCACTCCTTTCAGCTAAGAACAGGAAACTGAGGCTACAATTTGCACAAGCTCATCGAAATTGGACAATAGAAGATTGGAAAAACGTTGCCTGGTCTGATGAGTCTCGATTTCTGCTGCGACAGTCGGATGGTAGGGTCAGAATTTGGCGTCTACAACATGAAAGCATGGATCCATCCTGCCTTGTATCAACGGTTCAAGGGTGGTGGTGTCATGGTGTGGGGAATATTTTCTTGGCACTCTTTGGGCCCCTTGGTACCAATTGAGCATTGATGCAACGCCACAGTCTACCTGAGTATTGTTGCTGACCATGTCCATCCCTTTATGACCACAATGTACCCAACCCATGATGGCTACTTTCAGCAGGATAATGCGCCATGTCATAAAGCTGGAATCATCTCAGACTGGTTTCTTGAACATGACAATGAGTTCGCTGTACTCAAATGGCCTCCACAGTCACCAGATCTCAATCCAATAGAGCATCTTTGGGATGTGGTGGAACGGGAGATTCGCATCATGGATGTGCAGCCGACAAATCTGCGGCAACTGTGTGATGCCATCATGTCAATATGGACCAAACTCCCTGAGGAATGCTTCCAGCACCTTGTTGAATCTATGCCACGAAGAATTGAGGCAGTTCTGAAGGCAAAAGGGGGTCCAACCCGTTACTAGCATGGGGTACCTAATAAAGTGGCCGGTGAGTGTATATCTCAAGTCAAGTCAGCTTTATTGTCAATTTCTTCACATGCTCCAGACATACAAAGAGATCAAAATTACGTTTCTCACTATCCCACGGTGAAGACAAGACATATTCTACCAATCTAAGTACACAGACAAACATAACATTCAGGTAAATAAAAAAAATAAAAAAAGTAAATAAGAGGGCACATGCAGTGAAGAAATAAAAGCAGCAAAATATATATATATATATATATATATATATATATATATATATATATATATATATATATATATATATATATATATATACAATGAGGGAAAAAAGCAAATGAGTCAGTTTTTTTTCTGGCTTGTAGTGGTAATTTTAGAATTTGGTCTTTTTCAAGCTCAGAAAGTTTAAGAAACTTAATACATTTTAACTTGTTGGATACCAAAGATGTTTCAGACATTTTATCACCACTGTGGAAAACACCAGGTTTTCTCAGCATAGTAGCTACCACCAATGGAAAAAAAGAACAGAAACAATGTTCTTAACCTTAATTGGCACTGATGTGATTTAATAATCCCATTTATATTCAGAAGTTGGAAACAGATGGGTCCCTCAAATACAGAATTTTCAGTGCAAAAATAAGAAAAAAAAAATCCAATATAGTTGATTTGCATCTAAAACTTAGCAACAGCCAAGGTAGAAAAAAAAGTTTAACTGCATATTTGAAGAATATTTCTCTATAACTTCATACCATCCTTCTAGCATGAAGGGTTTGGAAAATGCAGAGAAATGCATTATCATCAGCATATATTGGTGACACATTTAAACTAGGTTAGACGTCATTACCAGCAGGTTCCTAATTTAAAGCTAAAAGGAACCCAGCATAACAAACCAGCAGCCATTAATTCCTGCTTTAATATCTTCATCCTCCGTTTGCACAGGAAGTTCACTGGAAAGTTTTTGACGAAGCAACAATCCATGTGGATAAACTATGGCTGTCATTGCTTAGTAGCTCCAAATCACAGTTTATTGGTTTGCAATATTATATGCACCATTTTGTGATCCTGTCTTGCAACAGCAATGTTAGTTTTAAATTTTGCAGTAGTTGTTATATCACAACGGCGATTTAAAATCATAAAAAGTATGCATTTGACTTGTCATTTTTCCACTAGTGGTATATGCCTAAATATTTTCTAGTTGGATTTTTAAAGCCAATTCTAGTCATTCATCATAGGGCTCAAATTTTTATAGCCTTTGAACTTTTTTAGGGGGTCAGACTTGAGGTGAAAAATACCCTTTGATAATACTTTTCACAAATTATAGTTGCAAGTCTTTTAGATAATATCTCTTGTTTGAACATATTGCCGAAGGAAATTCTTGCAGATTCTTTGCAAAACAGCACAAGTTAAGTCCGATTGGATGGTGAGGTGAGCGTCTGTGATTGTAACTTTTAAATCTTGTCTCATATTTACAGATTAGATTAAGGTTTGGGCTTTGAGTGGACCATTTTACTACATGCATATGTTTTAGTTCAAACCATTCCTTTTGTAGCTCGGTTGCACATTTAGGATCCTGTTGGAAGGAGAGTATTTTGCAGCCTGTATTAGGCTTTCCACCAGGATGCTTGTAGTTACCCCCATCGATCATCTCATCAGCTCAGATTTCCTCTCCCTGCTGAAGAAAAGCATCGCCACAGCATGATGCTTCCGTTTACTTCGCAGGTGACTTCAGATAAATGTTTTTGTGGGGCGTCATAGTAGAGAGGACTGAATATGAATGTTTAGATTTTTCATTGTTAAAAACTCTCTAACTGCCTTCTACTTTGAATCTTTCTGTCTATTGAAATTACGGTAAAATCTATTGAAGTTTTTGGTTGTAAGATGTGAAAAGTTATAGAGGAATCAGCACATTTTGCAACATGCTTGAAATCAGCATTGCATTTCCTTGCCTTTGGTCCAAGTCTGCATAATTTTATGACACCACACTATTGCCATTGTTTGCCACTTCATTGTTCTACTATTGATGGTAAAATGTTCACATAAAGCCATATTAAATGGTTCCATTTTACAAATGTGAATGTACCCTGTCAGCGTCGGAGCTCAGATTTGGGAGCAGCACCTGAAGGCAGCACCGGGGTCCCGCTCGCCCTCTTTCTAGCAGCATCACATTACGTCACAGAGGGCTTCATGCTCTCTTCTCTCAGCATCCTTGAAGCAGCCCGCACGTTGCCGTGGTGATTCTGGATAAGGAGCGCTCTGCCGCCCCCTACCGTCGGAGTGGCGCTATGACCATTAAAATGCTGAGAGCTGCAGCAATTTTCAGGCATTAAAAAGGTTTTAGTCAACCTCTGTCGTTACAACGCTGTGCAAAAAGCCTTCAGACAATCAGGATGTATTAATTATGCTTTTTAGAAGCCAGAATTTCACCTTATCCTCAGGAGGAGTTCGCCTTCCCTTATTGACCATTTTCTCTTTCCCTGCAGACCGACGGGTTTTACCTAAAGCTTGGCTCTGTCATACATAAAGGAGCCTAAACCTAAGTGCATCTAAATGAACATATTCTGATACGGATGCTTACAAGCTTTGTTTCTAGCAGCTGCCCATTTGACCTAATTTGTTTCTGTTTCTTTGATTGTTTTTAGGATTTTTGACAAAAAATGCACAGCCTTTAAATAGCGTTTTTCCAAATTGGATTCCCAATGAATTGTAACCCAAAACTCAAAGTTTATAGTGTAAATCTGTTATTTTTTTCTTTGTCGCTTATTTGACACTATTTATTTAATTTCCCTTTGGGATTAATACAGTATTTTTGAATTAGATTGAAGTACATGTCTATTTTTTTTTCTACATTTGTGCCATAAATTTTTGGTTGGTATATTTTTAATCTTTTCATCTCCTTGTCTAAATTCCGTACAAAATGTTAATATCTGTCTGTGAATAATAACATTAGAAGCTTTATGTTTTACACATGCAAAACTTTGCCATCTTGGCTTTTCTAGTAGATGCAAACAACAAATCCAGACTAGACGCTACTAAAAACATCCCAACAGTTCATGCTGAAAATTGGTTTAAGTCTTTTAATTGATCTTTGGCAAGGAAAATTCATTTGTACAGCACATTTCAGTACAAAGACAATGCAAAGTGCTTTACAAGATTTAAATGTAGGAAAATAAAAGCAGAATAAAAGCTTTTTAAGCCACTAATGGATAATGGGTCAGACACCGATTCAAGCAGCCAAATTAACCCTCTGACATTCCTCTGTAAACTGGTCAGAAGCCAGACTGAAGTGGTCAAACGCCAAAGAAAAACTTTGAAACACCTGTAAAAAGCCAGCACTACCATTCAATATCACTCATAAATATGACAAAGCTTGGCTGTTTAAACTTTTAGTAACAACAAACAAGGGATAATTAAAGCTTTTTGCACATTATTGTATAAAATGTATTAGAAATTACACTTATTCAAATTTGATCATATATGTTTGAAAAAACATGTTACCCTTTTAAAACTTTTGTATATTTTAGTTTGTCACCAGATCAAAGTACAGTAGATATTACTACATGTAAACGATACGTCCATTAGGTAAACAATACAGAAATATTATTTTTTAGGTTCTTTTACACAGTAACAGAAATAAGAAAGACTATCACCTTAAAATGATTTTACTTAGCAAATAACAAATGCATTCATGTTAGTAATTTTACACTTTTATGTTTCTGCTTAATTGAGTTTTACTGATATGAATGAGTATTTTTATACCATAATGCACCTGTTATCAAACATATAAACATTGTAAAACATCTTTTTATGCTAATTACCACACTAATAACACAACTGCAACCAAAGCATTTGCACACAAACTCCCAAATTATATTATTGTGATGCAAATAGCAGATTTGTGCAGAACTACGTTTCCTTATCATATTCGTGCCAATACAAATGTTAGGCTTTTTATTCTCATATACAGTTGGGATACACTGTGATTGGTGGGGGTGGCCTCCCTATGCGGGTGATCAGGGCAAATTTCCACCCGTCATTACAGTTAAAATGAGATTTCTACAGTGGGATGGCGTAAAACAAGAACACAAGGAAACTGTGAGTCCTGGATTCTAATCTAATGATGATCTTCTACATTTGCTCCGCACCTTATTAATTCTTCTCCAGACAGAAAATAAGATGATTACTAAATAAAACAGGCATTAATCAAATCAAATAACTTTAAACCATGCATGAGGTTTAACTGGAAGGTTATGTTGTCATTTTATTAATTTCTAATCTGGTTACAACGTGCGCTCATGCATGTAACAGTGAACAAGGGGGAAAAAATAATTATCCTCCTCCGTGGAAATTAAAAGACTGTTTCGCTCAATCTGTGAAAGAAATGAATGAGCTCACACAGATCTACCTTGTCTGGACATGTAAATTGTTTAAGTCTTGCATTTAATCACCTCACCCAACTGCCTGATACATATGTTCAGCACAAATGGAAGCTTTTATAAGGGATCTCCCTGCCTCTGTGTTGTCAAATGTCCCAGGTTCATGTGATTTATAGTTGATTATTTTCATTCACAATAAAAGAACATGTGATGAAACGTTTAGATAAGACTAAAGCTGAAGATTCTGCAGCATTGGCAACAGACTGTGAGCCTGATGAATAAACTTACTGAAACATACTTTGGAAGGGAACTGATTTAAAGAATCTTATATTTATGAACTAGTACGTGCGTAAAAACTCTGATGATACAAAGTTAGCCAAATTAACCACACAGACCCAACAACAGTCTGCCATTTGTTTTATTGCTCAGATTGGACATTTTATTAGTCATTTTGCATCAGTAAAATTAATTTTTGTGTTTCTCTGCCATTTGATGTGGGACTAATTCTCTTTGAGACAAAACGCATTGTTTGTTGTTTAATTGTACAATATCCGTGAGCTGACCTTACAGAGGTGGGTAAAAGATGGATATGGCATAACGTTGCACTGATTTTTTGGGTTTCTTTTTTGTATATCATTTATTAGGAGCAAGTGGCCTTTATTTGACAGTAAGCGGAAAGGAAAGGGAGTTGAGAGGGAGCAGGAACACATGCAGTGGAGGACGGAGGCCTCCGAAGATGTGCCCCTGTAAATTTTGATCAAATCCCCTGCGACTATCATGTATGTCCTTTACATTTAGATGTCATAGTCTGATATAAGACCTAGAAAGCCTGGAAAGGGCTTACAGTCATTTACTGAATTAATTACTTAACCTGCCTATCCTTATGTAAGAGATTATCACGCAAAACAATAATTGCCTTTTAGATTTAAATAAAACATGAAATGGATAATGCTAACAATGTAACTAAAGTGTTGGCAAGAACCTGTAGTTTATGCTTTCTGACAGTAACCAGACCTACCTGTGCTGCTGCTCAGGCTTCATGAAAAGGTCCCACAATTATGGACCGCCCTCTCAGGCTTTTTGGCATCTGTCTGTTCTAAAAGGGAGAACAAAACTGGGTTAAAAGAGCTTTTAAATGTGCTGCCTCCTCTGCCAGGAATGTCCTCCAAACCAAATTAAAACGGTCTGGACGTTGGGCAACGTTCAAAAAGAACAGGAACAGGAGAGACTTATTCATTGTGCTTGCTTTTAAGTCTGTCTTATACTTTTAATTTATTTTATTTTTGATTTTTATGTCTTTTATCCTATTATATGTATAAATGTATTTTCATTGATCATAACTATACAGCTGGAGCCGTTCCCAGGTCCCCCTTGAGACTGAATTTAGTTTTTTTATGATTTTTTTTTTTTTTTTACTTTTTTAAATAAATAGATAAATAAGTGGAAGTCCAGGAGAACTTTGTGTGCAAAGGGCTATTCTGCAGGAATGTGTTCAGCGAGGCGTACTGCTGTTCGGGTAATTAAAAGGTGCTTGTTTAATCAGTAAACAAGCACCTTTAAACCAGATGTAAATTAGTAATTTGTCCGATTTCCCTGTGGCTTCAGCAGAGGTGGGTAGTAACTAGTTACATTTACTTGAGCAACATTTTGAACAAAATGTACTTTTAGGAGTAGTTTTACTGCACTGTACTTTTTACTTTTACTTGAGTCATATTGTTACTCAAGTATCGCTGCTCTTACTTGAGTAACATTTCTGGCTATGCTACCCACTGTGAGTAACTTCATGAATAAAGAAATGACTTGTTTTAACCAAAAATACACCAAGGAGACAAAAACCTGGAGTTTATGTTAAAGTTAGACTTCTTATTTGTACACAATCTTTGTTATTTTAATGTTACTTTCTATCTGCTGAGCTCATTGAGCCATTTGGAGGTCAGATGAACGTACAGTAAACGGTAGATATTGTCATTGGAAGTACTTTGCACTGTTCTAACATACTGTATATACATTAACTGATGTAAGTATTGCCTTCAAGTTCAATGTTGAAAAAAAATAGTTTCTTTTGTCTTTAGGGCCTTTGGTGTATCTTTTGTATTTAAACTACCAGAATTTGTACATAACCTTATATGTTTATCTGTCCCATTACATCATTTTTTAAATATTAAATAATCATTTGTTATGATTAGTTGATCTGTACTTGAGTAGCCTTCTTACAGAATACATTTTACTCTTACTTGAGTACAATTTCTGGCTAATTTACCCACTTCTGAGCTTCAGCGAAATATTGTTGACCTATTTTGAGTGTGCAAACCTGCAATTATCATGCCACAAACCAAGATATTTTCATCGTTTTCTGTCAACTTTTAAGTTAAAATACCAATGTTTACCATGGTCAGTCTACATGTAGAATCTGCAAAGACAAGGGATGGATGGATGGATGGATGGATATATAACATAATCGTAACTATACGTTTGTTTGTTTAAAGCCAGTGGATTGTGGATTGGAAAAGTTGTATTTTTTGTAACTTTCATTTTCAGGTTATACCTGAGACCTTTTTAGCCTACATAGGTCTGCATATACTAATTAACTAAAACATTTGGATAAAAAAACAAAGCGTTCAATTCTGTAGGATGTTTCTGGTGTTTAAAATATTTCACGGACACTCGTCCTTCCCTGCAAGAGTTTATTGAGGAAAAAGTAAAGTCAAAGCAGGTCACACAGGGCAGGTCTGAGAGGTGGCTGCCTTGGTGCCTGTCTCCAGTGCTCATGGGCAAGGCACACCCTGGACAGGTCGCCACATAGGACAAACAACCAAGCACACATACAGCTACAGGTAATTTGAGAAGACCCGGCTAACAGTCGTGTGTTTGGTCTGTGGGAGGAAGCCGGAGTACCCAGAGAGAACCCACGCATGCACAGGGAGAAAATGCAAACTCCATGCAGAAAGGTGCCTGGATTTGAACTCAGGAATTTCTTGCTGCAAGGCCAATTGTGCCACTGGAGAGCCCAGGGGGCTTCAAGGAATTGACAAAAAAAAATCATCCCAAAAGCTCATGTACATATATAAAATTATCTATCTACCCTGTCAGCCAGGGTCCCTTGTAATTATCATAACTCCCCCATAACTTATGGACCATAATGTTGTTTTAGCCTGAAGTAAAGGTGCCTTTTAACATTCTTTTTTAGATCTCAGTCTTCCATTGTTGCTGTTTTGTGTGGCAGAAGGACTGCAGATGGAAAATGGCTCTGGTTACAATTTTTTCATATTTTCATATTTGCATTGTGTTCATTAAACATACGTTGTCCACAATTAAAGAAATATATATGCAAATATATATGCAACAGGATTACGTCACGATGTTACAACCAAGGATGTTTTTTTTTTTTTTAGCCCTGCACCCAGATTGTGTTTATTACCCCGTTTTATAAGTACAAATAACAGAGGGTTAAATCTAGTCACTGTTTAACCGAGTCGGCATTGGCGCCTCATGCCGAGACGTGAGGAATGCGGGACTTAAGCCCCGCCTCTCTCCGTTAGTGCGCATGCTCGCACTGGGCGGGTCAGATGGTGGTGGTCATCATCACAGAACTGGCAGAACTGGGCAAAGTTTCTCTAAAGTTGGTCACGACTCATCGGTGATTGGAAAGAGGAGGGAAACCCGGAGCCGCGCAGGTTTTTAGTCTCTTTAAGTTTAACGGATTCCAAGTTTCTCTGAGAGAAGAAAATCCCAAACTACCCTTAAAAACACGCGTTTTAGCGGCTGTACTTTTTTTTATTTTGGAATAATCCTGTGAAGATGGGGAGCCTTCTCTGACGAAGACACTTCTCGGACAGCGGTGAGTATTTTTTGAGAGGAGACACGTCGTGTCGTTGCCCAGACGATTTGCGTTTCCTCCAACGTCAAAGTGTCCAAATCTGTGTAGCGCGTTAAAGTTTTAAACGGTTCGTGTCAGCAGACGTGACTGGATTAACTGGTTTCGCAAGCTTCTTGTGGTTTATTCCGGTCGCTTTTAAAAGTGGAGGCTCTTTCCTGGGGTTAACCCCGATTTTAAAAGCCCTTTAGCGGCACACATGTCAGATTTTAGCGGAATCCGCCGCTGTTTCCACCCCGGAGATCTTCCGCGCCAAGCATTTCAAAATTAGGTTACCTGCGCGGGCCGAATTTCACTTCCGCCGCGCTGTCTCAAGACGAGATCCCATTGGCTGACTCGTGTGAAAGGGGCGGGGCCGTCTAGGCCGTTGAGCCCCGCGATTCGATGGAATTTGCGTCAGTTACCGCCAATATTTGTACAGTCTGTTTTATGGTTTTAAATTAACTTTTTCAGTATGTTTATCTGTCATGCGAATCAACAAAGGCAGGTAACGTTTTATCGATAATTTTTACGCTCTTTTAAAGCTTTTAATTTTTTTCTAAAGCTGTAGGGACGTCTAAACAACGTCTTATTTTGAATATAGCTGCACTAGTGCCAAAATATTCATACCTTTTTTAAATATTTTGTCATATTACAGCCACAGACTTTAGTGTGTTTTATTGGAATTGCATGTGGTAAACAACACATAGTGCATAATAGCAATATGGAAGTTAAACAAGTAGCTGCATTTATACTGAGATTATGATTCACTATTACTAATTACTTATTTGTTTCCAAGTGCTGGACACAAATGCGTTGCCCATTTTTCATATTTTTATATGCTACTTTGTGTTGGTCTGTCATAAAATCCCAATAAAATACATTGAAATTTGTGGTTTTAGTGTGAAAAAGTTAAAGGGGCAGGAATCCTTTTTCAAGGGGCTACATCTATAAAAAAAATAAGTAAGTTATTTGCTCTTTTTTTTCATTGTTTTGCGCTGATGAGAATATGTTAATGTCAGGATAAAATTGAGCCTATAGGAGGGTTTTGAAAAATGCTAATCAATGGGTGAGAAAATGTAAATACTGCTTATTAGGTTGGGTTATTATAAATAAGCCCAGTAAAATAGATATTTGCCAAAGTTAGGTGTGAATAAACAACTGTTTGGACTTTTAAAAAGTAAACTTCACAACAAAAATGTTAATATAAAGCATATTTATGCTATAAATGTTAGACAAGGTAACGAAAATTCTATTTCAAAATTGTTAAAGCAATATATTGGCTCTTTTGTTGTGAAGTTTACTTTACTAACCCTTTTTAACCAATATTGCCGGTCACAGATGCCAAGATGTTTAAAAAAAACTGACTTAGACCCCTAAACTGTGTTGATAATTATTGAATAGATAGAGAAAATGTGTATGCCGTGTTATTATGCCCACTTCTCCAATCAGTGTTTTTTTTCTCCATATTGTTAGGAAGATGGTTTTGTTTGAGGCCGACTTTCCTTAAATCCTCCTAAGAAATCAGCTGGCTTGCCTGGTAGAGACAACAGATGAACAATGGGGCCCTTCACAACACCAAAAAAGAGAGCGGAGGCTGGTTCTGTCGAACCCTGGACACCGACCTCCAACCTTAAAATGCTCATCAGCGCTGCCAGTCCCGAGATCCGGAACCGCGAAAAGGTGCTGTGCATGGACGGTGACGAGCGGGACGGTTTGGACCCCACACAGGTAGTACGAGTCGCTACGTGGCTACTTGGAAGGAAACGATGTCATTCTAATCTGATATCTGCTTTTTCGCAGGACTCTGAAAATGGCGAAGAGTCGGAGAAAATGATCAGCAGAAAAGACAAGAGCCTGGGCTTGTTGTGCCACAAGTTTCTGGCCCGGTACCCAGATTACCCGGATTCAGCCCACACAGACATCTGCCTGGACGACGTTGCCACTGAGCTCAGTATGTCTGCAAGTTTTAACCATTTTCTTCCGTTGCCTGAAACCAGTAACACGCGCAGTCAGTTGAACCAACGTCGTTTCGCTTTATCGGGCCGCGTTTTAATTCATCCTCTCGTGCAACACGCACAGCTGTGGAGCGCCGGCGCATCTACGACATCATGAACGTCCTGGAGAGCCTCCACATGGTGAGCCGCTCGGCGAAGAACCGCTACTCTTGGCACGGCCGGACCAAGCTGGCCGAGACCCTGGCCATTTTGAAGCAGGTCGGCGAGACGCACCGGTACGGCCAGCAGATGCACCAGATCCGGCAGCGCATCATCGACGGCGAGTTCGACTTCAAGCGGGAGGAGAAGGAGAACGAGGATGTGGAGGGCGGGGAGCAGAAGGAGCTCTTCTTCGTGGAGCACCCAGGAGTCGAGTTTAAAGCAGGTAGGTAGCAGGACTGTAGATTTATTGGAATATCAAGTGTTTTTTTGTTTTTAATCTTGTTTTTCTCTCTCTCTCTCTGTGGTCTACCCTTCCTTTCGCTCCAGCTTCTGTTAATAGCAGGAAAGACAAATCTCTGAGGGTGATGAGCCAAAAGTTCGTCATGCTGTTCCTGGTGTCCAGCCCGCGCGTCGTCAGTCTGGACGTGGCTGCGAAAATATTAATAGGAGAGGACCAGGTTGCAGATCAGGACAAGAGCAAGTTTAAGAGTGAGCACAGAACCTAAAACCTGCGTTATTTGGCCAAACGGGTCTTTAAATCCTTAGACAACTTCTTCTTTTTTTCTTCTAAGTGATTGTTTTTCTGGCTTTGGGTTGACGGTAGATGGTTTACCCGGTCGGTCCCTGTGTGTTTGCAGCCAAAGTGAGGCGGTTGTACGACATCGCCAACGTGCTCCGAAGCCTGAAGCTGATTGAGAAATTCCATGTGACCGAAGCGGGGGGAAGAAAACCAGCCTTCAAATGGACCGGCCCTGAAGAACTTCCACTGGTTAAAGGTACTGGCACAAGTCTTTCCTGTTTTCTCTCATCTCTCCTTTTTGGTTCACATCTCATCTATGCTTTTCCTGGAGACATTGATACCTACTGAGTATCCCTTTTCTTCAACTGTGGTGTTAGATTTGGCCAAATCCTCGCCGGAGTGCCCCTCCAAGAAGAACAGAGTACTTGAATCGTCTGTGGAAAACTGTGCCAAAAACCTCTTTCCTTCATCGGGGGCCAAACGCAGCTTCACCCGACACCCCTCCCTCATAAAGCTCGCCAAGAGCATTCAGGACGACCGCCGTAAGATCAACTCTGCCCCCAGCAGTCCTGCTAAGTGTGTCCTCGGTGCGTAGGGTGCATTGTTTTACAGGCGAGGGTCACTTCTCCGGTTTTTGAACTTCCAAACTAACACAGGGTTTTCCTCCTCTGCTCTCAGGCGATCCGGCTAACACGGACTTTACGAGCAAAATGGCCCAACTTGCTGCTATTTGTAAAATCGAACTTGACCAGGAATCAAGGTGAGATTAATCTCGCAGCGTTATCTGGGTGATTAAGCTTTGTTCTTTTTGTCAAGAGGGTTTTGAGTGAAGTCTGACTCGGATAAATATTTTGATTCCAATGGAGAGAGAAAAAAAAGTATTAGCTTGTGTTTAGAGTCGCCTGTTTCTCTGGCATAGTGGTTTTATGCTAAAATGAGAAAAAACTGGTCTTGATTGAGCTTTATATGATCAAGGCTCCTGTGTCTGTCCCAGGCCAAAGCAAAGCCTAAAGCCCACTGCTACAGAGAGAGGCACAGCAGCTGAGATGCTACAGCCTACCACCACTGGTCCCATGGAGCCCACTAAGGTGCCGCTATTAACGCCGACCCAGGAGCCAGAGGTCCACCTAACTCCGCGCACGCCTCTAGCAGGACAGCCGGCCGGCTCTGTCGCCTTCATCCCTGCACAGTGTTCCCCCCTGATCCCTGTCCTCATACCTCAGCATCGTGGGAACGGGCCCTACGCTGTGTATTTTCACCCTTCCACCCTCAGGTCAAACACTCTGTCCAGGCCGCAGCCGACTAGCCTCGCAGTGCGCTCCATGACGTTTGAGGACAAGGCCGGGCAGAGTCCGAACGCCCCGTCTGCAGATCGGAGCCAACCGGTCTCCAGGGAGTCTGACGCCAGTCCGTTGACTCTGAAACGGCGCCGTTCAGGTTCCACCTCAGACAGCAGCCCCGCTAAAGCCAAGAGGTCTGACTTTAAGGTAAAGAAAAACGCACAAAGGGCAATGCCGCCATGCTGAAGCCTGACATGACTACAGGAATGAGACCGATCGTTAATCGTCGTTATTCTGACATACAGTACATTCCTTCTTTCTTTGTCCATATAGGACAGCTCCCCAAAGCTCTGTGAGATCCTGCAGGCTCGTCTGAAGGCACGCCCCGGCGCTCCCATCGTCAACCGACCCTCACCTCGCGCTCTCCACTTAGATCCGGAGTTTGTCAACACCCCTGAGAGCGCTGCGGCCAATCAGAAACTGGATCACAGCTTGGAGAATCTTCTGGATGGAGAGGACAAGGCAGCGAACTCTGACAGCGAGGCCGGCTTCACGGTGGTGCGGGCGGTGCCGCTCACACCTGGACAGATCCACTCTGAGGTGAACGCGCCGGCCGCCTGCTCAACTGGCCACAGTGAAGAACACGACTCCGATCCACCCTCTGATTTAACACCAGTTTGTCTTGTTCCCTCCAGACTTTAGTGCCGGCTGGATACTTGATCCCAATCTCGCAGCAATCCCTCATCAGCTACAAGGACTTACAAAGTTCTGGAGAAGAAGGCAACAAGGCTTCCCCCTCTTACATCTACCAAACACCAACTGCAGGTGAACAGATTTTCCTTTCAGTTTCAGGTTGAACGTGAGAGAAGGACGCACGTAACAGTTTCCTTTTTTTATTTTTGTTTTCAGGCTCCCGACTTGCCACAGCCGTGGAGGTGACACCCACCAACCTTTGTGTGAATAAACCCTCAGCTGCCGCCTCCGTCTCCTCGCCGCACGCCTCCCAGCAGCCCCATCGACTAAACAGTCCGAGTCCCGCAATCCTGAATTTCACGCTGCAAAATCTGGGTCTGATCTCCAGCCCCAGCCCGGGGAGCGCTTTTCCACCTGCACAGACCCCAGAGCGCTCCGGTGGCCTGCCAAGTCCGCTGACTCTGCAGCAGAGGGGTCTGATTTTCATCAAACCCGGTTCTCCGGTGCCTGTCCAGCAGGGGCAGCCTGGACAGGCACTAACGTTGATCAGTGTGCAACAGGTAAGCATTTCTTTCATTCCCCTCGGCGTTAGGATCTTTTGCTGCTTTACACCCAGTTTACGAGTCAAAGTATTTATTAACCGACTCACTCTGACATGAAGCTGGAGCCAGAAGGAGATGAAGAAGAATACATTACCAAATCTCCTGCTATGGCAAGTATTCAGTAGGTTACAGGAAGTTATTCTTCATTGGTGCAGACAGAGTGAGTGCATAGCGTTGAGGTTCCTATTGTCGTTGTGGTGAAAATCACGAGGACAAAGGGAACGTTTGTTTAATCAGAGCTTTCTGGATATTCCCAGAACAGCATAACACTGACGGGTATGTAATGGTGGGTTACAATGCCTTCCAAAAGTATTCACCCCCTCTTGGCTTTTTACCCATTTCTTCTCAGTCTAACCTGTAATTTAAATGTCTTTTGTCTTATTCTAGGTGCTGGATCTGCACAAAATATATATGAATTAAAAACAGAAAATTGACATGCGTTTTTGTGTCCAACCTAAGTGTCACATGACCTATCGGGGTAAACACGGGTCATATGTGGGGGGTTAAAAAAATATAAAAAGAGCCGCCCACCAGAACTCACAGACCAGGTCAGGAGTTTAAGGGACATTTAAATGTGTTTGAATGGCCTAGTCAAAGTCCAGACCTCAATCCAGCAGAGAATCTGTGGTTTGACTTGAAGATCGTTGCTCACAAGTGAAAACCGGCCAAAATGGAGGACAAAGATACTTGAAACTGTAATTGCTTCAAAACGTAGGTTTTGGGGTGAACAGTGTTGTGCAATTATACACTGTTTAAAGTTATTAAATGCTTATTAAATAACTCTGTCTGTTATGTATTGTCTGGTGATAATCAGCTCTTAAGCTGATATCAGGACAATGGTTGAAAGGGATGAATTCGTGCACTAGCGATCTTTTAACAACAAACTGCACACACATAGAATAAAGGAGTGACAACTTCTTTCAAGTTCAAGAATTTAATAACAGAAATAAAATGAACATCCAGAGAACATCACTATGTAATGCTGTTTATCTGAATTAACACTATATTTCAATTAACAAATCCTCTCTACTAGGCTAGTGAAACTTAACTAAACTACTAAGCAAAATGAAGATAAAAAGAAACTAAGCTAAGGAACTATTTACATGCAAAGGCAAATAAAAGACAAAACAAAAGTGGTTGATCATAATCGTGAATCCCGTTCACTGCAGATCTGATTCCAAAAAGCATGGAATGGAGTTAAATTAGCTTAACTAATAAAGAAAAACATTTTACATGTATATCAACCCATTCACAATGCAAATCCTGAGTTACACAAAACATTATTTGAGGAAATATTTTATTGAATGAATGATTTGCTCTGCAAAATCATTTACTTTAGGATTGCTTGAATTTATCAATGCAATGATACCTCCGGAAGCTAGGGGGCGCTGCGACAATCGGTCACTAAAATCAGTTACTTTAAAGTTACCAAAATTGCCTTTAAATCGGCATTAATATTCAATATTAATGCGGGAATAAGGCTCATAGCTCTATCTAACGACGGAGCAGAAGAAACAAGCGTTATGCTTTAAGCCAAGCTCCTTTGAATGTCCGGAAATCGGAAGCTACCAGAAGCTAATAGCATTTTGGCTAGCGGGCTTTCGGCGCTAACAAATAAAGACTTTAGCTTTAGTTTTAGTTATAATGAGTGGGCCGGAAAACGGAAACATTAATGTCCCATCAATGTAAAAAACTCTTGTGGAGATAACCTTTGTTATAACCATAAAGACACACTTGACAATGACATGGTACCGAATGCTAGCAATGAGCTATTCCGTTAGCCCTTTGTCCAAAGACCCATGTACAAAACGATTTACAAAACATTTCCCAAATGAACCATTTCACTGCTCCCTCTGGTTTCTCGGCCCAAACCTGTCGGCGCCTCATGTGAGTTCTGTCCACTTTGGCCATCCAAGGAAGTAATAGTAATATCATCTTTATTGGCATTGAAACATACATTACAACGAAATTTGTTCTCTGCTTTTAACCCATCACCCTTGGGGAGCAGTGGGCTGCCACTGTACGGCGCCCGGGGAGCAATCTGGGTTTAAGGGTCTTGCTCAGGGACCAAGAGTGCAGGCGCTGGGGATCGAACCGGGTACTTGCAACCTTCTCTGAGTGCAAGCGCGCTGCTGTAACCACCAGGCCACCACTCCCTCCTTTTCAGGAGCACTGAAAAGCAGTGAAAGGGGAACCGTTGCTCCTTCAGCAGTGGGCTAGTGGCTTAGCTCTGCAGCTATGAGCTAACCGACAGCGTGGTTGGGCAGCTTGGCGAAGGGTGGTCGGGATCGGAGGCTCATAGGTCCTCCAGACAGCCTCTGACCCGGTTGAAGTCACGATTTCAGCAGGTTCTCCTCAGCATGCAGAAACGGGTTGCTTGTCGGCTTTCCAGCTTCGTCTGGGGTCCGCTTCCTGCAAAGGCTGAGGAGAAATGAACAAAGCTGTTTTTGGCAGGCAGGATTCTGCCCTCCTGCTCGATGACGCTGAGGTTAAGACAGCAGACTTAACTCTGATTTTTCCGGTTATCCCCGGGCGAATAGGGATCTCTCCCAGATGCTGGTTCCTGTTCTTTTGGGCCCGTGAGCCCTCATGGTTCAGGGGAAGGAGACCAGGTGGTTGGCTCGCTAGCCCCTTCCCCCTTCTCCTCGGGAGCCCCAGGAGAGAAGTGGTCTGAGTGAAGTCAGGAGTGTGAGAGCGTCTGGTTAGAAGAGAGAGAGTTCTGAGGTGCTCTGACCTTTTATCTGTGGGGAGTGGTCCGCAGCTGGCATCATGCTGAGAGAGAGGCCATCCTTTGTGCCTGTGAGGGTCCCATGTTTGCAGCAGGGGTGGAATTCCTTTTGTGGCTGTTGTCAGAATTCAATCTGACATCAATTATCTATCATGGTGTTAATATGGCACAACAACAGTTAAAGTTTTTTTTATTATTTTGTCCAATTTGTTGTTTGCTTTGTCAGAAAAAATAATCCATATTCTTTTTCGGTAAATAAAATGGTGCAAACGCTCAAACAACCATTTTAATTACAGGTTGTGAGGCAACAAAACATGAAAAATGCCAAGGGGGGTGAATACTTTTGCAGGCCATTGTAAATGGTAAATGGCTTGTGCTTGTATAGCGCTTTTAACTAGTCTGACGACCTCCAAAGCGCTTCACACTACAGTTAGTCATTCACACACACGTTCACACCCTGACGGTGGTGAGCTATGCTAGTAGCTATGCTAGCAGCTATGCTAGTGGCCACAGCTGCCCTGGGGCAGACCGACAGAGACAAGGCTGCCATATAATGGCGCCACCGGGCCCTCTGACCCCCGCCTAACCTCTACGCCATTGTCGCCCCATTGTGAATACTTTTGCAGGCCATTGTAGGAGGTTATGGCTTAATAAAAAATGTGTGGCACTCTTCGGGTATCCAAGCAACAACTGTTTGCAACTGGAAACTTAAAAAAATGGAAGAAGAAAAAAACTGGGGGAATTCCTCTTGTTCTACAAAGTGGATAATCTGACTGCTTGCAGCTACAGGTGGGGGGTGAGAACTGCAGAACTGTTTCGATTCCTTTCACCGTGAGCATTGTGCAACCCAGAGTCTAATTCCTCACCTTGTCGTTTCCCACTGAGTGACATGTGCACTAGCTTGGCAAAACAAAGCTGATTCTGATTCTTTTCATCTCATATTCTGGTTGTTAATGTTTCTGTTGTTTTTTATTTTTTGTCTGACTTCCTGCTCTGATACGTGAACTTCTGTCGTGCAGCCTCTGATGACCACGCCAAAAGGAGCGGCGCTCCCGCAGCACAGCTTCTTCCACACACCGGTCCCGCTCTCGCCTCTGGCTGCTGTGGTAAACACCAGCGGACAACCAGCCACCAAAACTGTTTACATCCCTCAGCGGAAGCTGGACGTCTCGGCCGAGGACTCCTGATGGAGGCGTTGGGAAGCTGTTACGACCGTGCTTACGGGTGGAGGGTTCAGTGTTTTACATCATTCGTTACCTCGACATTTCACAGCATCCTTGTGGCGTTCTGTTATCAGTCAGTCGTAAAAATAGCTGCCATGCAGACTTTGGCTGAGGCCCAGGGGACTTATGGAAAACCGATATAAAGCCAGTCCAGATACCCAGGAACACTACTGCCCTGCACCATGTGATGCTGATAAACCTTTTTTTTTTTTTTTTTTCAGTAATAATTTAAAATGTACATCTTTGTGATAACTATCAACACTCTTGCTTTTAATTTTAGCTTTTAATATTCTATTTTTTCTGTCAGCAAGATCAGTAAAAGTTTCATCATTGTTGTGGTAAAACCTTTTTTTGCACATATGTAAATGAAAACTGCTGCCCCTGAATAGAAGTCTTGAAAACAAATGAAAATTTAAATGGGTTTAATTTATAAAAAAAAAAAAGATAATCTTTGGGTTGTGACCTCTTGCTCTTTGTAAAATGTTGAATAAATGTTAATGATTTTTATGTGAAAACGTCAACTCGCATGCTTTCTTCTGACTTGATATGATATGAAATATCGGATCATTTGCAGTAGAATCTAGTAATGTAGAGGATAGAAAGGATCATCTATAGCGGTTTAAATTCAAACACATTTAAACGTTTTAGTCTGGTCATGCTAATATGTTGATTTTTCTTGTTATAATTGTCTAAATAGGTTTTCTTCAGCTATAAATCACTGAGCATTTGGATTGATACCTTTATGACCTAATCAGGTATGATTTGACATTATTAGCTTGCATGTTATTCTTTAGCTACAATGCATCAAAATGAAGTACTTAAAAAACATTAAATCACAGGTCATTAAATCAATGGAGGAAAAAAATAAACTATTTTCTGCTACTTTTTTTTTTCCTTAAGAACTGAAGTGGGTCTACCAAAAATGTCTCACTATATCACTAAATACATGAACCTTCTCAGTTGTGTTCCTTCTCCCTGTCAGGGGTCTGCAACCTGTGGCTCTTTACATCTTTAGCTTTGGCTCTTAAAAACTTATGGGGGGAAAAAATTGGTCAATGTTTCTAAATGTAAAGATAATTTAAAATTGCTAGCTTTAGGATGCATTTAGTTCTGCAATATATGCATAACATTTCCAGAAAGAAAGAAACTAATGGTTTATAGAATATTTTACTATAGATAAATGAAGTATATTTTTGTCAATAGGTTGCAAACTACTTGCTTTTTCATCATTTGGATGCCATTTGCTATAAAAATCAAATGTAAATCAAAGAAAATGCATTAAACCTACACATAATACGTTTGGTTTAACAATAAAAACTTGATCTAAAATTAAATATATATATTTCCTATTGTATACTATAAAAACAAGCTTTTGTTTCAAGGAGATGTGTAACTTTTCTGGCTCTAAACAAAATTTGTACAGCTGCCCTAGGGGTTCCATGTTCTAATGGAACCACCATGTTTTCGTTGTCCATCCTCTAATTCAGACCATGTCCATATTCTCTCAAACCTAATCGCGCTCACAAGTTTTTTTTTTATCTTGGCCATTTTGGTCGTTGAAAACAAAATCTGAACGTCTTCCCCTTGTTTTAGTGCCACCATCTAAACACCAAGAAATGAGGTGCAGTCTTGGAAACAAAATTGTTCCAAAAATAGGTGCTAATGTGCTAGGATTCATAGAACCGAAATGTTTCCTTTGGGGACATAAGTCACAAAAGAGTAACCCAACAAATTACACAGAAAACAACACAATATGGTCATAAAGACCTATCGTAAAATCTAAACTCTAAATATAAGCTTTAAAACGTCTTAAGCTGCTTTATAGCAGTAATTAAAACTAAAAGAAATCTGGATCTGATTGGCAGCCAGCCTGGCGACTTTAAAAAAGAGGTTATAGAAGTTCCTCTGAGCGAGCCGGTCGTCTCGCAGCAGCAGTTTGGACAACCTGAAGACGAGTCAGCTCCTTTTTATTGAAACTAGCAAACAGAGCATCACAATAGTCCAGTCGTGTAAAGACAAAACCATTAATTATCTCAAACTGACTTGTTGACAACATCAGTGCAATGTTTTGAGACATTTCTCAACTGAAAAAAAACAAAATTGTTTTTTAAATGATGCTCCAAAATTCAAAAGTCCTGCGAGCGCCCAGTTGCGTCCAGTTCTTGTTTCTAAAACTAAAAGATGCTCGGTTGCGTGATCTCTCCATCCTGTAAACAGAGCGGTGCAGCTGAACGATTAAGAGCCCAACCCTTCATTCATGCCTAGGAGGAATATGCATCAACCTCTCCAGCAGTCGCAAAGAAGCTAAACGATGTTTTTAGCTTCTCAGTCAAAAAACGTCTACATGTTGGAGTCGTCCAAAGCGACAGTTGTCGTGATGTTTAATCCCAGCGATGCCATAGAGGCTTCTACTTCATGCATGCTCAGTATGAGGGATTGCTGCAAAGTCAACTACCCAATGTGGCTCCATGCTCATCCAGGAGGAGCGATCTCTGCAAGCCAGCGACTCGATGCAACCTGCTGGATTTCCTTAGATAGGAAACTTGTAACCAATCTGTCTGGATGGAGAACTGACTTGAGATGACGTGTTGTGAATCGTAGCTCTATATAAATAAACCGAACTGAATCTGAATTGTGTGGATGCAGCTGTCAGAGCTCCCTGTGCGTCTCTGACTCCAGAACAAATGTCTGAGCTCCTGGTGTCCAGGCCTCTTTGGGCCGGTGATAAAGGGTCGGAGGGCTCGACTCTGTCACGGGTTATTTTAGGAGGAAGCGTCACTGGCGGTCTGTGCTGATGGTGGGATGAAGAGTATTTAACCCGCCTGGGGGGGAGTGAGCCGCCACATCCAGCACACAGGCTTGGACTCAAGGTAAGGATCCATTTTATGTCTGTAGGCAGCTCCCCGGACCAATCAGAGGAATGGCTGTTTCACGCTTCTAAAAGGTTCATGTTGAAAAGGAAACTTTCCAACATGTGCGGAGTTGTTTCTAAATACCGCATACCGGTGCTGTGAGGCGACGGGTGGAAGCTGGAATGTCGGACAGCAGGCCCGTCTGACCTTTACAGCCTCTTCTTTAGGCTTTTTGAGAAACCGCTGAGGAGCCAAAATCAAGATGAGAAAACAGTTTAGTGTCACTTTTTGTGGGCCTGTGCGCCAATCAAAAGGTTTTTTTTATGGTTAAAAGAAAAAAATAAAGTGAATAGCAAAAATGGATGGAAAGGGAGAATATGGGAAGGATATTTTCAGAAACAAACATCAAACATCTTACCTTTTGAATTCCAGGTTCTGAGCTTAAATTTTATTTTGGATATTCAGGAAAATTGCTCATATGGACGCTGACTTTGACTTTTGACCTGTGAGATGTTATTTGCGCTATGCTGACGAACAAATAACAGAAACATTTGTGAATTTCCAGCCTCACATTCAGGACTTGGTAGCAGGAAAAATAAAAACATCAGAGGAGGTCTGAAAGATGCCGAACTGGGGAGGAGGCGCCAAGTGTGCGGCCTGTGAGAAGACGGTGTACCACGCCGAGGAGATCCAGTGCAACAGCAGGAGTTTCCACAAGACCTGCTTCATCTGCAGTAAGGACGCCGACTCTTTCTTCTCCTAACCTTAAGATCGACCTTTAGAAAAGTTAAGATGTACTTATTGAAGGGACAGTGCATGTTAGGTGGAGCCAGAACAGCAGTAAAAGTGACCATTCTGAACAGGATTTACACCTACTGCACATTTTAATGCACGGTTGACGTATGAATACCAAAAGGTTATTGCACATATACAACAACACTGGAAGCCTTTTCAGATATGTTTTTTCTTATTTCTAATGTTTTTAATCGTATTTAACTCTTTCTGGTCATTTAACTTCCTCAGTTAAAAAAAAAATTCCAAAATTTAAAAAGAAAAATCTCGGTTAATAATAAACTTTTCCTAATAACTTTTTTAAGTCAACATCTAATACACATTTAGAGCAAAGATTCTCACTAAGTAATGTGTTTTTTCTGTCCTTAAAAAGCAGAAAAGAGAATTTAAATAAAGCAAACTCTAATAGAATCCGATCTCAACACCCCGGGTGTCTAAACTTATGACTTTCTGACAAAATTATTATTATTTCCCAGGTCAGAGCACGCTTTAACAGTGCGCTCTGAAATCAAACTGTTTTCAGATCTGCGTTACTGACCTTACTGCTGCCTTCTCTCTATACCAGCTTTGTAAATCTGGAGATGGAGATTATTCCCTTTATTTGTTGTTGCAAAATAGCTCAACCTCAGTCAGATTGGGTGGAGAGAGTCTGCGGACATTAATGTTCGGGTCTGGCTGCAGATTGTCTCCTGGATTCTGGACTTTGACACATGAGAACATAAACCCTTCCTCCATTTTCTTTTCTTGGTCCTTGCTGTGGAAACGTGTCACCCTGAGGATGCTTCGTTCAGGGCGATGTGCAGCGTTCGTTTTCAGCCACACGGAGCGTTTTGGTCTCATCTGACCAGAGCAAATTCTTCCACCTGTTGGCTGAGCCCCACACGGCTTGTGGCTAACTTTAAGCGGGACTTCTTGTGGCTTTCCTCCATCCCCGGCTTTGTTCTCTCCACTCTTTCGTAACGGGCCGATTTACGAAGAAGCGCCACAGACTGTACCTCCTGAGCAGTGAGCCTCTGCAGCTCCTGCAAAGCTACCTCCCTGGTAAATGCTCTCTGTTTCCTGTCTGCTGAGTTTAGGTGGCCGAACCGAGCTCTGGGAGTTTGTTCCAAGCTTGGGAAAGTGTTTTCTATCCTAACCCTGTAGGAAACGTCCCCCCTGCCTTCTCTCCCCGCGCTCCTTGGTCTTCAGAGTGCTTTCTGCTCACTAATATTCTCCAACAAACCTCTGAGGCCAGCAGCAGAACAGCTGCGTTTACACAGGGATTAAATTATTTATGCATGCATAGCATTTACTGATTAGGCGACTTTTGAATCCAAAACGCTCTCTATTGTACAAACTCCCAATATACACTGAAGGTTGTGGTTATATTTCAATAAAACGTATAAATGAAGATGGCCTGAATCCATCTGCAAGGTTTCCTGTCCTCTGCACAAACTCCAACCCTCCCCAGCTTGTTGCCGTCGGTGTGACTGATGGATTATTCCACCGGGAAGCTCTGAAAGGCCTCTGTGATAAACTCATCCCACCTGCTAAGTGTTCATCTTCTCTCCAACATTCCCTTCACACTCCCAGTGTCCTCCTGAAAATAGCAACAGGAGACATCTGACTTTGTGTGTTGTCGCCGCTGACTGATAACCCCTAGGTGGGAGCTTTATTTATCTTTCCCTCCTCCAGCACGACATTCAACAAACTGGATAAACACGGATGAAACTTAAGATAATTATTGTCTATTTTTTTCCCACAGTGAGCTGCAGGAAAGGGCTCGACAGCACCACGGTTGCTGCGCACGAGTCCGAGATTTACTGCAAGTCGTGCTACGGGAAGAAGTATGGGCCAAAAGGCTATGGATATGGACAAGGAGCTGGAGCTCTGAGCTCTGATCCTCCAGGACAGGATGCAGAACCACAAAAGTACGGGTAAAACAAAAAAACAGGGTGCTCCGCGCTGATTTGTCGATCTAATACCTCAAACTTTAGTTCTATTCAAAAAGCTCGAAGCCCACCGTACTTCAGTGGAGGCAGAACTTTTGGACTTTACAATTCTTCTGGTTTTCTAAAGGTCTTTTCCTTTAGTCTTAATCCTCAAATATCAAGGCTTTAACATGGGTTCTACACTTAATTGTCTCATATCAGTCAAAATTATGCATAAACTTTAGTGGAATGAATTAGCAGCAAAACATTCCTCTGAACAAGGTCCAGCAATGGCCTGAAAAGTAGGGAAATAGAGGCTAGAAATTCCCAGAATTTTTTTTTTTTTTTGTGTTTTTATGTGTTTATCCCCAGAACACTTGAGGAATTGTTGGGGACCTCTTTAAAATTCCTTTTTTTTTTTTTAGTTCTAAACCTCGACAAACCTCTTCAAATCCCAACGCCAGCAAGTTTTCGCAGAAGTTTGGCGCCTCGGACCGCTGCCCTCGCTGTTCCAAAGCTGTGTACGCAGCCGAGAAGGTGATGGGAGCAGGAAAGGTGAGAACCGTCCCTGGATACTTTGGTTCTGGATAAGCTGGGTTCCCCTTTCCATCGGTTTGCCCTCATTCAAACATGGCCGCCGGCCTCAAGTGTCCGCTTCTCATCCCGGAGTCATCGCAGACCGACAGCAGCCTGGACCCAAACCTCTTCAGTCTGAATCATTTCCCACTCCGGACCACATGCACAACTGCTCCGATGTTACATCCAGAAAATCTGAGCTTTCTGGGTGCACAGGGAGAGAATACAGTGACAAAGATCCTCTGCAGGAATTAGACTTAGGGGGGAGAACAGATGAGCTATAACACATCATCGAAACAGGCTCTTAAGCTCTGGGAAATATCCATCAGATCCATTAAACAGCTTTCATTAATTAAATACTTAAGCAGGGGAATACACATTAGTTTACACCAGCAATAAGTCACAATAATGCTTATTTTGACTTTCTGATGGGTTACCTTAACAGTAGAGCTGTCAAGCATAACGTTTATTTCTTTAACAGTTTATCAAGTTCCCCTAATAGTCATAAAAAACAGAACATTTTATTTTAAACTAGAGGGCATAGTGTCAGTGACTTAAAACATCTCAACAAGCTCATAAAGGAGGCTGGTTCTGTTCTGGGGAGTCCTCCAGAACCTCTGGAGATGATTGAGCAGAGATGGATTCTTAATAAAATGAAGAACTTTACAGAGAACCCTGAGCATCCTCTTCATCAGACTGTCTTCAGTCAAAGGTCTTCTTCAGAACCGCTGAGATACAGACCTCTACAGGAGATCCTTCCTTCCTGTCTACAGCCATCAACACCTACAACGCTGAAGAAACCTGCATGAGTAACAATCCTTAATTTCCCTTTTGGATGGATCAAGTATTTTTTAACTGAACTGAATAAAAAGGATTATAGTCAATAAAATTGAGTAATTAAAATTGGAATTTATATATATATATATATATATATATACATATATATATATAAATATATTCCGGCTTCCTCCCACAGTCCAAAAACATGACTGTTAGGTTAATTGGTCTCTCTAAATTCTCCTATATGGATATTTATTACTTTCAAATTAATGCTCAGTCATCCAATCAACAAAAGCAGCCAAATATTATATTTATGTTCAATTTATTGAACACTGATATATTAACAGGATAATAAAGTGCATTTGTTTCAATGCATTTAACGTATCACAGAAACCAAAAATGTGCCAAACGTCTGATTTTAGGGACGAAGGAGCTTCTAAAATCCTATTGGCCATTCTGCAAATTCGTCTCACTTGCACTTCCTCGCTGTGAACAGTAATGGCGCGATGTAATAATGTATATATATATATATATATATATATATATATATATATATATATATATATATATATATATATATATATATATATATATATATAAAAAGCCAGAATATCAATATTAAATCATTTTTAAAAACATCGATATTCTTTGCATGGATTTTTATACACAGCCCATAAAAATCGTGTGTGTGTATATATATATATATATATATATATATATATATATATATATATATATATACATATTATACATATTATCTTTAAATCACTGCTGGGATGGGACTTTTGATGGAAACCCATCTGACCACAATACCCACTGACTTATTCTGTGTTCAGGCCTGGCATAAAACCTGTTTCCGCTGCGCTCTGTGTGGTAAGAGTCTGGAGTCGACCACGGTGACAGACAAGGATGGAGAGCTGTACTGTAAAGGTACGTTCATCCATACATGCAAACATAGGATAGTAGGGCTGAATGGTTAGAGCAGCGCGCTTGCACTCAGAGAAGGATGCAAGTACCCAGTTTGATCCCCAGCGCCTGCACTCTGGGTCCCTGAGCAAGACCCTTAACCCCAGATTGCTCCCTGGGTGCTGCACATGGCAGCCCACTGCTCCCCAAGGGGATGGGTTAAATCCGCGGTTCTCAAAGTGTGTGGCGCGACCCACTGGTGGGGAATTGAGACGTGACAGGTGGGGCGCGCCAAGTTCCGGTGTGTGTGTGTTGTGTGACTATAAATGTAGAACGTGTGAGAGCAAACTGTCCTTATAGCTGTCTGTTGCCGCTTATTAGACCAATCAAACCCACAAAGTAATCATTACTAGCCTACATGCAGTCTAATTAAAAGAACATTAGATATGAGAAAAATTTCACCTGGAACTGAAGTGCCAAAATAATGATTGACATGACGTCGGCATATTATTTGTAACGGGATAACCTTTCGCGCCCCAGTGTTGCCAACTCAGCGACTTTGTCGCAATATTTCAGACCCCTCCAGCGACTTTTTTTCAAAAAAGCGACTAGCGACAAATCTAGCGAATTTTGGAGACTCTTACGTGAAAGCACGTATCGTTCCTACTCTTGTCCTCCAGCGGCAGGTACTGCCGTGGGGCGCCTCCCCCCTCCCATCTCCGTTCTCCCGCTACCGCAGGAGTCCCTCTCAGCGCTGCAGTCAGAGACACAGCATGTTAACCCTCAGCGTCCAGACTGCAAATAAAGCGCATGCGCCGGGATTGACGGCGCAGGTTGATCATAAATAACAGAATTTGAAATATTTTATCTTAAATAAATAACGGCGTTTGATTCACACAGCCACATGTTCATGTTTTACCGTGATTTGTAGGCTCCTTGGTGGACCACAAGGGAAAAAAGAAAATGTTAAAAAAAAAATTAAAAAAATTGTAACTCCGCCATAGTGTCTCTTTATGGTTCATTTTGCCGGTCTCCAACCCGGGTAAAGGAGGAGGGTTAGTATTGAAATAAATTAAACATTAATTAAAAAAATAAAATAAAAATAATAATTATAATAATAGTAATAATAATAATAATAATAATAAATAAACATTAATGGACAGAAAAAAGTAGCTCTATATTCTGAGTGTTTTTACTCACTTTTTGTCTCTCTCTAACAACGTTATTTCTCCCACAGCGCCAATAATTTACACATCACATCGTGTGGCAGATTATGCAAATTAGGCGATGATGTCATTCAGCGACTTCTAGAGACTTTTAGCACAGCCAATAGCTACTTTCCTTACTGAGGAGTTGGCAACACTGTCGCGCTCATATATCTGTATCTATATGCATCTGTTTCGCGCCAATGGGCAGGCTGTTGCTTCACTGAAAACAAAATACAGATCTCAGCTGAACATTGAGCATGACTTGAGAGTGGCAGTATCAAGCCTGCAACCCCGTTTTGAGAAACTGTGCAATGCAAAACAGGCTCATTGCAGCCACTAATGCAGGGATAAATAGACCTGTCTTGCCAGATGGATTTTACTTCTTTTCTTTTATTAACATATTGCAGAATGGCACTTTAATTTTTTCTATCTTTGAGCTTGATACAAATTTTGACACAGCTGCATTTTTATTTTCTTTATTTGTGAGCTTGCTGTTATTTGATGTAGATAGTTTGTATTTAGATACTACTTGTTACTTCAATAAAATTGGAACATTTTAAGATTGTTGCATATTTCATTAGCATTGTGTTGGGGCGATGGGGACAGGTGGGGCTTGAAAATTCTCCCTTGTCCAAAGTGGGGAATGACAGAAAAAGTTTGAGAACCACTGGGTTAAATGCAGAAAGCAAATTTCATTGTAATGTATGTTTCAGTGACAATAAAGACACTATTACTATATACTGTGGTTCTAAAGACTTGTACACAGTATGCCCCTGGGGAAGGATTTTGTAATGTATAGAAACAAATTTTCTACCATAATGAGTCACATATTCAGTCCTAATCAAATGATAAACTGATATATTTGAAAATTAGAAAAAATAGGTAAAAAGCTTTAATAAACTGACTTCATAAACTAAGTGTTTTTGATTTAAGTATCACTCTTTTTTTATTGTAGTCCACCAACATCCCATCATGATTTGGTGCCTTCCTTGGACACCTCTTGTCCAACAGTCCTGCATTTATGTATTTGAACACGTTTAAAAATGTGTCTTCATACCCAGTCTTGTAGCACACGCTTCAAGGTAGTTCAAAGCGGACCAGTATTCTTGATTTTATCCATTTATGAAAGAAAAAAAAACTCCTGCTTCAAGAGAATACAAGTAACCCCTTAGCCTGATGCTGCCACCACCATACTCCACTGTAGGTATGGGCTAGTGTTTGTTCCCTAATAGTTCTCTCTCAAGCTTTTGGGAATTTCTAACCGTGTTTTGTTTTGTTTTTCTTATGGAAGAAAAGATCCTTACCCCTTAAGCCAGCTGGACCGGAGAATACAGCAGACTGTCATAGAAAACAACCAAAACCGGAGATTCTTGCAGCTCCTTGATCGCAGCTGGTAGCCTCCCCAGTTGGTTTCGGGTTTTGCGCCATGCAAAACCGTAAAGCATTTATTGTTTCATTTACCTGATATGTTTTCACATTGCCTCCTGCAAATCTATGGCTTCAGTTACAGGATGAGATCTTTGTATAACAGCTGGATTCTTTTTCAGTTTATTCAGATTCAGTGCCATCAATGGCAATGCGTGAGTTCAAAAAGACTAAACGATGAAACCAGATTAAAAATTACTTTCTCACAACCTAACAGATGTATCTGTAGATGTATCTACAGGATACCTGCCAAATCAAAGGTTATGATTTCACTTTCTGTCTCCAAAAGACAGCCAGTATGGGGTAAGATAACTGTCAATAAAAACGTATGCGTAGGTGTCTGAATTTGTAAATTTAAATCAATAAATGTGAATAAATTAAAAATTTGTATTTGTTCCTTGTCAAGTCATACATACATGTGAACTCAGCCATTTATATTTACAAATTCAGACACCTACGCATACATTTTTATTGACCGTGATCTTACTCCATAGCTGCTACAGCAGGGAGTGTGTAAACTTGGAGACCCACAGAGTAAAGTTTAAGATTCAACATTTTAAAGACACAGAAGCTACGGTAGAGCATAAACAAGTGTATATTTCTATTTTCAGTTTGCTACGCCAAGAACTTCGGCCCGAAAGGGTTCGGTCTGGGCAACGAGGCCATGTTGGAGGAACGGGAGTAAACCAGGTGGTCCTGCTGAAGCTCGAACCCAACCACAGCTCCTCAACGCTGGAAAACAGGCGACCAGAGAAAACCCTCGGCAACAACATCTAAAAAATTAAATACAATTATGTTGAAAGCAATGGGAAAAATATATTGATAACAATAAATAAAGGCATTTTGTTACATGATTAAAAAAAACATCCTGAATGGAGGTTTATTTTAAAGGCGGCCATTTTGTCTTTGCTCACCTGAGCTTCTATGAATCTCTTGTTTAAAGTTATTTTATGATTGCCTTGTGGATGCAATGCATCTTCTTTAATAAAAGATTAATAATGTTATAGATTTTTCATACATCCATCCTCTTCCGCTTACCCGGGGTTTGGGTCAGGTAGCAGCTTCAGTAGGGAGGCCCAGACGTCCCTCTCCCCAGCCACCTGGGCCAGCTCCTCCGGGGGAATCCCAAGGCGTTCCCAGGCCAGCAGAGAGACATAGTCCCTCCAGCATGTCCTGGGTCTCCCTCTGGGTCTCCTCCCGGTAGGACGTGCCCGGAACACCTCACCAGGGAGGCATCCTAACCAGATGCCCGAGCCACCTCAACTGGCTCCTCTTGACGTGGAGGAACAGCGGCTCTACTCTGAGTCCTCCCCGGATGACTGAGCTCCTCACCCTATCTCTAAGGGAGAGCCCAGACACACTACGGAGAAAACTCATTTCGGCCGCTTGTATCCGGGATGTCGTTCTTTCGGTCACGACCCAAAGCTCGTGACCATAGATGAAGGTAGGAACGTAGATCGACCGGTAAATCGAGAGCTTCACCACAACGGCACCTGTCGATCTCCCGCTCCATCTACCCCTCATTCATGAACATGACCTCCTCCACTCCATGACAAGACATCCTCCCCGACCCAGAGAAAGCACTCTGTTATAGATTTTTACAAAGCTAATTAGTGAAATAAGCACTACCAGCAACAGCTTTAAATTAATCTCTCTCTAAACAATTAAGCAAAGGCATATGATTCAAATTAAAACAAAAGCTGCAGTTTCATGCAAGGCATCTTAAAATCTACATAAAAACTGTTAATCCGGAATTTTATCTAGTCTTCACAGTAATTTGTTTAAAAACAAAATCCTCTTTTTTTTCTAATCCAGACCTAAGTAAAAGTAATTTTAACCAGTTAAAAAAGACAGACACAAGATTGCTTTATTGAAGAATATAATAGTGGTCATTTGTTATGAAACGTCATAAAACCGAACCGCTTACACATACAAAGAGTTCTCCTTTTGCTGGATGATAAAAAATAGGCTTAATGTGTTCATAAAAACAGCACAAAATGTCCAGAACCCTTTTCCCTCACATCGGTGGAGCGTAAGGCAGCTGCAGACCGTACAGAGACCAGCCCGCTCAAACCTCCGGTGTATTCTTCAAACCTCTGCCGCCGTCGAGTCTCTGTTCACAAGGAGCTTAAGGAGGGAAATAAAAATAAATACATTCTTGCGCTTTTGGTCCAGAAGCAGAGTCCGACCCGGACCTGCGGGGTTGGAGACGAGGTCAGACCATGTTGATCTGCTCGAACAGGTACTGGTCGCGTTGGGGCTGGAACTGCGCCGTCCAGTCGACGACGGCGGGCTTGAAGAGGCCGCAGCAGCGCAGCTGGAAGAACGACAGCAGGTTCTGCACCACGCCCATGCTGCGGAGAGACGGGGCGGAAACAGACAATCAGGGGGAGAAAAAGGGCAGATGGGGAAACTTTCCTGAGGAAGAAAGCCTCAGACTGACAGGTTGTTTCTAGCCTTTAGGTCAATAAGCAAGCTCAGAGTCCAGGTTTTATTTCCACCTGGTGTCCACGCCGGAGCAGGGGGTGAGGACGGGCCAGGACTCTCAGAACCTTCTTTCAGATGGAAGAAGACGTTTACCATATTTTATTCAGACCATAAGGCGCACCGGATTATAAGGCGCATTACATATTCTTCCTAAGTGTGTAATATCACTCCGCCCCTCCGGTAGGGTGACCAGATGTCCCCGATTCAGTGGATCATGATGGAGTAAAAAAGTTTAACGCAACAAGAGGTATTTACACGGTCCTGCTGCTGTCCCGATGCAGCAGAGCTTTGCTGAACGCACTATTCATGTCAGGCACTGCCTGACATGAATGCGCTTTTAGTTTAGACATTACAGTCAGGCAGTCTGGTAGACAGCTCAGGGGTCCTATCAGGTAGTGACACAGTGTACCGTAATGCTCCTAATATCCATTGAGCGGAGCAGCTTCATTGCTAACCAAAGTCGTACTTACACATTTTAACAGATTTCTGAGCGCATTGTACCACATAAAATCAGTCAGTAAACACAACGGTGATCATATATCAGGAGCACCGTCAATTTTTGAGAAAGTTTAAGGATTTTAAGTGGACCTTATAGTCCCAAAACGGCTTAATTCAGGGATTTCAAACTGAAATTCATGTAACTAAAACTAAAAACCATGTCCAGGTTGAATTATAATAAAATAAATCTGTAAGTAAATTAAAAATATGACAAAAACATCTGTCCTCATATTGATGTCTCATCTCGACACAAAACTCCACCTCAGGAATCCATTATCGCTCCGACGCTACAGTGACGCATGAAAGGAACATTACTGAACTCACTTGAAGGGATTTTGTCTCAGGGACACAGATTGTCTCATCCTCCTTTGCTGGAATATCAGATTTGTTCTCTCTGCTGTGGTTAACCCAAGGAATGCAATCTGCCCCAAAAAAGAAAAGGAAAAAAAATGAGGAAACATTTATTCCACAGACGAGATGTCCATCTAATGAACAAAGGCAGGAGATTAGAAATCCAGTCAAACTGGTTTCAGAGGTTTAATGGGTGTAAAGACCTCTAACCTAACCTGTCTTCTCTGAAACTACCTGTAGATATAAGGTTCTCTTTTCCTCCCCAAAACCTTTTAGGTTTAGAGTTTCCCCGCCAACTAAGAGGTGTGTGCGGGCCACAGAAACCCATCCGTCACCTGGTAAAGCTGCCCGATCAGGAACAAAGTGGACCAGCAGGTATGGTAGAAGGACAGCACAAAGACGGCGAGCACCCAGGGGGAGCAGCCGACCGCTGCAGACAGGGCGCCCCACAGGCCCTGATCCTCATAAAGCAGCGAACAGTGTCTGCTCCAGTCTGAAAAGGCACACAGCGACATTTCCGTTCACTACACAGGTCTGTCAGCTCCTCTGCTCACACCGCGGTCGAGTCGCTCACATCGAGAACAACCGTAGAGCATCCAGGACCCCAGCAGTGAGATGGAAAGGAGCAGCACGACGAAGTAGTGGTGATTCCTCGCACCTGAAACATGATGAAGAGCATTAAAGATATCAGCTCATGCTCAGCAGGCAGAAAATTACTCTGAAATCTTAGGTGTTTAGGTTTTATTTACACAAATATTGAACAACATAAATGAGAGAAACAAAACTTCAACATTTAGGTAGAATTTTGCATTTTAGGTTTTTTAAGACTGCATTTAGCAAGTGATTGGGCTTGAGAAACGAAGGAAACAAAAGAAGGGAGGGATGAAAAGCAAGGAGGGAGGATAGGTAAGGAGGGAAGGAGGAAGAAAGGAGGTAGAGGTTTTCGTTGATTGCCTTCAGAATGACTAATTCTGTCACAAGCTTTTTTCTTCTGTTCTTTTCATCCTAAAATTGAGCTAAAATGTGAAGTTGTTTGATCCCAGAGAAAATTAGTCTGCAGATCAGACGACCCAGCCATATAATACAGGTGCTGGTCATATAATTCGAATAACGTAAAAAAAAAAAAAAAAAAAAAATCAGATTTTTTTTCAATAATCCGTGCATGGTTTCAGTTTGCATGTGTGGAAGCAGAAGCTACCAAGTCTTCCCAATCTACCACTGACCCCTGGTGGCCACTTTGATCACAGCGATGCACTCGTTTCCCAGGTTGCCCACATCCAGTTTCAATCATTGCTGCAATGGTTTGTATTTTCAATACATTGGGAAAAAAAATTAAGATGACTGTTTTACCAAAATGTTTATTAAAAAAAAAAAAAAAAAACTTGTGTGTAGATTAATTATTTGGTGAACGGCAACAAATTTAAACACTAAGCTTTTGGAAGAAGCATCTTTAATGAGTAATTAATTGGACGCCTATTCCTAGACAGTTGAAATAAAAGATTTGGCCAGGAAATATGTCCCCCCTTGTTTGTTGCACCTGTCAAAACTAATTTTTTTTGCTAATTTGCATTTATATAAAATATTTTATTACACTAAAAATGCAGCTGAATGTTTTTTTTAAACCAATCAAAAGCAGATTTGACATTTTCAGGGAACTGCAACAACCGTCCGAGGTAACTTTAAAAAAAAAAAAAAAGCTATGCACCATCCACCGGTTCAGCCGTACCTATGCAGGTGTTGGTCAACGCGGAGTGGTGGTCCTGCTTTGCCACGCACGCGTCACAGCTAAAGCAGTGAGTCGCTCTCATCGGTTTCCTTACCTGCAAAAACATGATTTTAGCTAGCTCAGATTACTGGCATGGTTTAACGAGGTTTTGAAGGTCTTTGGGTGGAATGCCTCACCATACAAGAAGTGCAAAATACTCTGGTGTCCAAACAGCCAGCCTCAGCCAGCACCACCACGTTCTGAAATCCCAAATGCAAAGAAAAAAAAAGAAAAGAAAAAAAAAACACACAAGAAAGTCTCATCAAGTTGTGGAAACAGTTCTACGCACGGCGGCTTTAACTGGGCGACAAATTTAAAGACCTTTCCCACCATTTTCTTCTGCTCTTCTGTGGCTTTGATGAAACCAGGGTCCGTCCTGCAGGTCCGAAGGAAGCAGTAGAGAAGAGCGGTGGCATTGAGGGTGAACAGAACCTGAACTGTTGTGCCGGGTAGATGTAGGTTTAGGTTAAGAAAAAGAAGAGAACCAAACTTGTTTGATTGCACGCTGAGGTTTGAGAGATGTACTGGATACTCAGAGGCAGGACGAAGAATGCAGGGCTTCTGGATTTTGCAAAGGATGTTTGACACTTTGAAACCCTTTGCAACCCTAAATTAGCGTAAATTAGCAAGATAGAAACTGTCCAATCAAACGATAAACCAGTTTAAATCAGAGTAATGAGATTATAGCATGTTGTACTTTTACATCTGGCCAAAATGGATGTTATCTAAGCAGATTTGCACACAACAGTGATGAATGTATGTGTAAAACAATGGCTTGAGCTAGAGATCGACCGATACAGGTTTTTTTCAAGGCCGATACCGATTATTCTGCCATCAGTCAAACTGATACCGATATGTGCTGCCGATTTTTTTTGGGGGTCGATTCTTGAGGCCGATATTGTATTTTCTTCCTCCATTTACATGACAAAAACTATAATAAATGTTGCACAAGCATCAAAACTTGATTTTAAATCAGCTTCAGACCGATACCGATACAGGAAAAAAACCCTGCAAATATCGTTAAAAAATATCGGTCGGCCGATATATATCGGCCGATCTCTAGCTTGAGCAGTGAATCATGATTTATTGGATATGTATAGCATGTAAATAAATTTAACTAGTTTTTACACTGGTTTATCATTAATTCAAAATCTCTGTTAAGTTATATTTAATTAACATTATAGACAGGTGAAAATTAGCATTATTGCTACAACCTGCATCCTTCCTTTGAAAAGGTCAATGAAATGTTGCACATTGTCTCTGTGTAAATAAAAAAAGTCATCAGCATCATAATCCCTGCATTAAAAAACAGATAAAACAATATTAAAGTAGCTTAAGTCGTGAATATTGGGTGAACCACCTGAATGATGAGCGTAATTAACGAAAAAAAACCCTGTTGTGTTGGAAAATAACCTCTTTTAGGAAAGGATATCTGGCAGGAACCAGAGACACCAGGTGACGATCATCCAGAACACTGAAGCCATCAGGGCCGAAGGCAGCAGCAGAGACTGAAAGTCTGGGTGTGGGAAATTCCTGTTTTAATTGCAAACAGTGGCGATTAACATGAAAACTCTTGCATTTCCATCTCCATCTGTCAGGCAGGTAACAGGGTAACTAACCTTGAGGCTAGGTTAATCACACCCACCACGCAGGCCAACAGGATACTTTTGAGCAACCAGGACTCTGAGTTCATGTCAAAGATTGCACCAACACATCCAAATATGGCTGTGTTAAATAGGAACAGCACCAAAACCTTTAGAAATATCAGACAAAACAATGTTATATTGTACTACTCGTTCTGATTTCTGCTCATGTATGATGATGAGCTTTAAATCTGCACCTTGTATCGGACAATAAGGCGTAGACAGCGGGAATTGGAGCTAATTCTCTCCTTTTTGACAACGTTGAGCATGTGGATGAGCAGCGGGCTGTTCACTTGGTGGGCCAGGTCGATGGGTGTGTGACCCTGAGGAGGAAAGCAGGAAGAAACGCCAAATTCAAAGAGGAGCAATTATCAAAGTATCCTCATTTAATAAATATTCAGCACTGGGCAAAAGTATTAGGCATGTGTGAAGAAATGCTGTAAAAACTAAGAATGCTTTCAACAAAACAAATGATGAATTGTCTGTCCTCTCAAAAGCCCAGTCAGTCGAGGCAGATGGAGGTTTCTCCCTGTTAAAGCAGAGTTTTCCTCTCCACTGTCGCCACATGCATGCTCGGTAGGAGGGATTGCTGCAAAGTCGACGCCACGCAGGCGTCAGTGACTTGATGCAATCTGCTGGGTTTGCTTAGAAAACTTTGGACCCATCCGTCTGGGTTATTTGCTTGAAGCGCAAAGAGATCAATATCAGGTAATTCTACATTTAAAAGTGGCAAAGAGAGGCAAACCCAGTTGTCCGAAGCCCAAACAGTGCAGCTTTTTTCTGTCTGTCCCACAGAGCCAGACAAACTGAACCCTGCACCCATCTCTGAAATAGGCCTGTACGACCTTGCCAAAAATCTAAATTGCGATATATTCCAACCATAATTGTGATTTAATTCGGACTTCCTCTGCATTAACCACAAGCAACAAAAATGGCCTGTAGATAAAGATGTTCGTAAACAAGGACTGTTTAAAACAAGAAATGTAACTGTTTTTATTAATCAGAATAGAAGAGAACAGCTTTTTGAGTTGGACATCAATTCTTGTTGAACATAAAGTGTAACCAACAAACAAGTCTATGTATTACACAGTTTTACCGCTACTTAATGCCATGGTGAGATTCCTGAAAGTTTCTGGTAAATAAGAAATATACATGAACTCTAAAACAAATAATAAAATTAGATTATCTCACTGCTGCAGCTCTCTTCCCCTCCATGTGGAGGCTAACCCCCTTAAAACATTTTACCGACACCTAAAGGACGCGTCTGATCCATTAATTGCTACATAGCCAAAAAAATTGCAGACCTCTGCTATTTGGAAATTGCGTTCATTAAAATTGCGACTATATTGCAAAATGCAGATAACTGTTCAGCCTTACTCTGAAATGTGAGAACCTGGAAGTTGTGAAACTCACGTTGACGTTTTCGGCGTCCACGCTGGCCCCCGCCTCCAACAGGATGTGGGCAGCGTCGACGTTTCCCGCGAGCACTGCGCAATGCAGCGGCGTGTTCCTGTTCACTTTGTCCACGGCGCTCACCGAGGCGTTGTTTTTGATGAGAAAGTTCGTGGGCTCAGGCCTAGAGCAGAAAACAACACCACCAACATCAGGATCCTGCTTTCTGCATATCAGAGGAGATTTTTCAGATATGTCTTGAAGACTCTGCCGTGTCAAACCAGTGGTGGGGGGGGGGGGGGGGGTCTTACCCAATAATCTTCTGGGCTGCTAACATCAGGGGGGTCTGTCCGTTGCAGTCAGGCACATCCACTTCCTGAAGATAACGAAGCGCCAAGAGGAAGAAGAAGATATGAAGATAAAAAAGGAGAAAAGACGGATTTCTGAGTGAGAGATGAAGCTGTGTGCGGTCGGACCTCTCCCTTAGCCATGAGATAAGCTGCGATGGCCATGTGCTGGAAGAGGATGGCGAGGTGGAGTGAGCGGTAACCCTCCCCGTCGGTGATGGAGGGGTCTGCTCCATATCTCATCAGCTGGATCACCATGGGAAGGTGGCCCTGTCTGACAACAGCAGAGACGGCTTCATGCAAGAGCAATGGAAGAAGAAGACGCAGCTTTGCAGTGAATACAGAGGTGTGAAAAAGTGTTCACCCACTTCCTGATTTCTTTGTTTTTTTTTTAAGTGTTTCAGAACATCAAACTAATTTAAATATTAGTCAAAGAAAGCACAAGTAACTTGTAGTGAGTCTTTTCCAGCGCTGTGGAGGAATTTAGCTCCACTCATTGCAGAATTGTCGTAATTCACCCCCATTGGAGGGTTTTTAGGCATGATCGGCCTCTTTAAGGTCATGCAACAGCATCTCGAGAGGATTCAGGTCAGGACTTTGACTAGGCCACTCCAAAATCTTCATTTGGATTTTCTTCTTCTTCTTCTTTTTTGTTTTGGATCATTGTCCTGCTGCAGAACCCAAGTTGGTTTGAGCTTGAGGTCACGAACAGATGGCCAGATTATCCCCTTCAGGAGTTTGTTGGTAGACAGCAGAACTCATGGGTCCATTTATCGCTTCCAATCTTCCAGGTCCTGCAGCAGCAAAACAGCCCCAGATCATCACACTACCACCTTGTTTTACTGTTGCTATGATGTTCTTTTTCTGAAAAGTTATCAAATTCCCCCTAAAAAAAAACAAACAGAAGAAGAACTTCCGTCTTTGCTGAACAGCAAAAAATAGTCAACAAAGCAGTTTTATACGAGTTTGTTTGTCTTCTGAGCGCCCAGGCTTGCATGATGTTCTAATTACGGTTGAAACGTTACTGAGGCCTAAGTAACAATTTTGAGCTTTTTTATTTTTTCAAACAGAAAGGTTTATCGGAAACCGCGACAGTTTTTCTTCCCGACGTATTTCTGCCACTCAACAACGTGGAAATGCGTCACGTTTACGTCGGGCGCACTCGGGTCAGTTTGCCACATTCAGAATAACTTGAGCCTGACCAACGTTTATATACACGGTGATCCGATTACCAATTGACATGAACCACCTCTCTTATTCAGATTACAATTTCATTCCAATTGAGCTGAATCCCATCACAATATTCCGATTGCCGTGTTTACATGACACATTTTTATTCCAATCGGCCCTTTTTTCTGATCACGTTGTCCATGTAAACGTAGCTACGGCGGTTTGCTGGAGTCCCAAAGCTTTAGAAAGGATTTTGTAACCCTTTCCAGACTGATAAACCTCAGTTACTCTCCAACTCATTTGTTCCTGGACTTCTTTGGATCTCGGCAAGATGTCCAGCTTTTTAGGATCTGTTGGTGATCTTCCATTTGTCAGGCGGGACCTATTTAAGTGATTTCTTGATTGAGAACAGGTATGGAATAATCTGACCTGGGTGTGGCTAAAGAAGGTGAACCCAGGTGTGATAAACCACCGTTAAGCTTTAACAGGTGGATCACTTTTTCACACAGGGTCACGTAGGTTCTGATTTTCCTTCTCCCTTAATAATAAAAAAGAAAATACCTTGATTAAGAAAAAAATGCATTTTGTGTTTCCTTGTGTTGTCTTTGACTAATATTTTAATTAGTCTGATGTCCTGCAAAAAACACAAGAACCCAAGAAGGAGCCTTTTCACACCACTACCTTACAGTAAATATACAGATATCTTACTTTTTCACAAGAAAATGTTGTGTTTCGCAACAAATGACTAAACAAAAGCTAAATTAGATCAGGAAATCCACAATTGTCCAACCTGATGGCCCAGTGGAGTGGAGTAGAGTTCAGGTCTCCTCCCAGCTGGTCAACAACTGCACCTTTGGACATAAAGTACCTGAAAGAAACCAGTCAAAGACAGAAAGTTGCTGATTTATTACGGAGAAAAATCCCTGACTTTCCTGACTAGCTGCTGTGCTTTTGGTGTTGATTAAACGTGACCTGAAAAATTATATATATATATAAATATTTTGTAAACCACTGGAATACAACACAAGGAGAAAGTACTTTGTTTCTTTGATTGATTTATCAATTTCCATTTACTGACTGCTATAATTCTTGAGAACAGGGGCAATGTGACGATATAATTATGTGACAAAAATGTCCAAAAACACCTGTTCAAAAAGTATATTTTAAATGACACTTCAACACATTAATTTCAGTGTTTTTATTTTCAATAAAAGCTAAACTTGACCTGTTTTGGTACAGTTTTATGTCTGAATAGGAGAAGAACATCGAGAGCTAAGCCATAAAAGAATGTTAATAAAAAAACACATATTTTGTATATTATGCTCTGAATATTGGTCCCAGTGATGCTCCATTGATGAGAATCAAGCTCACAGTCGGCTGTGTATTTTTATGATATAAATAAACATCACAAAACAAAAGGTTGAGGCAAAGCTGGATTCAGGAGGTCTTACTTGACCAGCTCCAAGCGGTTGTTGATCGCCGCCCAGTGCAGCAGGGTGACGTTCTCCTTGTCTGGCGTCCTGACGTCACATCCTGCTTCCACCAGCTCCTTGCAGCGCTCAAGGATCCCGAATCTGAGGGGATTAAAAACAGATTTAATGCACTTATTCCAAAAGTGATGCGTTACTGAAACAGCAGCTTCAGGTGAAGAGAGCTACAGAGGTTTTTGACTGAATCCAGTAAACGGTCGTCAGTGCTGGTAAAACAGGTTCCTTTTATCAGATTTAGTGATGAAAACAATGGCTTCCTTTGACTCACGGCGAGCTAAACAGAACCAGGAGCACCTGTTAGGATTCATAACTCCCTGATCAGAGCCACGGCTAAATATCTGCGTGGCAAAAAAAACAACAAAGCGAGGAAATGTGTCCAAGCAGGTTGGATCAGGTGGAGAAATGTTTTTCGGTGTGACGAGCCACGAGTCCATCAGAGGGACGGATCGCCATCATGTTAGATGCAGTGGAGGTGAAGAAAGAGAGGCCAGCCTGAGGTGATTTGGACACGTGGAGAGGATGGGATGGTGAGAACATCACTAGAAGGATGCTGAGGATGAGCTGCCAGAGATCTTTTATGGACGGAGGCAAAGAGGACATGAAGGTAGATGGTGTGAGAGAAGAAGATGCAGAAGATGGCGTTAGATGGAGACCCCTGAAAGGGAAAAGCTGAAAGAAGGAGCAGCAGTTCCAAGAAAGAGATCATGCATTACAACCAATGGATGAATAAGTAACAAGAAAACAGATACCAAAACTATGTAACTGAAGTTTTCTTAGATATTTATATAAAAAAAGATAAATGATATGCCTCTGTTAAATACGGGTCGTGTTTTTTTGGCTTTTGGTTTCTTTAGAGCTCAGCTTTGTTCAGATGTTTATTAAACCTCTTCAGTTCTGTAACTTTCTTGGATTTGTTTAAGCTGAATCCCTTGAGATGTGAACCTATAATTAGGGCTGGACGATATAGAAAAAAAGCTCATATTGATCGATATCGAAAATTATCAACATATATTTTAAGTGCAACCCTGGCCATTTTATGCTTAGGACCTATTTTTAGATGGAGAACACACAAACACCAAATTCAAACCCTTTATTCAAGCAACTTTTTTACCAAAACTGCTAGTTTGCAAGAAGGCGTGCTCTTTGAACTCTTTAAAGGGGGCGGAGCTTGGTGATGGAGCATGACTGTAGTATTAACCTACATGATAGGCTAGGATAGGGATTATTTGTCGCCATAATTTATCAAATAAATTAACCGGCAAGAGGGCAAAATTCTCAGGCTGCAGGTCTGCTGGTGGTTCCTAGAGTCTCTAAAAGTAGAATGGGAGGCAGATCCTTTAGCTATCAGGCTCCTCTCCTGTGGAACCAACTCCCAGTTTTGGTCCGTGAGGCAGACACCCTGTCTACTTTTAAGACTAATCTTAAAACTTTCCTTTCTGACAAAGTTTATAGTTAGAGTGGCTCATGTTACCCTGAGCTATCTCTGTAGTTATGCTGCTATAGGCTTAGGCTACTGGAGGACATCAGGGTCTATTTCTCTCACTCTGCTGAGTTCTCCTACTGCTCTCCAGTTTGCATTGTTTGTCGTTATTTCAACTTTTTGTTCTCTGTTATTTTTTTACTCAGCGACCACTTACTGCGTCGCCTTCACTATGTCCCAGCTGCTGCTGTCGTCCATCTGGGACCGCTTCTTCGGCTGCTGACTGATATCCATGACCGGGTCGGCGCCTTTTCCCATCTGTCCGTAGGCAGGCGTGTACATGTTGGGCATCCCACCAAAGGCCGCCGCTCTGGGCCCGTGGCTGTGAGAGTGGCCCGCGTGGCCGTGGTGGCAGGTGTCCCGCGCGTGGCTGTGATCCTGCAACACCAGCGAAATGAAAACACACGGCCATCTGAGCCAAGACGCTTTGCGTGGAAAAGAAGAGAGATTAGTTGATCCAGAGATCTGCCGGTGACGCAATAAAACTACAAAAAACAGCGTTTCCCCCTGGAATGAAGCCTGGCAGGGTGTTTGCGAAACCTTTCCTGACACGCTCTGCATCTGCTAGCGGGAGTGTGTGTTCACCTGTGCGTTCACCTGTCCCGTAAGTCTACAGAGGGAACGGAAACGTAGCGGCACAAACGTTTCATAAATGTATACACAGGTTTTATACAGGAAAGGTGACCCTGTTGTGATCCATTTTACTTATAAAATAAATTTGATATAGTTAATAACTTGACCATCTAGAGCTTGTGTGTCAAACTCGAGGCCCGCGGGCCGAATCCGGCTCGTCGAAGCCATTTATCCGGCCATAAAGAGCCAAAAAAAAAAAATCATATCATGTCATAAAGTAGAGGCATATATACTTTTAAATTGTATAAAGTGGCTAAAATTGTGCCTCCTGTAGCGAATGTTGATTTTATTTTACTGTGTAGAAACAGCATCCTGCCACAACACATTAAAATAAAAAAAAAAGAAGAAATATCCATAAAGTGATGCAGAATGATACGTTTTTTTATGAACTTTTTTTTTTTGCAGATAAACAGTTTAAATGCACCTAAGGTGCTACTTTTATGTTACTTTGCATTTTTAAATATTTCTATGTGAACTGACTGACACTCCTGGTCTAGAGGAGTGAAGGGGGTCGTTCTACGGGCGGGGCCGCCTCTAATATAATGACAGGGTTACTAAATAAACTGCAGAATAAAACAGGCCCATGTTACACCAGGTTTACAGCCCTCAAACAAACATAAAAATAATTTTTCGCCCTTTTCCCCAGCACACCTACTGCGATTAATCACTCAACTTTCCCAGCAGACCATGACTCATGTGTGTAGAAGCTGTAAAGTTTAACAATCTAACAAACCAAAGTCAGATAACACTGAGATCTGCTCAAACAGGCCACAGTTAGGCAAAAGGTGTTTTAAAAACCACTCCTGCAGACCAAATTATTTTAGGCCAACTCGGTTAAAAGCCCAAGAGTTAATGAGCCGGTTTCCTGTCGTTAACAAGGTGTTTAGCTGCGATTGTTCGGGGAACTAAACCTTTATATTTACAGCGTTTTGGGTCTTAAAACCTGAGAAGAATCACATCTACGCTCTAGCTTGAAAGCACCTTGGAGGAGCTGGAGAGTGTTGCTGGTTAAAACTCTGATTTCTCCTCTGCAACCTGAATAATGGATACGCAGAAGATCTTTTGTTGTGTACATGTCAGCGACACGACCAATGGATTGGCCACAGGTCCCAATGTGGCTCTGATCTGATTGATTTCCCGTTCCTACAATGCATCAAAACTGAAATCTCCCACCGTTTCAGGCTCTATCAACAAACCGCATCCTGTTTATTGACTTTCCTCTGGGTTATCGACAAAATTAGATTCACAAATGGCTTGATCTCGTCTATCTGGGAGCTTGGAGCATTCTTTTTCTACTAATATTTGTGACATTAACTTATTGAGTTAAAACTACATTTACAGCGATAATTCTAAATGTGTTATAGTCCTAGAGAGATGAGGAACTGGATTACCTTGAGCAGCTGGATCCAGTTGAAGAGTAAGTAACCTAATTGGTATATACTATGAATAATGAAGTAAAATATATAAATTCACAGTAAATTTGGATAAAACAATCCTCTTGTGTTTCGTTTTTATATGTTAGAGAAAGTTTGGCAGAGTTTATCCAAGCATTGTGCACATAAATACAACGTTATGTGGATTAGACCATGTAAAACTCTAATTTCTGGTAGTAGTTTTTCTTTGGATACTTTTTTTTTTAGGTTTTACTGGGAGTGTCTTTTTCACACCTTTGGCCTAAAAAAGATATGGTGCCCATTATATTATTATAAGTCAGTTAGTTTTACTGGCCTGTGTAAAAATATTGGATGAATTTTACATGTGAAGAACAAGAAGCAGCAGTACACACCCTGGAAAAGCATTTAAGTGACGTCCCCCCTAGGCCCTTTGTTTTTACTACCATCAGCATTAAGTAGAGACGAGTGTTTATTTTTCTTTTGGAGAATAAACATATTTTTAGATAAGCTCCAAATGAAAAACAACTTTGCACATTGTTCTAGTAGACCACGTAGATCACATTGCAGCTATGTTTCCAGCTTGTTAATTGGTGTTTGATGAGTGTTTATCAATAAAACTTTGTATGGATAAATTCTGCCTAAAACTTCTCTTTGTATTTATGGGTTTATATCTTTTATTACATTCTTATGAGCACTTCACGATTTTTATATAATGAAAATTCAGCTTATGCACGAAAAAAGGGGGTATACCGCTTGACTGAAACGTTTAAGATGGTTTTATAAATATCACATTTTAATTTTTAAAAAGTCCTGCGTTAAACCTTGATATGTCACACTTTCTGTGAGACAAAATAAACTTTTACAATGTTTTTAGGTAAGAAGCTGTGGGATGCTCAAATGTCTCCTAGGTCTATAGTTTAATCGTTGTTTAATTTTATATTTGGTAGCAAACCCCTGCACAGATTAACCCATTCAAGAACAGAGGAGGTTCTGCATCTGCCAACAGCCTAAACCAACACTTCACACTTTAAATCCTCTTTAATTCCCCGAGATTCAAACTGAGCTGAAATATGACCTATTTTATCCAAATTGTTAAGCCTGTATTGTGCTGTTTTTACTTCGTTTTATTTGCATATTCATGGCGATCAAATAACGTACAGCGGTTTAGTCAAAGTTGTCTTACTTTACAACATTCCTGTAAATAGATTTTACTTTGACTACTAAAAAGAAAGTTAATGTTCTCGTCTAAATGACCTAATTTTAAAAGAAATACGTTATTATGAACAGAGTTAAGTCAGAATCTTCGCTGCGGAGGATCCGGGTTCGAGTCCCGGTTGCGCCTGGAAGTTAAAACTCCTTCAAGTCTTTCTGTAAATTGTAATTACTTGGTGTGGCGACCCCTGGGTAAGTAGGGTGAATTCAAATCATGTTTCTGGCTCTCGGGAGGAAATGGTAATCATTTCCTGAAGGTAGTTTTTTTTTTATGTCAGGCCCTAATCTGCCATAATGGTCTCAGACAGCTAACTTTCCAACATATGGAAACACCTGAAGCGTGTTTTGCCGCAATTAATATATTAGCTCAACATATGCAGGTCAGATTAGTGGTTTGTAAACGGATTAAATTGACAATAGGAGATGATGCCGAGGATAAACCGGGCAATTAAATGGTTAATCTGACCGAGCTGGCTGTCAATTCATCTCCATCGTGTCAATATCAGAAACGTCGCTGTGTTCGCAACAAGGAAACCAGCTAAACGTCCCCAAATCGGATGGGATTGGTTAATTAAATGGTTAGTTTTACTTCGGGTAACCAGGACTAGCTAAACTACACGGAGTGAAGGTGGAAGATTGTTTCTCAATCAGTCTGAACAGGTTATTCCGCATCATGGCAACTCACCGCAGGCTAGAAATACACGGTAGCCTAGCTAGTCAATGCTAACGTTGCGCTAAACCGACGTCAGGTAAAAACAATAAGCGGGTCACGTCTGACCCAGAAAGACCCAAAAACCTCCCAGACTGGATAATAAAAAGCAGCTAATAAAGGTAAAAGCCACTTACATTACCGTCCTCGTCCCAGTCCATCTCGGTGCGGAGGATTGCAGCGAAAGTTCCTGCATCTGGAACACAGGTTTAACTTCCGCCAATAGCTTTTCAAAATAAAAGCCAATCCTTCACAGCCGTTTGAGTTGCACAATAATAATAATAATAATAATAATAATAATAATAATAATAATAATAATAATAATAATAATAATAATAATAATAACGATTATTACAAGTTCTGAGCACGATCATTTTAAAACATCTTTCTGTTTTATTTTTTGTGGCACTAGTGGCCTTTATGCTGGAATCAAACCAGCGACAACTGTGATGAGGACAGTTGCCTCTGCATGTGGTGTACCTGCTCTAAAACTGAGTCATGTGCTTCCCCCCATAATGGACTTAAAATATATGACTACATAAAAGGTTTTAAGGTAAAGGAAAACATAAAACCTCTGCAAATGGAGGACAGATACACTTTTCTTCTATGAGATGTTGATATTTGTGCGACATGATGTTAAAAAAGCTCAGAGAAATAGATCTATCGAAATATTACTGGCGCTTTTATTGGCACTGTCATTCTGTTGCGTAAATTAATGCAATAATTTCATGAAAAAAATGAAAAACTGCTATAGTTAGCATTTTAAAAAATATATTTTTATATCTAAAACATTCCTTTCTTTTTTTTAAATAATTTTTATCCAAAGTTATTAAGAGCCATTGTGGAAGATCCAAATAGCCACATGCTGTTGTGCTCTTTGGGCAACAGTGGCGCAGAGGTCATGGAGTTCGTCCTGCAACTGGCCAGGGGTCCGTTCTTCGTACGTTGCTTAAAACATCCAAGATCAAATGAGACATCCAAGATGATTTCATCCGGCTAATCATGATCCGGCTAATTGGGTTCTTCGAACACACCTGTTGTTTACGATTAGTATGGCTGGATTGAGTTATCTGAGACAACTGCGCGTGCATGCGTTTGTTTAAAAGGGGAAATGTATCGATAGTAGAAACATTGATCAGCACCGCTGCTATTGGCTGTTCAGCATGGCCAAAGAACGCCCACAGTTTTTCTCCCAAGCAGAACAAGAGCATGGAAGGTTATGCTGAATTTGAGTCATTAATTAAAACACCTCAAAATCTGTTAAAGCCAGGAGAGCAAAGACAAATTAATGCGTAAATACTGTCCATGGTAGATGTTTCTATCACTTTCTACAGTATGAATTTTTGCATTTTAATAATCTCATATTTACTTTGTTCTTTTATGTCAGAGCCTCCACGGGACCCACTAGAACATGGGGACAAGTAAAAGTGAAATTCAAGAATATTCTACAAAATGGTAGCCTTTAATTATTATACTTTATTTTAAAAAGGCACTTGTTATGTCAAGAGATCCAAATTTCAGTGTCATTCCTTAGACACGGGAAGTAAAGGACATGTGCAAACTGGGAATTTTAACAAAAAAAAAATCTTTATCCATAAAAAATGAACATTTTCCTTTTCCAAGTCATCCACAGTTTACACGGTAAAACTGTATTGCTCCGTGGCTAGATAATCAATCCATAGTTTTTTCTAATCCAATATACGGCTGGACAGGAAGCAAGCCTTTCAAAGTAAACTAAACTTCACAATAAAATGGCCCGAACAAATCTTCTTACTGAATAGGATACAAATAAAAAGCAAACCATCATACAAATAACTTAAATATTTTAGATTTATGGCTCCAACACCACTTTTTCCTCTTTAAAAGCCACTGTTAAATGATGTGTTTGTTTATAACAGCCACCAAGAAAATCTCTCTACAATGCGGGGGTCCGTTCTTCGTACGTTGCTTAAAACATCCAAGATCAAATGACACATCCAAGATGACTTCATCCGGCTAATCATGATCCGGCTAATTGGGTTCTTCGAACACGCCTGTTGTTTACGATTAGTATCGCTGGATTGAGTTATCTGAGACAACTGCGCGTGCCTGCGTTTGTTTAAAAGGGGAAATGTATCGATAGTAGAAACATTGATCAGCAACGCTGCTATTGGCTGTTCAGCATGGCCAAAGAACGCCCACAGTTTTTCTCCCAAGCAGAGCAAGAGCTTGGAAGGTTATGCTGAATTTGAGTCATTAATTAAAACACCTCAAAATCTGTTAAAGCCAGGAGAGAGGGCTGGCAAAAAGCAGCAGACAAATTAAATGTGTAAATACTGTCCATGGTAGATGTTTCTATCACTTTTTACAGTATGAATTTTTGCATTTTAATAATCTCATATTTACTTTGTTCTTTTATGTCAGAGCCTCCACGGGACCCACTAGAACATGGGAACAAGTAAAAGTGAAATACAAGAATATTATACAAAATGGTAGCCTTTAATTATTATACTTTATTTTAAAAAGGCACTTTTTATGTCAAGAGATCCAAATTTCAGTGTCATTCCTTAGACACGGGAAGTAAAGGGCATGTGCAAGCTGGGAATTTTAACAAAAAAAAAAATCTTTATCCATAAAAAATTAACATTTTCCTTTTCCAAGTCATCCACAGTTTACACGGTAAAACTGTATTGCTCCGTGGCTAGATAATCCATCCATAGTTTTTTCTAATCCAATATACGGCTGGACAGGAAGCAAGCCTTTCAAAGTAAACTAAACTTCACAATAAAATGGCCCGAACAAATCTTCTTACTGAATATGATAAAAATAAAAAGCAAACCATCATACAAATAACTTAAATATTTTAGATTTATGGCTCCAACACCACTTTTTCCTCTTTAAAAGCCACTGTTAAATGATGTGTTTGTCTGTTTATAACAGCCACCAAGAAAATCTCTCTACTGTCGCGCTGCGCTCAAGGATCCTGTCTATTGCGCAATACGCGATTAATTCGAAAAACTCTGCAAATTATTCTTGCACCTTCCGCAACAGGTTGCAGTCGTAAAAATGGACATGGCTACGGCAGACTTCCCTATCTCCTCCGCTTATACAGCCGTGATCTAATCTTGTTTACATGAAATAAGCCTGCTCTCGAGCAGGCTTAAGCTGGCGCACATGTTGCTATGACAACAAGTGCAGGATGTCTTTCGAAGAACCAAACGATCCAAGATCATGCCAAATCGTCAACAATGAAATCCTGCTAACTGAGTTAGCGACGTACGAAGAACGGACCCCGGTACCGCGCACGTGACGTCACGGCCTTAAGAGTAACGCCCCTTTTGCCGCACCGGTAGGGCAAACAGTCGTAGAACGCACATACAAACCAGCCATTACAAGCGCAACAGAACCAGCGATATGACCGACTTTGCAGCCATTAAACTTACCCAAGACGATGTCCCAGGCGCACGGTTTACTGGTCGCACTGTGGAAGAGCACACCAACCTTCAGCTGAAACGGTGGCTTGAGTGTCGAGGGCTCAAAAAAACCGGAAGACGGGCCGAGTTGATTCAACGGTAAGCTTTGTTTTTTTCCCTGCTCGGTGTTCATGCCTTTGTTATGATTTCCACCGTGCTCCGTTCACGTCGGCCTTTTTTGTTTGTTTGCAATCAACGTCCAGGAATCTGTATATCTTGCCAATAGGTAGCTACAAAACGATTGTTCACATCTCAGAATCTTTCGCTTAAGAGATTCAGGGCGTTTATTTTTGAGTAAGCTATCCCGGTAGCAGGGTACCATGTTAGCGCCTGCTAACATGCTAGCCTATATGCTATCATCACCCTTTCCACCGACAAAATGCTTGCTACATATGTAGGTGAATTTGGTAACTTTTTCCGGGTTGAAATGTTGTGTAGGCCGCCCGCACAAGTGTACCCAACGCACACATTTCTCCTTGGCACTCTTGAGTTTCGGGAAATTAATGAAGAAAACATCCTTCATATGCGGCCGATCAGCGTACCTCGAGTCGCTGTTGCACGTCCCATAGCAACAATGTTTATAAACCATGGTCTTAGATGTTGGAAAAAGCAGTCGTTTACCGAGTAAAATCTAGGCTAACGCACATCTCTTCCACACCAAAACAGCGGCGCGTTTGGGAGTTTGCCCTACTGCGTACCACGTGATGTGACGTCATCGTGACGTTGTGTTTCTAAAAATAGCTCGCGTGCGGTACACTGTCGCGCTGCGCTAAAGGATCCTGTCTATTGCGCAATACGCGATTAATTCGAAAAACTCTTATTCTTGCACCTTCCGCAACAGGTTGCAGTCGTAAAAATGGACATGGCTACGGCAGACTTCCCTATCTCCTCCGTTTATACAGCCGTGATCTAATCTTGTTTACATGAAATAAACCTGCTCTCGAGCAGGCTTAAGCTGGCGCACATGTTGCTATGACAACAAGTGCAGGATGTCTTTCGAAGAACCAAACGATCCAAGATCATGCCAAATCGTCAATAATGAAATCCTGCTAACTGAGTTAGCGACGTACGAAGAACGGACCCCAGTTCAATCCCCCACTCTGACTGTGTCTGTCGTTGTGTCCTTGGCCAAGACACTTCACCCACATTGCCTGCTGGCGGTGGAAAGGTAAACATCTGAGGCCCGTCGGTGTACGTAAGTTCATCAGTTTTATGAGTATAATTTATGTGAGTGTGTTTGGATGAAAGTATTTATATTTCCGTGAACACTCTCCAGAGGCCATCGTCCTTGATGTTATCAGCCGGCCCACAGTTCAGAAAAAGCATCCACAGGTGCCGCAGGGGAGGGGGGAAGCCGGGGGCTTTTCTGAGCATTCTCGCCATAACAATACAGGAGTAGAGATAGGGAGGGCGAAATCCAAATATGTTATTTGTTATGTAGGCAAGCTGCACTGCCTTTACTGTCAGCTTTTAGTCTTTTGCTGGCTCAAATGGTAAATCCAATTTTCCGAATTGCTGGGCTTTTCCGCGCTACACTCCCAGATTTTATCCCATCACCCCAATGAGTTCAACCACCAAAGCCAGTCTGCGTTCCAGCACAGCCAGCCCTCGGCTCTGCTCTTTCACCTTCCAGGTTTGTCCGTTCACAGCCATAGTGAGCACGTTGTTTGCAGCCGGCAACATGATCAAGGCCAAAATGGCTACCGACATGCGTTGTATTTGCTGATACTTCAAAAATCCACAAAAACCAATAAGTAGAGATCCAAGTATCCTTAATGCAAATGTAAAAGTTTCAAACGTCCAAGAATGACACAGTCGAAAGACACACCGTTTTCCATCCAGGAATTTAGGGTGTATCTCACAAAATTAGTCAAATCAGGACCGGACGGGTCCCCCTTTCGTTGCCAACCCGTCGAAAAAAATTTATCAATAGTATTGAGAGACCAGCTTACCAGATCCATGTTTTTCAGAGTTCGGTTGATATGAAGAAAGTGCTGAGAAAGACAAGACATAGCAAAGCAGGAGAGGGGTGGGGGGGGGGGGGGGTGAAAAGCTGCAGAGGAGAGAAAAGACACGACCGACCTCGAAGAGGGACAGACACAAGAGACAGACTTGAGCCATTTATTTTACAAAAAAAGTTTCTAAGAATGTTTGAAAATTTTTTTTAAACCAGACACACCAAGTGCACCTCTATTCTATAAATTAAAACTGTTGAATATTTTTGATATAAACACACTTCTCCCTTGTACATTTGTTTTCAGAGCTCTATATGATACTAATTGGCCTTCCAAATTTAAAAGTTATTTTCATAACAACTCAAAAATTCATAACTTTCCTACTAGGCAGGCGTCAAATTTGCACCTTCCGTTATATAAATCATCGTGTGACCAATTCTCTGTTAGATTCCGTGGTTCTAAAACGTGGAATACAAATATCGACCTTGCAGAAACTCACTGTCTCCCTTTCTATGTACAAAAATACACTAAAAACTAAGCTAATGACATGGTCTTTGCTCTGATGTAACGGTGATGAAGTATTTTTTAAATTGTCATTGATTAGTCTTATATCTTCTTTTTTGTAGTCTGATTTAACAGGAAATGGTTTCTATATAAAATCATTCAGACTTCTGCCACGTCCATACACATGAAGTATTAAAACAATTGCTGTATTCAGTACTTTTTTATTGTGGGTTAAACAAATAAAATAATAGTAATAAAATAAAATAAAGTGCCTCATCTTTGGGTAAAAAAGTTTCTTTTTCAGAGTATTTTAACAAAGTATTTTCTTAAACTATTTGAACATTATGCCTTGTTTGTGTCTGTGTGTTACATGTGCATTCTGTGCTGGGGTCTCACCAAGATTTCATTATGGTTACATAATAACAATAAAGATTCTTGTTTTAAAAATATATTCAGCATTTCATGCTATTACCAAAAAAACCCGTCTGGGGCTGATATGGTGTAAAGTTTCATGGAAGCCCATTGGCAAAAAAAAATTATAAAAAAAAAATCCACAATTTCCAAAAATTAAATCTTCATAAATTGTGATTTCAATAAATCAATGAAATCGATTTATCGCCCATCCCTAGCGCCACCAAACTTTATACTTGGCACAATAAAGTCAGACATCAGCCCACCAACCCAGACTGCTCCATCAGATTTCCAGATGGAGAAGCATGATTCGTCACCCAGGAGAACGCACTTCCTCTGCTCTAGAGTCCAGTGGCGTTGTGCTGTCCTCCACTGCATCCAACGCTTTGCTCTTAGTGATGTACGGCTTGGATGCAGCTACTTCATGGAAACTCATCCCATGAAGCTCTCTATGCTCTGTTCTGGAGTTAATCTGAAGACCACATGAAGCTTGGAGGTTTGTAGCAACTGACTCTGCAGAAAGTTGGCGACCTCTGAGCACCATGCGCCTCAGCTTCCGCTGCCCCCTCTGTCAGTTCATGTGGACCGCCACTTTATTGCTGTTGTTCTCATTTGCTTCCACTGCTGAAAGCTGACTGGTGAGCATTTAGGAGGAAGGACATTTCACGACTGGACTTGTTGAACAGGTGGTATCCTGTCACAGAACTACACTGGAGTTCACTGAGCTCCTGAGAACCACCCGTTCTTTCATAAGAACGGGTGCTTATAAAAACAGTCTGCATCCCTAGGTGCCTGATTTTATACACCTGTGACCATGTAAGTACGCCTGAGTTGCATTATGCATTGGCTGGATGAGCGAATACTTTTGGCAACATACAGTTGGATCCTCCTGAGTCCAACTTTGATAACCACTGCTTTAATCTGGATGTAGCAGGTAAGGCAAGGCAAATTTATTTGTATAGCACATTTCAGTACAGAGACAATGCAAAGTGCTTTACATGATTAAAATACAGAAAAAAAAAACAGAATAAAAGCAAGTAGGAATAAAATGTAGAAACAAAATAGAACTTGGAAAAATAGAAACTAAAAGCAAACATTGTGCTGGTGAAGATTTTCAGTCATCCAGGTCATGGTCATTCCAAAAAAAGTAAAAAACAAAACAACTGGACTTTTTTTCCGAAGTTTGAAGACGTTTCGCTTCCTATCCAGGGAGCTTTCTCAAATCTGGAACTTTTTGAATTTAGAAAGCTCCCTGGATAAGAAGTGGAACGTCTTCAAACTTCGGAAAACAAGTCCAGTTGTTTTATTTTTTACGTTTTGAAATTAAAGCAAACATTAAAAACAGTTACAAAGTTGAACTAATTATGTTTCAGTAAAACAGTTTAACCAGAACAGTAGAAGGCAATCCTAAACAAAGGTGTTTTTAATCTTGATTTAAAGGAACTCAGGCTTTCAGCACATTTACAGTTTTCTGGAAGTTTTTTCCAGATAAGTGGAGCGTAGGAACTAAATGCTGCTTCTCCATGTCTGGTTCTGGTTCTGGTTCTGCAGAGCAGGCTGGAGCCAGAAGACCTGAGTGGTCTGGAGGGTTGATGCACTGATAACAAGTCTGTGATGTATTTAGGTGCTAATTCAGGGATTTATAGACTAACAGAAGGATTTTAAAGTCTATTCTCTGAGATCCAGGGAGCCAGTGTAAGGACTTTAGAACCGGGTCCACGTTCTCTACTTTCTTAGTCTTAGTGAGGACGCGGGCAGCAGCGTTCTGGATCAGCTGCAGCTGTCTGATCCACTTTTTAGGCAGACCTGTGAAAACACCGTTGCAGTGATGATTTCTACTAAAAATAAACACATGGATTAATTTTTCCAGATCCTGCTGAAACATCAGTCCTTTAATCCTGGAAATGTTCTTCATGTGATAGAAGAACAACGTTGTAATAGTCTTTAAATGCGTTGGGAAGTTCAGGTCTGAGTCCATCACTACACCCAGATTTCAGGCCTGATCAGTGGTTCCTAGCTGAAGAAGCTGAAGCTGTGTGCTAACTTTTGATCTCTCCTCTATTGGTCCAAATATTATTACTTCTGTTTTGTTTTTATTCAATTGAAGAAAATTTTGGCACATCCATGCATTGATTTCTTCTAGGCATTTACTCCGTGCCTGAACTGGTTCATAGTCACCTGGTGACATGGTGATGTAAAACATGTGTTTCACAAAATGTTAGCCATTTTTCTTGAATTTGCAGACCTAACTGGTTTTGTCGATGTAATTTAAAATGTTGTAATTTATTTTGAAGGTTGAAACGTGAATTTCCATTTTATTTCCTTCTTCCGCCACATCTTCATTTTTGCTGTTGTTTGACTGCAAGCCTAGACCTTTGCAGCTGCTGCTTACATTATTCATAAGTAAACATAAATACTTAAAACTTTGAGGAGGAAAAACAGCCACGGAGCAACAAAAATGCACAGAAATGCAATAAGAAAACAGGTTCAGTTTGGAAGATGGGAAACACTGAACCTTTTACTGACAGCCTTAAAATAAGCCGGTGGGACGGCAACTTAGAGAACTCTTCACTCACATCTTTATTCATATCTAATATCTAATCAAATTAGATTTTTAAGACTGTTAATATGATTGAGTGAAAACACAACTCACACACACAAACCACCATCATTTACCCATTCCTGTCAAAGTGTTTTATGTCCAAACTCTTCTTGTTTTCTTTGTATAAAGAGAAGAAAACAATCCTGACACATTAAAAAATGCAATTAATCAAAAACACATATAGTTTAATTTAAATAGGGAAGTTTAAGATGGAAAGGCAATAATAATTTTAAATGCAACTGCACCTCTTGCACTTTCACAAGAATATCGATAGATGGCGCCCCTTGCTAATCTTTAATCAGAACAGTTTCTGCAATCTTGTTTGGTAAAGCGTCTTTCTTTCTTTCTTTCTTGCAAAATCAAAACGATATATTCAACCACAGTAAAATTTTGACCAGCAAGGACATTTTTTATGAACTTTTTATGGAGAAAGCGTATTCATTTTTACAACCGTATTACTTTATACAATGCTTTTGCTTTACAAGTTATAACTTTTGTTTCAAAATAAATTTAACGAGAATAGGGGGTGGTGGTGGGGGAGCCTAATTATACTCAGATTATTTACCAGAGCATTTAAACCAGTGCATCAATAGTGAAATGAAGCAGCGGTGTTGACTAAAGAGCAGACTTAACTGGTTTAACAGATTCTGTCCACTTGGACCATATTCTGTAGAAACAGTCCCTCTGGACTCTGATGGAGTGAGACAGTTTTTCCCTTGTGTAGATCTCTTGCCCAATGTTTATCCAGTCCTCCATTGTCGGTGGTTCTGGTTTGAGCCATCTTCCTGTGAGGACCTTTTTACACAAAAGATTCTTGTGTCAGCAGCTCAGATTGTCCATCTGTCTGTTTTCCCAAATATATGGGTATGCAGGCCAAATAAATTGTTCTCATGGACAAGGGACCATTCCTGACAAATGGCTTGGCAGTCCCAAAAAATATGAAAGTGCCTTCTTCATTGAACACATCAACAACTGGAAACTGCAGGATACTCATTCGCTACCAGAAAAGAAAAGCAGCTGAAGCGTCAGCGTTTGGATTGGAAAACTATTCATAACTTTTAAACTGTTTTTGCATTTAGTTCTACTATTGCTGGATCACATCTCCACCAGCTTTTGTCGACGTTGACGCCGAATATCTTGACAAGTTTTCTCTGCAAAGTAGCTGTAGGTCAATCGGATTTGGATGGATAGCATCTTGTCTGACATTTTTAATTGGGATTATATCTGGATTGACAGGAAGATTTCATTGTAGGTCTGTGCGTTCATGGTGACTGCCCTCCTGGAAGGTAACCCTTCATCTCGCATTCAAGTCTTTTGCAGCTCCTGACAGCTTTTCTTCCAGGATAGCCCAGGATTGAACTCCATCCATCTTCTGTCTCCTCTGACAAGCTTCTCTCTCCTTAAGACAAAAAAGCATCCCCACAGCACTGTTACAGTGAGGACGTTGTGTTTAGAGGGATGTGCATTGTTAGGTTTGCACATCCATGTTTTGCACGAGGCGCAAAAAGTTACACTTTGGTCCTGTCTGGTTGAGCACCTTCCTTCACGTTTGCTGCGTCTCCTACATTGCTTGTGGCACACTGCAAACACGATTTCCTTCCCACAATGTTCTTCTTCTTATCATTCATCGGCAGAGGCACAATCTATTGGATGGCTGTTTACTCATTCCCATACTTCCTGGGGTGCTGGATTTTTATTTAAGGCTTTCAGAGCAAAGGGGGCTGAATACAGATACAAGCCATTCGCCTCTGATTTTTTTATTTGTTTAGAAAAGAATCAGAAATATGTATACCTTTCTTTCAATTTTACAACTACTGCGTCTTTATGCAGGACTGTACTGTGGTGCAGGTGGTAGCACTGCTGCCTTGCAAGAAGGTCTTGGGTTTGAATCTTAGCCCAGAGTCTTTCTTTCTTCCATGTTTTCCCCTTCTTGCATGGGTGGGTAGATGGATGGATAGGTGGCTCTCAGTTTGGCTTCATATAAAACTGAAAAAGACAAAATAAAATTTTTTAAGACATAGCACTGCAATACAATACAAAATAAGTATAAAAAATGTAACAACTAAAGTTTGTCATCAAACCCAAAGTTATGCAATAAAAATGAATATAAGTAAGTAATTAAACATCAGAAACAGTTAAAAGCAGCAGCAAAAAAAAAAGCTGTTTATGTGCACCTTTATGTAGAGCTAATGCATATGGAATACATGGAACATTGTCACTGTAACTTAATAAAACCTGAAAATGTTCATTAGTGTTGCAGCTTGCTGCATATGAGCGTAAAAATGCTAAATAAACATGTTGCTGAAATCTCAAAGGGTTTTTGGACGTTTTACTGTAAGGGAGACGGGATCCTTGTAGTTTAACCTCGACTTTAACCTTTTATAACGAGCTGCAGACAACATGGGAATTAGTTGGAGTTCCTGTTAATTAAGTGTAATTCATTAATTAAAATGTATTGTCTGTCCGCAGAGACGTGCTACTGTTAATTAAAATAATTTCTTCCCTGTTTTACTTTGACACCTGATTTAACTATTTAACAGATAATGTGCACATGCATTTATTTTGTTTTTAGTTCAGCCTGTGAGCACATGTCAAATCTTCATTCCTGCATATTACTGAACAGAAGTAATTGAGCTGTCAGGAGGAAGTTCTAACAATGAGGGGGAGTAAAGGTCAACAAGAATATATAATTTGCAGGAGGCGTAAGAGAAGAGACAAAGCAAAAAACGAATTTGCGTTTTCAAAACAGGACTCACAGTAACACCTGTGAGGGCTTTGTCTTTGTTGTGAGCTGGTGTTCTTCAGCGAGGAGAGCCTGGGGTCAGCAGTAATAGAGCCATCCAGGAAGCTGGGCCTTCCAGAAAAAGCATGTAGAGGATGTGTGTTTGAGCACTGGCAGAGCGACGGAGCAAAGTGTGCTCCCGTCGAAGCCTTTGTGGAGTTTGTTCATCTGATGTTGTGTGAAAAACTAGCAACCCCAGTTAGAGGTGTTTCATTAAAAGCTCAAAGGCAACACCGATTTCTTTATGTTTTGCTTTAGAGCCGTCAGACTTTCTTGCTGCGGTTTCAGAGAAGCTCAAAACTTCTACAGGCTTCATGATGGTCTTTTAAAAACTTTCTTTGGGACTTTATTTGCTTTTTTACTAATTTTCAGCCAAGGCTCCAGACAATTTCCAGACAAATTCACACATAAAATATTATGCTTAACTAAAAGGATTAACAATATGTGTTTACACATTACAGAAAACTGTTTTGGGGTTTAGACTGGACGTTGGGCACTTTGTGTCCGCAACAAGGAAAGCTAAAACAGAAGGATTCCCAAAGAGCTACAGCTGAAACCACATATTTACACATATTCTGTTAAAAAATGTACCTTTTTACCTGACATTCTGACTTTAAATCACAATAAACATTCCTGGTTTGATTCAGTTAGCATTACCAAGAGCTTTTGTAGAATAACGACTAAAGACATGGTTTGTAAATCAGGGGTCTCAAACCTCAGTCCTCGAGGGTTCGATGTCCAGCAACATTTAGCTTCAACTCACCTAAATAAAACATTTAGATCATTAACAGGAGTTTGTGGAACTGGATCACAGGCTGAGGATGTACTTCAACCCTTTGATGGAGGCGCATAGGACCAGGGACATGTCTAACTGTTGGACAACAGCCAGCAAGGATTGGAGTTTGAGACGACTGACCTTAAGTTACCTGGGCGCTCTGCTGACTGGTGGCCATGATGGATGTGACCTGATTGGCCTGCAAAGACTGCTGGAACAGGTTTCAGCATGAAAAATATTAAACTGGTATAGAAAACATAAAATCTTTATGCTGTTTGCCAGTGGCAGCGATGATGTACTACATAAATCTGCCCAAGGTCACTTGCCTGCTGCTGGATTTTTAAGTCTGGTCAGTCCAGTCTAAGATCCTTTATTTGCTTTTTTTCATCCAGTGAAAGCCTTGGGAAAATATCATTTTTGGAAATAAATTATCGAATGTTTGTTTGCGGCGCCATTCTCTCCTGTCGCTTCGTTGTTATTGTCTGATTTTTCCGTTTGCGTCACGTGAGAGATGTGAATCTATGATTTCGATTGGCAGGTATGATCAATTAATCAGAGTGGATGAATATTGACACAAAAATCGCTGTTTGGTGACTAGCATGAAGTCTGATGGAAGCCAAAGAAGCTAGGACGTACAAACACAAACTATCTATGTTGTAGAATGGCCTAGTTAAAGTCTGCACCTAAATCTGATTGATAATCTGTGGCAAGGCTTAAAAATTGCAGCTCACAGATGTTGACTGGGCCTGAGCAGCTTTGCACGCTATTGGTGAGACACCATAAAGGTTGTATTGGTTTACCACAAATAATAACCATCAAAATACATAAACAATCTAAAACAGCAGTAATTATCAGGCTTTCCTCAACCTAAAGAAACGTTTGCTAAAGTGCACTTAAAGTAAAACAATCAGCCTTTCAAAGCCTGTGAACATCACAAAAAAAGCTCCCGAAAGACATGCATGATTCTACTTTAGAGGGCGTAACACCAATGATTTATTTAGCATTAAATCATTTCAGTGCAATAAAGCCAAGAGAGGAAACCTTAAATGCATGAGTTGTGATCCCTCTCACAACAGGATTCCTTGATCATGAGCGCCTAAAACAAACACATGGACCAGGAATTATTTCTATATCAAGCACTGCATTATGGCAATACATAAATAGCCCTCTTTGACATTTTAATGTGCGAAAATGAAGCACCATGTTAATATTCTCTGCATTTGCTATCCCTGGGCTAAAAGGCACGAGCATCACACAGTGAAAGAGGGTGTCTTCTTTCACAGCACACACAATCAAGTGGAAAGTTGAAAATGAAGAAAATGTGATCAGTGCAGCTACAGGAAGAGAGAATTTTATGCCGTTTCCCCTGATGAGAAAAACTTTGGATGCATTGCAGACTCTTGAGAGCGCATCTGATGGTGAAAGTGACACCTTCATTTTCAAGAGTTGACACGAGGAGAGCGAGCAATATGCTCAGCAACCCACCGAGTTCACAGCGAGACCTGCTCCGACTCTCTGGAGACATCGCAGATATGAAAGTGAGAAGACCTCGGCTGAATGAAGTTAATTATGCTAATGAAGTGTGTTGTGGCCAGTGGGACTGAAGATTGAAGCACCTGATGATGCAGATATGAAAGAGGAAAAAAAAAAACGCGTCTCCTTTTTCCTTTTCGTTTGATGATTTCGAGATAGGAGATTAAATGTGGAAAACCCTAAATGTCTCAACTGAACCTGATACTGGCACATCAGGCTCTTCTTCTGTTTCTTTTTAAAGCTATTTGAGACCCTTTTACTGGGGCTCCCTGTGTGCCACATAAAATATGTGAGAATTAAAACAGTTAGTTACTTTATGGCACTTTTTATGCCACAACGCATCAATTTAATAATTCTTCATGCCACACTTGGCCTAAATCTGACTGAGAGACTCACTCTGCACAAAACTAACTTTATTAAATTTTAAAAAGCAAGAAAAATTGGAAACATTTCAAAATAAGGGAGTGTTTCTTTTTTTCTTTTCTTTCTTTAAAAAAAAAAAAAAAAGGACTTTTGTATTTGGAAGTTGTATTTAAACCTATGCCAAATACGGCGATTAATTCAGAACATTTTGATGCAAAGGGGCATGGTGGAGCAGCTTTGGAGCAAAAAGGTCCAGGGTTTGAGTTCCACATGTGGAATTTATCTGAGTAACATTTACTCAACTTGAAGAAGGTTTTACTCTGTAAAAATTAAACTTCTAAAAATGAAATTTCCTGTGCTTTCTTTATTTTCGGACATTCACGTTGTGCATGCATGGGTTCTCTCTGACTTCCTCCCACAGTCCAAACACAAGACGGTTCGATTAATTGCTCTCTAAATTGTCGTTAAGCATTAGTGTGTGCATTCATGGTTGTTTGTCCTATGTTCCCCTGTGATGGACCTTACCAGGGTGTACGCTGCAAATTACGCTGAAAGACAGGAGGATCTGGAGAGCGCTGTGTTCTGTAGAGAGACCTTTAGCTGCATCCTCTTACGCTGCTGATGAGCTGATAAAAATACTCATGGTGTTTCCTCCTCTACTGCAAGGCTGAAACTGACGGCGGAGGGAAAGAAGTCTTCAATACACAAGGGAAAAAAATCCACAGATTAAAAAAGAAACATTTGGAAACAACTGTTTTGTGCGTTCAGCATTTTATGCATTTATGAATGCATTTCACACGTTGCCAAAAAAGTGCAGCTCAATCATGTTTCTCAGAATATCCAGCACAAAATCCATTAAGTGTACTAGGAAGCGGATACATTTGTATCCGAGCCATCTCTATTTTCTTTAGGTGTCCCCCAAGGTTCTGTTCTGGGCCCCATACTTTTTATTATCTATCTTCTCCCCCTAGATCAGCGGTCACCAACCTTTTTGAAACTGAGAGCTACTTCGTCGGTTCTGTGTCACACAAAGGGCTACTAGTACTGACCTTTGAACTAGAAGAGTCCACTCTCACCAATAAACATATTTGCAATGCTCTTTTTTGAAATATTGTAATTTTTAAATCTATATAAATGCAAGTGTGATTACAAAAGTAGAGCAACAGAGTAAAATAACATTTTAAATGCAGCTCACTGGAGGGTTGTGCTAGTTTTGGAACGGGTTTGAAGCACCACATGTGGTCCTTGGGGGCTACCTGCTGCCTGCAGGCACCATGTTGGTGACCCCTGCCCTAGATCATATCTTTTGAAAGTTCAATATTTAGCTCCACCCTTCCTCCCATTTCCCTACACGGCTGTCTGTAGGAAATTAAACCCTGGTTTTCTTTTAAGATTCTCAAACTCAACTAGAGTTTCTACTTACCGGCTCCAAATCTACACTTACCCAAGTCAACAGTTTCATCATCTCCATTGACGACTCTTCAGTCTCCTCCCTTCAAGTTAAGCCTGGGCGTCACTCATTCAAACCCCACATGAATGACGTCTCGGTCTGTTTACTTCTACTCCCTCCCTCACTCCTGACTGCACTGCTATCCTAGTTAACTCCCTGCTCACTTGTCGCCCGGATTAGGGCAAAGTCTTCCTGTCTGGTCTTCCCCGTCAGATCTATCCATGAACTCCAGCTTGTTCCGGACGCTGTCGCACAGGTGATCACCAGAACACCATTTTCCCATCACTTCTCTTGTTCTTCAGCAGCTCCATCGTGTTGACTTTAAAACACTTCTCCTCACGTTCAAAGCCATCCACTTCCTTGCTCCCTCATATTTCACCGACTTCCTTCACATTCACAGACCAAACCAGACCCTCACAACCTCTTCATCTATCAGTCTCGGTGTTCCTCCAGCTCGCATGTCCACCATGGGGTACATAGCCTGCAGCCACTTTGCCCACCCCACACCCCTCCTTTCCGCCTGACATCCACAACATTGACTCACTGGGCATTTTTGAATCCCACTTTAAGGCCCGTCTTTTTAAACTGGCCTTGAGTTTGTGACCATTGTCTTTTACCACTATGTTGAATCTCTTTGAAGTGTTATTTCTTTGAAGTCTCCCATTTCATTGTACGTCTCCAATTTCTGTGTTCTGATTCTTATTTCTATGATTTATGACTTTGCTTTTGTGCAGTGACCTTGAGTGCCCTGAAAGCCGCCTACAAATAAAAACTATTATTGTTATTATCATTAAAAGAAACAAAAGCCGTTGTCTGGGAATAAGCTTTCAGAATTCCTGCAGAAATGCTGAATTTTAAAATATTAGAAAAACATTTGGATTCTGGATGAAGAGAGTGAGAGTACAACCTTCTCTGCTTCCTCTCACTGACTACTTCACATTTTTAGGAATAAATTTATGATCACTAGACCTACTAAACAATACTTACACTGCGAAAAAGAACTAAAAGTAAGTAACATTTTCTTGAAATCAGTGTATTTTACCTTGATTTGAGCAGTTAAATAACTCTATTTGCCAATGGAATGAGTATATTTACCCCTAAAATAAGATAATTAGATACCTTGCACCTGAAATAAGATAATGGAGATTAATTCCATTGGCAAATAGTCTTATTTACCTGCTTAAATCAATGAAAAATACACTCATTTCAAGAATATTTCACTTACTTCTGGTTCCCTTTTTTCAGTGTACCACTCAAAGAGTCAGACTGTGGCTGGCTTGGCTGACGCTGGAAAACGAGGAGTGTGTATTATAGTCTGTTTCTTTCATCCTGCTCCCCCTCACCAGCGGGTCTCCCTTTGGTAATTCAGTGGCAGGGTCATGGTCTGATTTTGAACTCAAGGTCTTGTGGCATTCTGGGGCCAAAGGTCAATCCAAACACTGATGAATGAAAGAGCCGGGAGGGGGTTAACCTTCTTAGCTCGCCGCGTGGTGATGCTGATAGGAAGCCAGCAGGAGCAGGAAGGCTGCTTTAGTCTGCATGAGACTGTTTTTTTTTTTTTTTTTAAAGACAGTAATACACACATGCAGAGGTGAGTCACCGATGTCAGTGGGAGGCACGTCAGTGGAGGACGGATGATTCGTGAGGATTTAACCGGGAAAAGCACGACACTTAAGACTGTCACTGAGCGATAGATTCCGTTGGTGTCAGTCAGAGTTCAGGCAGGAAAAAAAAGGAGCTTAGTTCTGCTGATTTGCTCCAGAGTCAAGCAGCAGCATTGCCTGGATGTGATGAGGGGTCCGCGTTCACGGCCACGCTGGATTCAGCAAATGAAAGCTTTAAAACAAAACGAGAAATAAGCAAACACAGTTAGATGTATGAGTCATTCATACACACGTTTCAGCTGAAGCCGCTGCTGCGTGGTGAAAGACGAGCATTATTAACCCGATACTTTAATATCTGCTGTGTGGACAACTGAGAAGGAACGGTCGTCCTAATATAAACGAAAAGTTGCAAGAACGGAGAAAATCGTCTCTTTAGCGTCCAAGATGTCAGACAGCAACTTAAAATTCAAAAAGAACTTTTTGCACGGCGACTTTTGTCTGAAACATAATTTTTACTTTCTGTGTGTGTTTTATGGTGTCGAGCTTATTAGGCATACCTTTACCGATGAAAAGGGAAGCTGAGCAGGGTGGAGGAACGTTGCAGCTACATAAACATGACAGTAAACTGATTTAATTGAGGAAGCAACAACCGCCATAAAGAAATCTCCTTAATTTAATAAGAGCATTTCAAGGACACAATGCTTGTGCTGCGCTGGGCGGTCCATCTGCTGATGAAGTTTGCCTGATTGGACTGAAAGCTCTGCAACAACGGTTGCATTTTGCTCCAACCAAATGTGCATGTTTGAAAAGATATTCTGTAGTCATCAACTTAACGGAGGAAAAATACCATTTTTATAAGTATTGACAAATTCATGAGCTGGTCTTGAATTTCATGACTCCACTAATGATGTTGTGTTTATCTCTGTGGGCAGCACTTCTGAAACATATGAAATTTCTCAGAGATTTGGCCGGCAGCTCCACCGTCTGCTCAGAAGAAGGTAATTGGATTTCTTCTGCAGCTTCTTGATTATGAAAGAAACCTGATGCAGACCTGGCTTCAAATCCTGAGAGAATTGTTGAGTTTGCCTGTGCAGTTGTAAAATTAGTGTGAGGTGAATTACGTTCGGGACTAGCAAGATGTCAAATAGTAAACGCTGCGTTCCTGCTATATCCTGCTATCCAAGACAGATTTATGATAAAAAATTTGCATAATGACCTCTTACAAAAAATACCACAGGACCATTTTTCTCCTTGCAAAGTCTGTATACTGTATGTTTGGATACTGTAAAAGGTGACAATACTCAACACCAAAATCAAGGTTCATGTCTACATGGTAATGGAAATAAGCTTCTTTGTCCACTGCTTCAGGCAAAACAATAACTTCAGACTTCGGATGGAAAGCAGCAGGAGGTTATTCTTTTATTTTTGTTCATTTTAGCACTGGATCACCCAGGAAAACATTCTTTAATTATCTGCCTAAGTAGTCAAGAAATGTTTCAAATGCCACGTTATCAGTATGTAAAAACAACCAAACTGAAGGAAATCTTCCAACCAAATAGAGTCTAGAATCCCATAAACAGATTGTTAGAGTTAAAAGTAACGTTTGACCATTTTTAATTGACAGAAAAAGCTCTGATTACTAAAAAAAAGGTAAGTTACACTTACTGACCGGAAAGCTAAGCGCCCAGACAGAGTGGTACAAATGAGACAGTGAGGGTCTAACAGGAAATGTAACATTATTGCCCTGGTTATAACATCAAATAAAACAGTAAATAGAATTTGCTGTGCGGCCATATTAATGGTCAGATGTGGCACCTTCTCAAGCCTGGATATGGCTGGTGCTTTGGTGCAGACAAGAGTCAATCACGTGAAGTTTCTTTTCTTTTTGCAAGCTGCAGTTTAGTCTTCAAGGTCTAGTGGACTGAGGCGTTACTGGAGTTGTCGCCGAAGTTGATCCCATCCATGCGTTACTGGGTAAAGGTCATTATAAAAACATCAGCAAGTACAAAACAAACGGTTCTTCACATCCATTAAGAGACATACATCACATTTTACAACCGGGAGTAGTATCCAAGAAAACATTATAAAAACATTACACACTGCAGAAGGACAAACAGTTCATCACATCCTGACAACAGACTTACATCACATTTAACAACTAAGAATAACACTAAACAACAAAAGAACAAGTAAATACTTTAACTTTGCTTATGTTAGGATTATTTCCTTACAAACTAGTGACTTTTTGAGATTTGTTTTGAAAGAAACATGATTAGTTACCTTATCAGTCTAATATCATGTGGCAAACTATTCCCATATGAAACAGCTCTGCATATAAAAGTATTTTTCAGTGCATTAGTTCTTGGTAGATAGAAGCAAAGTAAATGCTTCTATCTATGCTTAGAGGCTCGTCTCATGTTGAAACCATGTCTGCAATTGGTACGCTGTAATTTAGAAAACAGGCAACATGGTTTGTGTCGAGATCCATGTTTTGTGCAAAGCCAACGCAGAAAAACCGGCCAATCGGTCTTTGACTTTCATTAATGACAATCTTTGATCCATGGCATCAACATTGGTTCGTAAAGGACAGCCCAGAGCAAGTCTTGCAGCTCGATTCTGCACCATCTGAAGTTTGTCCAGGTCTATTTTTGCAAAACTTGAACACACAACAGGGCTATAATCCAGATGACATCAGCGTCTATTTTTCTCACTCTGCTGAGTTCCCCTACTGTTCTCCAATTTGCATTGTTTGTCATTTAAATTTTTAACTTTTTGTTCTATCTATCTTTTTTCTCTTCATAGAAGGTACACCTGGTCTGGCGTTCTGTTAGCTGTGACATCATCCAGGGGAGGCAGATCATCCACTATTACCATCTAACATAGAAAGTACTCCTGGATCAATGTGAGCTTCTGTGCTTTCTGTGTCTCTGCTCTGTCTTCTCTAACCCCCGAGTGGGTCGAGGCAGATGAGCGTTCACACTGAGCCTGGTTCTGGTTCTGCTGGAGGTTCTCCTCCCTGTTAAAGGGGAGTTTTCCTCTCCACTGTCGCTTCATGCATGCTCAGTATGAGGGATTGCTGCAAAGCCATCAGCAATGCAGACGACTGTCCACTGTGGCTCTACGCTCTTTCAGGAGGAGTGAATGCTGCTTGGAGAGACTTGATGCAACCTGCTGGGTTTCCTTAGAGAGGAATCTTTCTGACCAACCTGGAGGATTTGATGGAATTTGACTTTGTAAAGTGTCTTGAGATGACGTGTGTTGTAAATTGGCGCTATATAAATAAAATTGAATTGAAATTGAATTGAATAGATGAAACAAAACGAGACTGCTGTACAAGTTTTCCGGTTTCTGTTGACATAAAATGAGTATTGCGTCTGAAATATTTCTATTCATTTTAGTCACAACACATTAATGTGTGTTGTCCATGGCAGGCTTTGATCCAAATTGACCCCCAAATCTTTAATTTCCTTTACTTGTTCTAATGACTGTTTATGGCATACATTTACTTTTTAACACATTTAGTTTCAACCTGTTTTCCGCCACCCACTCATAAGTGGACATCAGATCCTGTCGTAGTATTTTACTGACCTGATCCAAACTGGAGGCAGAGACATATACAGTTGTATCATCTGCATAAACAACCATTGAAGCCTTACTTAAAACAAATGTCTCTGATGTAGCTCTCCACTGTACGGACTGACTACCAGAGGTGACCTGAAGTCAACGCATTTCCACAGGGGTGACTGTGGCTTGGTTCAGGAGAGAGATTGTTTTGAAATTGAATAGTTGTGGGTTTTATTCCAGCTTGGCATGTGTTAATGTGCCACGTGGCAAGACACTTAACAACCAGGTTTCCTGTCTTTATTTTGACAAATGAATGTTTGGGCCTGAATGTAAGCCTAAAACGCTTTGAGGGATCGCTATGACTCTAAAAGCTCTAAAATAAATTCAGTCCATTCACCTCTGGCTCATGCTGCGATATGCACACATTATGTTTATGCGTGGTTGTGCAGAACCAGTATAAATTGTTGAACATGATACGTTGGCACTCATCATCAGTTCATGTAACTAATCCGAACACAGCCATCTCTGCAGCCTACATATCGGAGGGAGAACCTCCAGGCAGCTGGAAAGAGTCCAACGCCTGTTTCCAGATGGCAGAAGCAGATATCATAGGGTTCTGTAACACTTGGCCCATATGAAAATCCTACTTTGATGTGTTCTGATTTGGGGGATTGGGACTTTCACAATGTGCATGGATGCTTGTTTATAGTCGCTCTCCAACCCCTATCAAGTGCTGGTCGTGCCTTCCAAGTGTCTAAAAGGTGTCTTCTGAATCTGTTACAGTTTTGACACAGTGTAGGATGGTTTGGCAACTGCCTGTTAACGCTGCTGCTTCCCAATGAAGTGTTGACTCTGCATTTCATGTAATAAAAGTACTTTTGTGTTATGAAAAAAATGTTAAATATCTACTGTGAGCATAGCATCTAAAAACCTAGTGTCCCCTCTGCAGCTTCTTACCTTTTAGCCCTTTTTTTAAAAAGCAATACAAATATTTTGATTCAATTAAATTTTATTTATATAGCACCAATTAACAACACATGTCATCTCAAGGCTCTTTACAAAGTCAAATTCAATCAGATCCTCCAGATTGGTCAGAAAGTTTCCTCTCTAAGGAAACCCAGCAGGTTGCATCAAGTCTCTCCAAGCAGCATTCACTCCTCCTGAAAGAGCGTAGAGCCACAGTGGACAGTCGTCTGCATTGTTGATGGCTTTGCAGCAATCCCTCATACTGAGCATGCATGAAGCGACAGTGGAGAGGAAAACTCCCCTTTAACAGGGAGGAAAACCTCCAGCAGAACCAGAACCAGGCTCAGTGTGAACGCTCATCTGCCTCGACCCACTGGGGGTTAGAGAAGACAGAGCAGAGACACAGAAAGCTCAGAAGCTCACATTGATCCAGGAGTACTTTCTATGTTAGATGGTAATAGAGGATGATCTGGATGATGACACAGCTAACAGAACACCAGACCAGGTGTACCTTCTATGAAGAGAAAAATGACAGAGAACAAAAAGTTAAAAGATGAAATAACAACAAACAATGGAAATTGGAGAGCAGTAGGAGAACTCAGCAGAGTGAGAGAAATAGACCCTGATGTCCTCCAGCAGCCTAGGCCTATCACAGCACAACTATAGAGATAGCTCAGGGTAACCTAAGCCACTCTAACTAGAAGCTTTGTCAAAAAGGAAAGTTTTAAGCCTAGTCTTAAAAGTAAACGGGGTGTCTGCCTCACGGACCAAAACTGGGAGTTGGTTCCACAGGAGAGGAGCCTGATAGCTAAAGGATCTGCCTCCCATTCTACTTTTAGAGACTCTAGGAACCACCAGTAGACCTGCAGTCTGAGAGCGAAGTGCTCTGTTAGGAACATACGGGGTAATCAGAGCTCTAATATATGATGGAGCTTGATTATTAAGGGCTTTATACGTTAGAAGAAGAATTTTAAATTCTATTCTTGATTTACCAGGAAGCCAATGAAGGGAAGCTAAAATTGGAGAAATATGATCCCTCTTGTTGATTTTCATCAGAACTCTTGCTGCAGCATTTTGGATCAGCTGAAGACTTTGAACTGCATTTTGTGGACTTCCTGATAGTAAAGAATTACAATAGTCCAGCCTTGAAGTAACAAATGCATGGACTAGTTTTTCAGCATCACTCCTGGACAGAGTATTTCTAATATTGGCAAATATTCCGGAGGTAAAAAAAAAGGAAAACCTGTTCAATATGTCTTGTAGGGTTTTACTATGATTATACGGTAAAGAAAAATAAAGACTTGAGATCTCGTTTACCCTGGTGCCCTTTTTTTTTCTTTCCCACCTCGGTGATTACATCTTCGATTTAATGAGAGAAATCAATGAGCAATAATGGCTTTCACCTGGAATCACCTTATCATGTCCTTCATTAAAAAGAGAATGAACCCTCGTGTTGTACTGTATTTTAGTGTCGTAGGTTTCGTAGTTTTGATTGGTTTTCTGTAGCTTTACAGAAAACCACTGGGAAGGGGGGGGGGTACTCCAGGTAAGGGAAGACGTGAGTAGGGGGGAGATGGACATCAAAACAACAAAGAGGGGCAGTGGGGGCGATAATCCCACCTAATGCCCCCTGTCTGCCCCATGTCTACAGTGGCTCTCTCATGAATGGCAGATGGAGTGCACTCATGCAAAAGGTTACTTGGGTGATCAAGTGCTCCTCTCGGTGGGCTTGTGGCATGGGGGTGTCAGAACAGGCTGGCCTTCTTCATGTTCGATCAGAGCAGCAGCAGCTGATTCAGCAGAGCTCAGCCTGCCGTGTCCTTGGTGGTCATGTATTATGTAACAGGCTTTGTGCTTTCTGGACGGCTGGCGCTTGCGGACTGGTATGCTCCCTGACACAACACCGGGGTCAGTTAAGCATGAGCGGGCAGCGAGTCTGTGGTCTGCTTTTAGGAATCGCTTCCTCCTTCCTTGTATTTATTTTTAATCTATAAAACTCAAATAAAGGATGGCTCTCATAGCTGCAGGGCAATTTATCTTACAACAACACAAGTAAAGGAAGAAGAGTGTGGTGCTAGAGGCATTTATATTGCCTTGGAGAAATGCAGCCTCATTGCCTGTGTTGCTTTTTATTGTTTTTTATTTAAGTCAAAATCATGAATCATATTTATATTCCTTGCTTCAGGAACAAGGCTATGGATCATAGATATCCACAATTCCAATTGTTTCTTAAGGCCTACTCCATTTTTCCCACCCTATTCCGCTCCGGCCTTGTTTTGCATGGGTTGTTATTCAATGCGCCTGGAAAAGCCCGGAAGAGGAAACACGCCCCATGTCTTGTTTGTGACAATAACATACAAATGATACATAATGACTGTATAACTGTATTAATCTTTTAACGATAAATTAATCCCCCAGGTTAAATACCTGTATCACACATTGGCTTAAACTATAATAAGTGAAGGCACAGCTACTCTCTGCCAGCACATGTATTGTGTGTGTTGTTGTACGTTGCAGCTGTGCGAGAACAGACGACACAGATGTTTGAGAGCAACATAAAGCTCTCGTGCATCAGCAAAGTTGTAAACCGCCCAGACAGAAGAGCTGTAGTTAGCGCTAGCTGCTATTAGCTTCACGGACAGCCCAGTAACAGGGTTCTGTCGCAGTCTGGGTCCTTCAAGCTGCACCACGCAACGCTCCGCTGCGTGAATGCAGACTGAGACAGTGAAACAACATACAAACATGTGTTCAGTTTTTGTCTATAAGCTAATGTTTCAATTCGTTTTTAAGTGGTACAGGAGCAGGATAGTTTTCACAATCCTAGAGCGCCCTCTTGTGGCTATAGATGGTAATGTACAATGCAGACGACTCTCTCTGTGGCTCTACGGTTCCCCAGGAGTGAATGCTGCTTGTCAAGACTTTGATGCAATCAACTGGTTTCCTTATATAGGACATTTTGACCAATCTGTATAATCTGACCCAATCTGTATAATATGATTGAACTTGATTTTGTAAAGTGCCTTGAGATGACATGTTTCATGATTTGGCGCTATATAAATAAAATTGAATTGAATTGAATTAATGTTTACTCCATGGTTCTTGTTGGTCAATATGAATTCAATTCAATTCAGTTTTATTTATATAACGCCAATTCATGAAGCATGTCATCTCAAGGCACTTTCCAAAATCAAATTCAATCAGATTATACAGATTGGTCAATTACCATTTAAGATGGATATATAAGTCGCACCTTTTTAAAAAAAACAATAACAATTAAGCGGCAAATAAAAGTCTAAGAGAAAGAAAGATACCTGCAATATTCCAGTTTTTTTTTTAGCATTCATTAAACATATTTGTTGATGCAGGTAAGTGTATGAAAAAGGCTACCGTTGACCACTTTAGAAAAAAACATCCATCACGTGGAGGAAGTGCAGCTGGACACAGCCGCCGTCGCACCCTGATGTCGGAGAGAATCTGCAGGTTCCTTTTACCCTCCGCAGAAACCTGACAGTTGTCACATTTATGTGTTGATGAACAGCCGCCGTTTAAACCCAGAGGACACAAACTGACTCAGCAAAGAGCCGGCTCCCATTAGCACATGAAGCAGGAGACCAACGTCTCAGGTAACCTTTGTTAAAACTTCTTTACCACATGAAATTGATGTTAGACCGCTGTCTCATCTGCACGGCGCCGTTAGCAAAAACACATTTTTGTTCGTGTGTAAATTTGTTCCAGAAACAACGAGTCTGGTCTGATTTGAAAAACTCCTCGATCCCCTGTCAATTACACTATGCAAGTTCGTGATTAAGTTATATCTAATAATCATAAATAAAGATGGTTAAATGATGTCCATCTGGCCAAGGAAACACCCATTCTTCACACTGCTTGTTTCTCTTCAAAGTTAAAACCAAAAAAAGTGAGAAAATTGGCAAACCAGACGTCCGTCTTTCCAGCAGCTTCCTCCTGGTCAACCATCGATGTGCTGCAGCTCCCAGCTGGAGGCTGCCTGAGCTGACCTGTCAAGGAATATGTAGACACAACAGTCTTTTGCATTTTGTTGGGTTACAACCACAAACTGTAATGTATTTTATGCACTAGACCAACACAAAACAGACCTTTTTTTTTTTTTTACATACAAGATACAATTTTAAAAAATATGCTAAGCATTTGCATTCACCTCCATTTCCTGCAACGAAACGAAACAATAAAGTTTGTCTAAGTCTAAGTTCCTATGATACCCCAAAAATAAAACCCATTGCAACGACTTGCATTCAGAAGTCACCTAATACACAGTCAATAACTTAATCTCAGTATAAACCTAGCTGTTCTGTGAAGGCCTCTGAGGTTTACTGGAGAACCTTAGAGAACGAAAAGCTTCATGAAGACCGAGGAACACAGCAGACGAGATTGGAAAAACAACAGAAGCCTCTGGAGAAGTTGTAGGGATCTACACAGCTCAGGTGGGAGAACCTGTAAGTTGTGCATTTAACTAGAGCCTAGAAGAAGGACAGCTGTAAGAAATCTTAGCTATAGTTTGCCACGAGCCACGCAGGAGACACAACAAATACGTGGAACAAGGTTCTCCGGTCAGATGAGACAAAATCCTGTAAATCGCTACGCGTGGCTAACAGGGCGTGTCACTCTGAGCACACCCTGAAACATGGTGGTGGGAGCATCATGTTGTGGGAACGTTTTCCTTTTCACGCTGAGATGGGTTTTGTTAGCTGTGACATCATCCAGGGGAGGCAGATCATCCTCTATCACCATCTAACATAGAGAGGAAACTTTCTGACCAACCTGGAGGATTTGATGGAATTTTGACTTTGTAAAGAGCCTTGAGATGACATGTTTCTTGAATTGGGGCTAGATAAATAAAATTGAATTGAACTGAATTGAGTGAAGCTAATTATGAGGAAATACTGGAATATTAAATGCCGCTTGTGGCAGACATATATATATATATATATATATATATATATATATATATATATATATATATATATATATATATATATATATATATATATATATATATATATAAAGTAAGAAAAATATTAGATGTATTTATTACTGTTTATTACCCTAGCATCCTTTTTTCTACTCATGTTCATTAACTAGCCAGGATCTGTTGGTATTTAGCGCTAACTTATCCGGTTGCTCTGCACACGACCCGGAGAGACTCTCCTCTTTCTTCGCTATCAGGTTTTTATTTTTTAAAGGAAAATTTACGATTAACCTTGTGTTATGAGGTGAAGCTGTGCCGAGTCAGGGGTGCTGTAGATCCTCTCGCCGGGAACGATCGTAACTCCAGAACGCAGAGCAGCGAGAACATTGCATCCCTGCTCGTGATTGGTGGCTCGTCTGCTCCCGGACGAAGCACACCAGCTGGCGCGGTGTGCCACTTTTATGGGGGATCGAAGCTGCTCAGGTTTAATGTGTTTGTGGCTGTTGCAGCTCTGACAAAGGGCGCAATACATAACAGGGGAGTAATAAGGGAGGACAAGCCAATCAATAGCCTGAGAGGCCGTTTGACTCACACTTTAAAATGACAAGTTTCCAGCCCTGAATCACCGTGAGTGTCTCTCTGCCATCCGCCGCAGGAGCCGGCCGCAGCGCCAACAAACCAGCCTGAGTGGACACGACGTCTGTCAGATGTGGAGACTCGTTTTCTTTGCATGCCTCACGGCCTGGCTTCCTCCTGAATGCGTGTGGGAGTGTGTGTGTTTGTGTGTGTGTGTGTGAGAAAAAATATCCATTTCAGGTCTCGTCTCAAAAAGGCCAAGCTGGCAGAAAGAGTCGTGTAAGTAAAGACGGGGGCTTCACCTGTGAAAAGAGGCTTTTGTTGAATCAGCCTCCTGTTTCCTGGCAGATAAAGCACATCTGGCTCTTACATTCACATTTTTACCCCTTTAGCTCTTCATTCATATGTAGCTCTGTTATTCCCTCATTCTAAAGCAACAGCCCCCCCGCCCTCCATCCATCCCGGCTGCATATTCTCAGACTTGCTATCATCTCTCTCTCTTACCCGTCACTTCTCAGTGCGTTTCCCCAGGACCAGCTGGTCTCTTTGCTCACTTATTATGACCGCTGTTTGTCCTGAAGTGACCTCTGCTGGAGATCATCACGCCTTCTGACAGAGAGCGGCCTCTGGGATTGCACTGCCAACCTCGCAGGGTCATCTCTTCGCTGGAAAGCATTCAGACATGAGCTTCTACGGAATTTCCCGCTCAAGAAAAGGCAGATATTTTCTCTCCTTTTTTTCCTACAGTATGCTCATTGTGAGCCTGGCTCATTGCGTTTTGTTCTGTTCATATTATCCCATCTGCTGTTTTTCTGTATGTAGATCTAGAGGGTGATTTGTTGGGGTTGATAAGATTTTTAAAATAATAAATCTGAAATAACAGTGGCTTATTTCTCTCGGCCACTCTTCAAAATGGGAAAGGCAAGAGAACATGCCAATCAACTAAGGGGCTGGCAAAACCGGCGACTCGCCTGACGGTTATCAGACCTAAAATTAGAGCAATAATGAAAAGGTTTGAAGCAGTGTGACGAAGAACACCGCTGCAGGAAGTTCTTTTTCTTGCCACCATCCATAGTGAGGAGGATAGAAAGGGTGCTGTCTACGTGCCATGTCAGGATCCGACCTGTCTAAGCCTTACACTGCAAAGAGGGAGCTAAAAGTAAGTGAAATTTTCTTGAAATTCATCTCCATCGTCTTATTTCAAGTGCAGGATATCTAATTATCTTATTTTAGAGATGAATTGTTCCTGTTTTAAGTGCAAAAATCTTATTCCATTGGCAAATGGTCTTATTTACCTGCTCAAATCAAGGAAAAATACACTTAAGAAACTTCAAAGTAAAGTAAGACAAATACTAGATGTATTTATTAATGTTTATTACCCTAGCATCCTTTTTTCTACTCTACTCTTTTCTCTACATCACTTCAAGAAATCTTTACTTATTTTTAGTTCCCTTTTTGCAGTGTACGGATGGAACCTGCGAGCCTCTGCCGTCAGGCTCGTACCTCACAGCTGTTTCCTGCTCTTTGTAAGCTCTCCTCAGACAGTAACACGGCGGCAGACGGACGAAAGCCTTTGCTGGTAGTCCAACGTTTCTTCAGGCGTGTTTACCTCATCTTGCCTTGCGCTTGTTGGACATCTACCTGAGCTTCTGATTTCTGGACCACGACCTGGATTTGCACCACGTCTATGAACCTTATCTTGCCCCCGTTTTTGTCAGCCTTTCTCTGCTCCTGATCAAACCTCAGCCGTCCTTTTCTCCTACCTCTTCCATCAGCAGCACACCGGGGCTAATCAGGAGGAGCTTGTAGAGGCGCAGATCCAGAAGGCTCTTTTTACTCGCAGATCTTAGCCAAATCAGTATTCCGCTGTGTCCGTAATTGTTTCCGGTCATTTCTCACTTAAGCACGACAGCTTTATTTTAAATTTTTTTGTACTCCTCCCAACCTGATTGGGATTTCCAGATAGATGCACCGCTGAATATGTACCGTTTGCTCCAGACGACCATGACGTCGGGTCAAGCAGATGCTGTGAAGATATTTCCTCATCCCCTGAACTGAAGAGTGAAAAGTTAAGAGTTAAGAGGCGACGCAAAAAGACCCGGCCAAAAGCAAAAGCGTTTCCTCATCGGTTTATCTAAATCTGCCGTCTGGTCCGGATCCTGCTGGACCTCGATGGCCTTCATCCTTTGGGAAATTTGGCTTCTTTCTCTCTTTTCCTCAGTTTAAGTCAGGCATTTAGAACCCCAAGCCACGCTAAAAACCTTACATTTACATTTTCACAGAGAAAAAACCTTTGGTAACGTTCAAACTCTCATCAGATAATGCTTCTTCAGTTACGTTAGGTGTTATGTTTGTTTAGGTTCTGTTTAGGTTCTCTCTCTTTCATCAGATAATCAGTAAAATATATAATTGCGATCATCAACAGTTTAATTCTTGGCTGTAATAATAATTGTTATAATTAAATATCAAATGGAAAGGCTGATAGTCTGAAAATAAACACATTTTTATAAAATACAATGTATGCAATGAGGTAAAATATGCAATAAAATCATTCCTTAAGAAGTAAAACCAGCAGACGGAAGAATTCACACATAAATATGATTAATGCATTAATTGCTACAAATCTATTGTATTAGTATTGGCGCCACCAACATCTGGATTTCATGAATAAATACTTTAAAACTATGTGCCGTTCACTGGTGCCCGTTCCTTTGCTTTTCAGTCTTCATCAGCTTGAAGTACCCGCCTCTGATGAGCAAGAAAACAACTTTTGACATAAATTTGTTAACAGTCTTCACCCCCCAGCTTCTGATTTAGGTTCCAGTTTACTCCAAGCTTCACGCAGCGTTTTGCAGCTCCAAGTCTCCAGTCGAGCCAATCAAGGGCCTGAATCCAGAACCGTCTACTGTTCTTTTCAGAGTCAGACTTTTAAACAGTTTACGTCTTTTCTCTAAAACAGCCGTTCTGTCACTTCTGACTCTAATTTGTCAGACCTGTTTTAGCAGAAATTTAGCCGAGGCTCGGCCGTGACACAGATAATTTCCATGATTTATTCACGTATGGAGAGCTTTTCTGACGGCAGAGTCGTTGTCGGTCTAATTCTCTCTGAAACGGCACCATTTTAATTCACGTTGAGAAAAAGTTCAGATTTTCTCAGCTTAGCAGGAGGAGAAATGGACCTCAAGGGACACAAAGGACACGTCCGATAAAATAAAAGCAGCAACATTGATTTGGAAAACAAGACAGAGCCAGAGCCATTGATCTGAAAATCCAGTATTAATGACTTTGCTCAGCATGGTACACAGAGTTATTGCTGCAGAATCAAACCAGACAGAAGCAAACATGCCTTGGCTTGACTGATTTTATCAATAAAATACACAACGTCCACGTATGATAGCGGTAAAAAAAAAAAAAAATTAGCTGAGTTGTTCAGGTGTTCAAAGGTTGCAGCTGTGTTTTGTGTAAATATGTTTCAGCATGACTGAGAACCGCGGCGGTTCCCCCCCGCCGAGCGACGCTGTTTCAGGGCACGAGGCACGAGGAGAGGCCGCGGCGGGAAGAGGAGGCAGAAGAGGTGTGAAGGTGGGGGTTTCGGTTGGAGAAGCTCATTCATCAAGTCATTACGGGAGGTGGCTCCTGTGGTATTTCAGCCTGTCCATCAGTGGAGGAGGATGAGGAGGGAGAATCCCAGAGGAGGGCCGGTGCTCGCCTGTCCTTTCTCCATCTTTCTTCCTTCCCCCTCCTTTGGATGCTCACATCCTCCTTCTCCTCTGACAGCTCACCTTCTGACTGCTATTACTCCCCCTTCTTCCTCTCCTCCATCACACTGACTTCCACTTTATCTGCCCCTCTATTACATCTTCCATCCTTTTCCAATTCTCCATCGTCCACACACACACACACACACACACACACACACACACACACACACACACACACACACACACACACACACACACACACACACACACACACACACACCATCCTGCCTCAGTATGCTCCCTACTTCCCTCACTCTCCCTTTTTTTTTTTTTACATCTCTCTCGGGAGGCAGCCCTTGACTCTCAGATGTCCCTTGCATGCCAAAAATTACTATTGACATTTCAATTCGGTGGGTTTTTTCTGTCTCTCTCGCTCGCTGCTCTCTGCTGATGCCTTATAGCAGGAGGACATTTACATGTCAATGGGCCAGACAAAAGAGAGGAAGAGCGCGCTCCTTCCTGTCCCCTGAAGACAACGGCTGTAACACTGAGTTTGCAGCTTTAGTGGCGGCTGAATCTGGCTCTGTTCGTTAAGGAAATGTTCTGTGATCGTTTAAAATGTGAATTGTTTTTAATGTGAAATAACCAAAACAGCAATGAAGTCAGACCCTTGATCCAGCAGGGGAGTCACAGGACCAACGCCTCCTTCTTGCTCCTTCTTGCTGGCTGCAGAATTTTAAAGCAGAATCATGAGAGTCACTTTGCATACACTTACAGCGCCTTGATTTTTACGCAGCAATGCAGAAGGAATGCAATGAGCTGCACATGCAGACAAGCAATTTGTGCCTATAGAGTTGCAAGAGCGAGCATCAGAGGGCAGACGGGGCCCTGAGATATTATCTGTTGAACTTTTTTCATTTTTCACTTTGTTACATTACAGCCACAACATTGAATGTATCTTGGATGATTTAACGTGACGTTTTTTGTTGTTGTTGTTTTACAAATATCTGCAGACTGTGTATTTCCAGGCTCCATTCAGCACCTCTGCCCCAAACTTTGTAGAACCAGTGTTTGCTCTGTTTAAAACCAGCCTTTTGTGGTCTGGAGCATCAGAGCACAACCAGAGACAGAAAGCTTTGCACATTTCTTTTCTGGACAACAGCTCAACCTCACCCAGATGAGATGAAGAGCTTCTGTGAGGAAAAATGTTGAAGTTTCTCCACTTCAGATGGAGAAACAAGATTCTGAACTTCATCTGGGTCTGGAGTTTGATTAGGCCACTCTAACGCATGAATATGCTTGATCTAAACCATCCATTGTGGCTCTGGTTTGGCTGTTTGAGGTCCTCGCTCTGCCGGAAGGCGGACCTCCGTTCTGGACTGTTTTGCAGCCGGGTGTTTCTCCCTGTATTGTCTTGTATTTAGCTCCATTCAGCTTCGGATCAGTTTCCCTGTCCCTGCTGCAGGAAAGCATCTCCTCAGCATGATGCTGCAACCACCAGGTGTTACGGTGGGAACGTGTGTTCAGAGAGATGTGCTGAGTTTCTGGCATAAAAACGACTTGGTTTTCACCCGGTTTTGTGAACGGGGGATTCTGCCGGGGTGGCTGCAGGCTGCGCACCGGATGGCTCTTCACCCCATTACGGCTGAGATTTAAGGAGCTGCAGGAGTGTTCCTTTCACCTGATGGTCAGCCTTGTTTGGTAGAGTCAGCCCCTGGTCCTGCCTCCTTGCTTTAACTGAATCTTTGAGAAAATGTTCATGAAAGCTGGTGCCGTCTGTGTCTCATCCCCTCATCCGGCTGCTCCTCTCCTCCCTGCAGACTCCACAGAACCTCGGAGCCGGAAAGTCACACCCACTAATCTTTTAAATGTGAATAAAAAAAAAACACTTTTCTGTTTAGGTCTCACTTTCTTTTAGATGTTTACTGCGTGCCGAAATGGCTTGAAGCAAACTTTATAAATAATTTCTTGTTGCCACTCCTCCATGACAGCCAGATGTGCAGAGGGCAGAACCACTAGTCCGATCAGCAGATTCCCGCATCCCGAGTTTTGAATCTCTGCAGCTCCTCCAGAGTTACCGTGGGCCTTTGAGCTGTTTCCCCGATTAAAGCTGGTCTGTCGGTTTAGGTGGACGGACATGTCTCGGTAGGTTTCCTGTTGCATCACGTTCTTTCCGTTTTTTTTTCAGGGTGGACTGAACAGTTTTTGATTCTTAACAGAACAGCTGTATTTATTAAGAGAACTTTTTACTTGGGAATTTCTCACTGCAGTTGGTTGAATTGACCGTATTAAAGGGGCTGAATTCAAATGCATGTCACACTATTTAGATTTTTTTTTCTTCAAACTGGAAAATAAATAAATAAATAAATACATTGAAGTGAATGGGTGTCATGTGACACGATGTTGAAAAGGGTACAAAAAGACACCAGGTATGAATCCAGTTTAATCCTACATGAGCTGTGATTGTGACACATGTTCTGCAGAGACTGAATCCACTGAATCGTGTATTTTCTTTCCATGTCATCGTGTTCAAATCATGGAGTCGCTGCACACCTGTTCCAGGACGGTGGAACATCGATGCACCTAGGGAGGAAAAATAAATAAATAACTGGGGACAGCGCAAAACATCAGATTGTTGCCCACAATTTGTACAGCTAGAAAAAAAAATCTCTCCTGGGCTGCAAATTGGACAAGAATCCAAATTATGGATTCTGATATTTACAGTTGTCTCCTTGCACCTTAAGCATGGGGAAACTTTTAGGGCTCCCCGCTTCATGTGGTTGTTTTCCTCGGTGCTTTCACCACGAAAACATCCTAAAATGGGCCGTGTTTATGCATTGCATTTTCATGTTTATTTGTGTGCACAGACCCCTGGGTGTATTTTTCATGCTGGAAGGTTTTTTAGACATGCATCTTCATTTGTAAAACCCTGTGAGGTATCCCCACCTGACGGGTCCCGAGGCTCGTGGCTTGCTGTGATTATCCTAAAGGACATGCATTGCATATGTAAATGTGTTGTTTCGGAGCGAGACGGCTGCTGTTGAAGCGAGTGGATAAAAAAAATTAAAAAAAAGTCCTTCAGCATTGATCTGCTCTTCTGCATTTAATCTGGGTTAAGTGTTCAGCTTCCATTAGGACAAAATTCATGCAGGGGTTTTATAATTATGCCAGAGTCAATCTGCATTACTCCTTGGCGCTATCGAACAGCTGCTTACTTTAATAAAAGCACACGTCAGATTCAGGGACAACAACTGCTGTGTATGCCTGCGCGCTTGCGTTAGCTGGGCTTTTTTTGTGTGTGCATATTTTTGCACAT